>SRVM01028998.1:0-34221 GCA_007570785.1 Antilocapra americana
CCAATAATGGATACAAAATGAATGTCTTTACCCAACAGAGACACACTCGCAGACCTAGGGAAGAACCTTATGATTACCAAAAGAGAAAGGTGAGGGGCCATAGGAAATAACTGGCTGATATTAACATATGCACCCTGCTATTTACATAATAATCCACAGAGAGACTGTATGGCACAAGGAGGCTACTCGACCCTCTGTGATAAGCTATATGGGAAAAGAACCAGGAAAAGCATGTCTGTCTTTGTATAACTGAATCAAGTTGCAGTATATAGGAAAGGAAAAAAACCCCACAACATTGTAATTCACCTACATACTCCAATTCAAATTATACTTAAAAGAAGAGAGAGAGAGAGAGAGAGAGAGAGAGAGAGAAAACGCCCACTCCAGTTCCCTTCGGCACTGCCGAGCTGAGCTGCTGTCAGATCTCTAGCCCTAGCAGACTGCGGCCGCGGCTGGAGGGCCTGTGTCCGAGGGAGCGGAGGAGCGGGGCGCCCGCCGCCCCCTCACCCCGCCGCCCCCTCACCCCGCGGCCTCGGGCCCCGCGGCGGGAGCGCCCTCTGCGCCCGCGGGCGGCGCCGCCTCCGCGCCGGGAGGGCCGGGCCCGGCTCACCTCCGCCGGCTCTGAGGGCCGCCCACCTGCGGCGACGGCGCACGGCGCAGAGGGCGGATTCAAGAGCCGAGATGCGCCCCAGGAATAAACTGCGAGGGGAGAAGCCGGGAGACACAAACGAGCCGTCGGGGACTCCCCCGCACTTTCCGCCCGGACGGTCCGGGAACCGCTTTTCCCTCAGGTCCGGCCGCCGGAGGGACCCGGAGCCCGACGTGGAGAGATGCTGCCGCCTCGTGGCGGCTTCCAGAACAACAGCTTTAAGGCCAGAGCTGACGGGCTCTTGGTTGGTCCGCCGCTCAGTCCTGTCTGACTCTTTGTGACCCCGTGGACTGCAGCACGCCAGGCTTCCTGGTCCTTCATTGTCTCCCAGAGTTTGCTCAAACTCGTGTCCATCGAGTCGGTGATGCCATGAAACTATCTTTTCCTCCGTCTCCTCCCACTTTCAATCTTTCCCAGCATCAGGGTCTTTTCAAATGAGTCAGTTCTTCACATCAAGTGGCCAAAGAATTGGAGCTTCAGCCTCAGTCCTTCCAGTGAATTTTCAGGACTGATTTCCTATAGGATGGACTGGTTGGATCTCCTTGCAGTCCAAGGGACTCTCAACGGTCTTCTTCAACACCACAGTTCGAAAGCATCAGTTCTTCAGCACGCAGCCTTCTTTATGGTCTAATTCTCACATCCATACATAGCTACTGGAAAAACCATAGCTTTGACAAAGTGATGTCTCTGCTTTTCAACACACTGTCTGGGTTGGTCACAGCCTTCCTTCCTGGGAACAAGTGTCTTTTAATTTCGTGGCTGCAGTCACTGTGCACCCTCCCCCATTACTATGCCTGGTGTTAGCCTCATGGGTTAGCCTGGCTACAGTCCATGGGGTCACAAAGAGTTGGACCCGACTGAGCAACTAAGCACACAGCACAAGTTAGACATATGAAACAGAGTTTTCTTTTGACTCTATTGTATGGTTCTGAAAGCAAAAGCGAAAAAGAACTAAAGAGTCTCTTGATGAAAATAAGAGGAGTGAAAAAGCTGGCTTAAAACTCAACACTCAGAAAACTAAGATCATGGCACCTGGTCCCATCACTTCATGGCAAATAGATGGGGAAACAGTAGAAACGGCGAAAGATTTATTTTATTGGGCTCCAAAATCACTGCTGTTGGTGAAGGAAGCCATGAAATTAAAAGACGCTTGCTCCTTGGAAGAAAATCTATGACCAATCTATACAGCACATTCAAAAGCAGAGACATTACTTTGCTGACAAAAGGTCTGTCTAGTCAAAGCTATGGTTTTTCCAGGAGTCATGTATGGATGTGAGAGTTGGACTACAAAGAAAGCTGAGCACCAAAGAATTGATGCTTTTGAACTGTGGTGTTGGAGAAGGCTCTTGAGAGTCCCTTGGACTGCAAGGAGATCCAACCAGTCCATCCAAAAGGAAATTAGTCCTGAATATTCATTGGAAGGACTGATGTTGAAGCTGAAACTCCAATCCTCTGGCCACCTGATGCAAAGAACTGACTCACTGGAAAAGACCCTGATGTTGGCAAAGATTGAAGGCGGGAGAAGAAGGGGATGACAGAGGATGAGATGGTCAGATGGCATCACCAACTCAATGGACATGAGTTCGAGTAAACTCCAGGAGTTAGTGATGGACAGGGAGGCCTGGCATGCTGCAGCCCATGGGGTGGCAAAGAGCTGGACACGACTGAGTGACTGAACTAAAGTGAGGCTTAAGTGATGTGTGACTTTATGCAGCAACTCCTTCAAATAAAAAAAAAAAGCCATATTGATTTTGTAAACAAATTCTACCAGATTCTGTGGGAGAATAGGCAAACTACTGAGCAATGTACCTACAGCTCAATTCTAATAAATAATTTTTTTTTTTGAAAATGGTTACTGTGGAGTTGTTCCTCCCCACACACCATTTAACTGTGTAAACTTTCTGAGCATGCATTGGGTCTTTGATTTCTGGTCCCCCATGCTATGCACAGGTAGATGCCCAATAGAGAGCCTGTGAAACCCATTTTTCGTTTCCTGCGGGTTAAGTCCCCCAGTTTTAGAGTTCAGTATTCCATGGACCAAATTCCAGTTTAGCTACTCAGAAATGAAGTATTCTGCTTTAAGGAGCTAGGCCTGGGGCTCACTCACTTGCTAATTATTATTGGTCAATTATTGTGGTTTTTGTTTTTATGTATATAGGATAATGCCTTGAGACAGTCCTTTAAAAGTGCTTTGGTTAGAGTTTTACATAATTCATATTTAATTGAACCCACATAGCCCCCCAAGGTAGGTGTGTTTTACAGATGAATACATGTAAGACGCTGCTTCTGCTAAGTCGCTTCAGTCATGTCCGTCTCTGTGCGACCCCATAGACGACAGCCCACCAGGCTCCCCTCTCCCTGGGATTCTCCCCGCAAGAACACTGGCGTGGGTTGCCATTTCTTTCTCCAATCCATGAAAGTGAAAAGTGAAGTCGCTCAGTCGCTCAGTCGCGTCCGACTCTTAGCGACCCCATGGACTGTAGCCTACCAGGCTCCTCCGTCCATGGGAGTTTCCAGGCAAGGGTACTGGAGTGGGTCGCCATTTCCTTCTATATAAGACGCTAATAGACAAGTAATCACCAAGCCATTATTCCTTTTATATACGAACAATAAGGTAAGGTTTTGTTTTAAAAACCTGCCCATAATAACTATCAGGTGGTGCTAGGTGAACATTTTCAGGACGCTAAATAACTTTATGAAATATTTTCTCGTCCGAGTCTAAAAGGACTAATAGCGTGGCACTGCACTCCTTCCTTCTCTTGGCTCTCAAACCACTTATCCCAGTAAATGCGATCTGCAAACGCCCCGTCAGCTGGGTGACCCGCCTTCTGACACAGGAAAACCGGCGCGCTCTGCGAGGCCGCTCGCCCGCGGCCTCTACCTCCGGGCTGCCCCCGAAACCCGCACTGAGAAGGGCCGCTCGCGCGGCGGCGAGGACGCGTCCCGGGCGCCCAGCGCCCCGCGCTTCCCGCCCGCGCAAACTCCCGGTCTCCGACTCGGACCCGAGCGGCCGCGCGGCCCCGGACCTCCGCGGCGACCCCCGCCACCCGGCCCTCAGAGCCCTCTCCGGCCCCTGCGTCTCGGGCCCCGCCGGGCTCGCGGCCCCGCGCAACCCGCCCTCCGGCGCGCGGAAGCAGGCGGGGCCGGCTCACACCCAGCGCGGAGTCGGCCCACCCGCGGCCACCAACCCGCGGGCCGCACGCCGCCGCCCGCCAATCCCCGCCGACGCGCGTCTGCCGGCCGACTTCTGTCCCGGAAGCGCCGGGGCGGGTGGCCCCGCCTCCCGGAAGACGTACGGCCTTCCAATTGGTGGCTGCCGTCTGCGCCTGGCGCCCATTGGCCGCGGGGGCTTCGGGGGTGGGGCCGCAGAGAGAGGTGCGCTTCGGGCCGCGGGCGCCTGATCGCAGCTTGGTGCTCGGAGCGCTCCGGGGAGCGGTGAGTGGCGGAGGCGAGGCGGGGGCTGAGGGGCGGCGGGCTGCGTCCGGGGCTCGCCCGGGAGGGACCGGGGTCTGCACCCGCTCCGCCGGCTCCCCGGCGGTGCGCGGACGACGAAAGGTGCGCGGCTTCACGCCAGGCGCCGGCGGAGACACTTAAGAGGCAGTATTTTCCGAGGGCTCACTGTGTTCCAAATTCAGTACTAAAAACACTAACTCGGAATTCCTCAATAAATTAATGCTGCTGCTGTCCCCAAATTGCAATTAGGAAAGATTACCTGACATTTTTTAGGTTCAAGAGCCTAGACAAAATACAGCAAATTCAATATGATGTCACATTTTTAATGTAGAGTCTCTTCCAGCCTGTGATCAGCTTCCAGTGTTTTACAAAATAGCCCTTTAATCTCTGAAGGCAGAGGTCGTGGGTTGGAACTCTGGCTGCATCACTTATTGGCTGTGTGATCTTGGACAAGAGACAATCTCCGTATTGATACTTTCACTTCCTGTAAATAGAGATAATAGTAGGATAGGCTCTTAAGGTTATTTATGAGGACTAAATGAAAGAATACAATCTAAAGTGGCCAGAAAGATTGATCATGTAGTAAATGATCAATAAATGTTAGCCATTATTTTTTTTTAAATAAAGGATTAGAGTATTAGGAGCTTGAATATTACTTGGACTCAAAGCTGTGACATTGTTAGAATTTAATATTAAGTTTTGTACAAGTCTCATTGGTTTTGTAAGCTGTGTCCTAAAATAAGCCAAGTAAAACTCTCTCAGTCGTGTCTGACTCTTTGCAACCACATGGACTATACAGTCCATGGAATTCTCCCGGTCAGAATACTGGAGTGACAAGCCTTTCCCTTCTCCAGGGGATCCTCCCAACCCAGGATCAAACCTGGTCTCCTGCACTGCAGGCGGATTCTTTACCAGCTGAGCCTTAAAGGAAGCCTAAGAATACTGGAGCGGGTAGGCTGTCCCTGCTCCAGTGGATCCTCCTGACTCAGGAATCAAACCCGGATCTCCCACATTGCAGGTGGATTCTTTACCAACTGAGCTATGAAAGTGAAAAGTGAAAATTAAAGTCACACAGTCACCTCCGACTGTTTGTGACCCCATGGACTGTATAGGCATGGAATTCTCTAGGCCAGAATACTGGAGTGGGTAGCCTTTCTTTCCTCCAGGGGATCTTCCCAACCCAGGGATGGCACCCAGGTCTCCCGCATTGCAGGCGGATTCTTTACCAGCTGAGCCACAAGGGAAGCCCCTAAAATAAGCCAAAGTGAACACTGAATCAGAGGTGTATACATCACACTGCAGGAGGCTTCCTTCCCTGTTGCATTCTTGTTATAGACAGTCTCAAAAATGAGAAACTGCTGTACTTGACTAATTGGAAAAGCTAAATTACTAATTCAGAATTGATCAGAAATTAAGCATATGCTGAAATTTTTATGTTTGGTAGAAAATATAATTTAATTTACAAGGCCTTGGTTTGTACAACTTGGAGAAAATCTATGGAATGTTAATTGTAAGCTGTTCATGTTAATGAAACCCACATCAATCAGGTAATGGAAGATAAAGCAATTCTGATATGAACTTCTTTAATAAGGGAATTCAGACTTAATCATACTACATAAGTACAAACAGTTTTATGGCATTCACTTTTTATTAAAGGTTAAAATGTTTATTATGTTCCCTATATGATTTGTAGCTCAGTTGATAAAGAATCTGCCTGCAGTGCAGGAGACCGGGGTTCGACCCCTGGGTTGGGAGGATGCCCTGGAGAAGAAACGGCAACCCACTCCAGTATTCTTGCTTGGAAAATGTCATGAACAGAGGAGCCTGGTGGGCTGCAGTCCATGGGGTTGAAAAGAGTTGGGCACGACTGAGCAGCTAACACTTACTTATGTTCCATATATAATTGAAACCTATGGCCGTTTCACTTGATATTTGACAAAAATTGAAACTGTATGGGTCAAAGACTGTGATGCTGATAGATGGCCTCAAGAAAATGTTAAACTTGTGAAGGCTGCCCACTCTAGGATGGGAGCCACTGTCTACACTAGTGATCACTTTAAAAACATAAATATGGAAAACGTGAGCAAAAAGATTGGTAGCTCAGATAGAAAAGACTCTGACTCCAATGCAGGAGACCTGGGTTGGATTCCTGGGTCGAGAAGATCCCCTGGAGTAGGAAATGGAAACTCACTCCAGTATTCTTGCCTGGAGAATTCTATTGACAGAGGACCCTGGTGGGCTACAGTCCATGGAGTCACAAGTCAGATATGACGGCAACTAACATAAGGAAAAAATGTAGACAGACATTACTTAGCACTTGGCTGAAGCTGAAACTCCAATACTTTGGCCACCTGATGTGAAGAACTGACTCATTTGAAAAGACCCTGATGCTGGGAAAGATTGAAGGTGGGAGAAGAGGATGACAGAGGATGAGATGGTTGGATGGCATCACTGACTCAATGGACATGAGTGTGAGCAAGCTCCAGGAGTTGCTGATGGACAGGGAGGCCTCTGTGCTGCAGTCCATGGGGTTGCAAAGAGTCGGACCCAACTGAGCCACTGAACTGAACTGTTTATAAAACTGTCGAGAGTATATAACCTTTTATATGGAGCTGTTAGATTCTGGTACAGTTGTGGTTCCTGTTTTCTCTGATGTGTAACAGTTGGAGTTTGAGAGTTTATTATAAGGTGAAGTAAGAGGGTCAAGTAAGTTAGTTAGAGGGAATTCAGAATGGTATTCAAAACATTTCCTGACATTCTCCACAGGCAGAGATTGGAATAGGGCATACTGTGGGTTTTCTTTCCAGTTAGTGTGAGTGTCCTCTTATGTTAGGGAAGCCTCAAGACCTTGATAAACCCAGGATTGTTCCCCCACCCCCACCCCTCCTTGGTCCATGAGAAATGCTCTGTATTGCCTGTCCACACACAAATGATCAGTTTAGAAACTGTTACTCCCTTTTGGACTTAATCTTGATGAAGAAAATCCATGCAAGAGTTAACTGCCTGGTTGAATACTTAATAAGATTAAAAGAGAGATTTCCAAGTTTGTACTTAAACTTTCTTTTCTTCCTTTTCTGCCTCCTACTCCACCACACCTAAAGAGGCCCATTAACAGAAGTTTTTCACATTAAGGGGGAGCTTTTGTAGTCTTAAGGAGGTGTCCAGGAGAGAAGAGTAGAAATTAGACAGTGAGCTTGGAAACGGACCCATAAGCCACATTAAGGAATGTGAACTTTATATTATCCAGTAGGAGTGAATGATAACTAATGTAAACACCAGAAAAAATCAGATTCTCATCTTTATAGTTTTTTATTGCTTACTTTTTGTGTGCTAGATTTGCATAAATACAGTATGATTTATGCTAACAGTAGCTTTCCACTTCACCTTTGATTTCCATCAAAGAGTTTTGAAAGTACTTTTATCTGCCAGACACAGAAATCTGGTGGGTGACCCTTGGATTTAAAGAAGATTGTTTAATCAGCATGATCCCAGTAACAGATGAGTTAAATTTCTTTTGTAAGTCCTCTCAAGAACATGTGTTTGTTTATAACATACACTTTAATAAGGTCATTATACTGGCTGCCAAGCTGGCAGTCTCTTGAGTGGGAAGAGGATCTGTTCCTGACTGACAGACTTTCTGAATGAGCTCATCCACTTTTAGTCTATGGTTAGGATCTATAATTATTAAGTAGATCCTAAGTTTTATATTATTGAATTTTCTATATATACCTTTCCATGTTTCTGAAGGGATGTGCTGTGCTTAGTCGCTCAGTTGTGTCCGACTCTTTGAGACCCCATGGACTGCAGCCCACCAGGTCCTCTGCCCATGGGGCTTCTCCAGGCAAGAATGGAGTTGGTTGACATGCCCTCCTTCAGGGGATCTTCCCAACCCAGGGATCGAACCCAGGTCTCCCACATTGCAGGCGGATTCTTTACCTACTGAGCCACCACGGAAGCCCTCTGAAGGTATATGCCACCCCAAAATATGCTGCTTCAGAAAAAAGGTTGCTTTGAGCTGAAGGCAATTAAGAAGCAGCAGAAGCAGAAAGAACTATTTTTCCTTCCACCATCTGCCTAAAAGTAGGACAGAAATTTCCTTTTGTCAAGGTCTGACTTCTCTCCTGTACCAGGAGAATAACTGCTATCACTGGAGACGCAAATTTGGCACCGAGATGGTCTACACAGTCAAACTTCACTAAAATAGCCTTTATCTTTTATTCTTCTTCTTCATATATTTATTTTGCCATAATTTACCACCCCTAGAAGCTCAAACACCCTTCCCCTTGTCTTGTCACTTGTCCACAGTTTGTCACCCTGTTTTAAAATGGTGTATAAACTCCCTATGTAATTGCCTCTCTTTGCACATAGAAATTAAATGTTGACATCAAGCACATTTTGTTTGCATTTTTTTCTGTTTATCTTTCGTCAGTTTAATTTGCAGATCTCAGGATAGATCATCAGAGAAGAGAGGAGAAGCTTTTTTTCCTTTCCTGAACTTCTGTATCATTTTCATGTTTTATCATGTTTAATGGCTTTGATGCTCTGGTTTGTGTTGTTTAAATATTGCCTGTAGCACTGATTTATTTTTGTCACTTTAGTTTTCAGATTAGTGGTTGTCACTCCTGACTGCATAACAGAATGATCAGGGAGGCTTTTTAAAGGACCTAGTTTTCTGGGGCCTGTTTCAGAACAGAACCGCTGAATCAGACTATCTGGCTGTGGTTCGTGAATAAATCCAAAATCAGTGTCACAGAAAACCAGAGGCAGACACACATTAAAGTGGCAAAGGCAGATCTTATTCAGTGACTATTGCAAGAGTAGAATAGAAAGCTTGGGATAGAGCTAGGCTTCATTGTGAATACACCAGGGCAAGCAGGGGTGGGTAGCCAGGGAGCACGGTGGGTGTCAGTGAATGAAGAATTCTAAGGGGTGTTGCCCTAAAGCAGCTTGACAGAAGTCTTGCTAAAGGCAGACTAGGGTGATAAGATTGAAGGTGGAATAAGGAAGTTCGAGGGTAGGGGATTTCATTAAACTGACTAAGCAGGACTCTTGCGGAAACTGGACTGTAGGGTCCAAGGACAAGCCCAGGAACTTGTTTGTGATGCCCACACGTGTCCAACTCTTTGCGACCCTGTGGACTGTAGTCCGCCAGGCCTCTCAGTCCACGGGATTCTCCAGGCAAGAAGACTGGAGGGGTTGCCATGCCTTCCTCCAGGGACATCTTCCTGACCCAGGGATCAAACCCAAATGTCTTACATCTCCTGTGTTGCAGGTGGATCTTTTACCGCTGAGCCACCAGCTTCCCAAGGGCTAGGCCTCATCACAAAGAGGACTCAGAAGAGCCTGACCAAGGAGAGAGTCTTTGTCAACATCAACAGCTACTGCAAATTATAGCAAGGTAATTCTGATGTGTGCACTTGTGAGATCTGCACCCTTATCCCCACGGAGGTTGGAGCCTTGATATTTCATTTAGATCTTTTCTTGATCTCCTTTCTAGCAGTAACTTTCTGATTTGTAAATGGACAGCTTTCTCCAAAGCCTTTTCTTCCTTAACCTTTTACTGGCGAGTACCATGGCACCAAAAGGAGAGAAGTTAAGACCAAATAATTCATGTTCTGAAGCAAATACGCTTCAATAAATATTAAGGGCCTGCTGTGTTTCAGACAGTGTTCTAGTTAGTGGAGATAGAGTAGCTGAAAAGCAGACACGGGGCCACCCCTCTTCTTAGTGAGGGACGTGGCAGTCAAAGAGTAGAGTGTAGCGTGTGTGTGCAGTCATGTCTGATTCTGTGTGACCCCATGGACTAAACTGCCAGGCTCCTCTGTGAGACTTCCTAGGCAAGAATATGAGAGTGGGTTGCCATTTCCTTCTCCAGGGGATCTTCGCGACGCAGGGATTGAACTCAGGTCTCTTGTGTCTCCTGCATTGGCAGGTGGATTCTTAACCACTCAACACCTGGGAAACCCAGAATACAGTATATCAGCAAATGAACAAGTTAGTTTGACATAGTGATACACTATGCAGAAAATAAAAGAAGAGTATTATAGGGATTTGGGGAATGTTGTGTTAAGGACAGGAGGTTTCAAATGAAATTGTTACTACAGACTGTTACTAGTCACGCTCAGATTTGGGATCTAGTAATCCAGGCAGAGAAGTCATGGCGAGCACAAAGGCCCAGAGTCAGCGACGAGCTCGACTTGACCTAAGGGACGGGAGGAACCCAGTGGAGGAAGAGCTCTGTAGGCGGTGGTGTGTGGTGAGCCCCCTGACACCTGTGAGGGTGACTCTGAGGCTTTGCTCCTGAGCAGCTGGCTCAGTTATCATTTTAGTAGTAAAATTATTAAGACAAGGAAGACTGCCGCAAGTTGAAGGAAGCCTGGAGAATCAAGAGATGCCCGTTAGGCCTGAAGCTGTAAATAGGCTTTGGAGTTGGGACTTTGGATCTGTGTGTGTGTGTCTGTGTCTGATTTTCCCTTCGTGTGTGTGTGTGTCCGTTTTTCCCTTTGTGTGTGTGTGTGTGTCCGTTTTTCCCTTCGTGTGTGTGTGTGTGTGTCCGTTTTTCCCTTCGTGTGTGTGTCTGTGTCCGTTTTTCCCTTCGTGTGTATGTGTGTCGATTTTTCCCTTCATGTGTGATTGTGTCTGTTTTTTTCCCTCCCTTCCGCTTCTTTCCACTTGGACCTTTCCACACGATGGCCTCAGGGCAGCCGCATTCCTTGTGTGCCTACTTATGGATCAGAGGCTCCTGGAGTGATCATCCTCAGAGACATCCGGAGACTGCATGGCCTTCTCTAACCTAGCTGCAGAAGTCACGCTATGTCACAGATGCATCAGAGTCTGCAGCAGTGTTCTAAAATGATTATGTTATAGAATCTCTCATATTATTTTCTTTCAAGTTTAGTTACCATTTCCCTTTCAAAGTATTGCTGAACGATAGTTTATCTTTGCAACTGTTAATCATAAAACACATTCCTCTTTATATAGTTAAATTATTGCCTTCAAACTGTAAACCACTTATTTATGCTGTACTGGTAGCTCAAAGGGCCTCATATCACCTCTTTTGTTACACAGATACCTCACTGAATCGTGTGTCCTTCATCAAATACAGTATTGAAGTCAGTAGAATTCTTGAGACTTTTGAATTTCTTTAGAGGTCTCTACCCCTATCTTTTTTTTTCCCCCCTCGCCCTATCCTTAAAGGATGCAAGAGGTTTCCAGTTGTGGTTGTCATTTATTTGCTAGAATGAGTGCTGTATTTGTTGGATGGTAAAATGAAAATTTTCAATTGCTAAAACTCTAAGGACTTTTTTGAGTTTTTACCTTGTGTATTTTTGTATTTTAGAAAGAGCAGTTTTGCTGTTTTTTTTTAAGTTGAGTTTTTAAATTTATTCCTTTTGGTTCAATTCTGTTAGAAAGGGAAATATAATTGTATCTTCTTTTTTATATGAGGATTTTAATAAACGCAAGATATGTGATTGTTATCCCTTTGTATTCTACATCTTGGAAGCTTTAAGGAAGGAGCCATGCCCAGGGATTCTGATTACTGACTTGGGGTGGGGTCCAGGTGTAGGTATCTTTACAGCTCCTAGAGGGGTTTTTTTTGACGTCAGATTTGAGACCTCCCCACCTGTCTGCTGGATCTAACTCTGGTATTTGCTGATGATAATCTTAGTCTCTGTAACAGGAAAAACAAATGGAAGCCCTGCCTGATGCAGCTGTTTTGGCTACTAAACTAAAAAACACTCTTATTCAGTACCACAACCTTGAAGATGAGAAGTGGCGAGTTGCTAAGAAGACGGTAAATTAATTAAATTACTTGTGTTTGGGGTGTATCTTCTAATGAGCTGATGTATGACTTTCAAAATGGTATGGAGAAATACTGGCCACACTTGAGATGAAGGTGCAGGATAGGTAAATGTGCCAGTAGGACTGTGGTTTGATAGCTCACAGGAAGAACAGCAGTCCCACACTATTGGCATTAGTTCTTCAGATAAAGGACACAAGAATAGATTCATGGCAACAAGATTATAAAGAGCAGCCCCTCAGGTCAATGAATAAAACATGTCGTCGTCAATTTAAGAAAGTATCGTAATTGATAGTTGGGAGTCATTTCAGAGATTTTAACAGGCCTGCCAGGATGGTCCTTTAGTATTCCTTTTCACCAGTACGACTTACCCAAACTGGCATAGAGTTGAGTGTTGACAGAGCCAACCGTAGAAACCGGGACTCTTCCAGTTAAGTGCTTTAGCTATTCTGATATTCAGAGTTTCTTAAGAGATGATCTGGAAAAAAATGTCCGGACTGATTCAGGGTGGTACTGTCATAATAGATATGAATTGCTTAATTTTAGAAAGAGATATGAGCAATTTCAGAATTAAATATCCAAGATTTCTATTATCTTAGACCACATTCTTCAGTAATGGTAAATAGATGAGATTGTAATTATTCAGATAATGGCCAATGAGAGTGCCATCACCAGATCGTAGTGTTTGGGTGTCTTTAAGCTACTGCAAAACCTTTGTGTAGGGGTAAGATGTGTAGTACTTTAGGATACAGAAAAAATTCAGATATGGATTATTTGATGATATGAGTGACTTGTATGTATTTCTTTGAATGTTTACTTATGTTTTATTTTCATGTAAAAGCTAATGCTGTAGACTTTATGAAACTGTCAGTTTTATATCCAGGTTGCCACCTATGTAATTATCACTATACACTGTTTTTATTTTTATAGAAAGATGTAACAATTTGGAGGAAACCTTCAGAAGAATTTAATGGATATCTGTAAGTAATTCTTGTAGTTTTACATAGCTCTTAAGATACTGCTAAACTTCAAATGTATATACACATATAGTCATGATCACTAAATGATCATTGCCAGTAAAGTTTGGCTTTTGCTTTTTAGATTTTAAACTTTCTAAGAAAAAAATCATGTTATGCATTCAAAGCTTTTAAAATATCTATGTCCTTGGTGAACAGAGTTGGTGGTTTGGGGAATTGTAAATGATGGTATAGCTGATAAAATCTTAATTTCTTACTGTGGTATATAAGATACTTCTAATATTCCTTCTGCATTTATTCAGTGCTGTAGCATATTTTGCTCTAAGATTTTGTCTTGAAGAACTCATTGGAAATTAATAATTATATTAATTATAATTATATTAAAGATAATTACTTGTCTCTTCTGTCACGTTACTTAAAACATGAAAAATTATAAACTACCTGAATAATCAATAGTTGAGGAATGATTAAGTTATAAAGTGTGCTATTTTACAATCTTTAGAAACCATATTTTCAGATATTACTTAAAAACAAAAAATGCTAACGATTCAGTGAAAAAAGTGAATAAAGCAGAGTACTAAAATGTGTGTAGCACAGTCTTAGGTTGACTTTAACTATATTTTTATATCAAAATTTAACACAAAAATGTGTACCTCTAGATGGCAGTTTTATGTGTGATTTTTGTTTGTCTTTTGCATATTGTAGAGCATGAATTATGTCTTTAACCAGTTAAAAAAAATATATTGTGTTTTAAAGCCAGTGCAGATAGGTGCCTTGTGTAATTGGAGTGGGATATTCATATTCTGGGGGCTTGACACTTTTTAAAATGAAACTATTGACCACACTTTCTATATATAGAATGTTTTGAAGTGTACTACGAAAGATAGCATTTCCAGAAAGGTAAGTTGTACAGTATTTATGAGGACAGGGACACTAGAGTTGGAGTAAACATTGTAAGCAAGTGTAGAAGTTAATCTTTTAGATCAGTAATTCCCAGGGGCTGAAAAGTTTAAAAGTGCCTGGGGGCACTGTGCTCAGAGATTAAAAAAAAAAACCCTCACAGAAGAGCTAATACATGGGCTGAGTCAGAGAGAACAGCCAGGTGTTTCTTAGGGAATGAAGAACAGATTCTTCTCCAAGCAGGAGAACTGCACTCACCACACTAACACACATGGCTCCTAGGCAGATGGGAAGCACGGAGAGAGTTTCTTGATGGAATTTAGGCTTCCCCGGTGTCTCAGACATAGAGAATCTGCCTGCAGTGCAGGAGACATGGGTTCAGTCCCTGGGTCAGAAAGATCCCCTGGAGAAGAGAATGGCAACCCGCTCCTGTATTCTTGACTCGAGAACTCCATGGACAGAGGAGCCTGGTGGATTACAGTCCACGGGTCACCGAGTCGAACATGACTGAGCGACTGACTGTTTTTTACAGAAGTTCAAGTTGTGTTTACATAGTTGGAACATTAAGTATGGGAGTGAGGAGAGCATGTCTGAAAGACTTTTGAATTCTAAATCAAGGAGTTCGGTTTTGTATTTATCCTCTGCTCAACCCAACCCTCCCAGGCCCTCAAAGGATTTTGCATTTATTATGGTAACAGTTGTGAGAGACAGAAATGAGCATGGAAAGTTTAGAGAAGACCTTGTATCCTGGGAGACCACGGCTGGCTTCTTAAAGCGCCCCTATGATTGTATACAAAGTTTTGTGACAATGTGTATATTCCTGGGAAGAGATCTGTGGCTTTTTTCAGATTCTTAATGAGTCATATGATCAGAAGAGCTGGAAGATGATGCAGGATTGAGTTGGACAGAGTTCCCAAACTAAGGACATAGCAGGGGAGCTGAAAAGGACAGATGAACTTGAAAGAGATATGATGGTGACGGCAGTGGTGATGGTGACTAATGTCTGTTGAGACCCATGTGTTGTTTTAGGCACTTAATGTTTAGCAAGCCATCTTGATAAAACATGGTGACTTTCTAGTTTTAACTGTTGGAATGGGGTTAAGAGAAAAAGAAGAGTTGAAGGTGAATCCCAGATTTCTAATTTGGGTGTCTGAATTAATTTGTATTACCCACCCCTATCCTCTACCCTCATCCCAAGTTAGAGAACCTAGGCGGAAGAGCAGATTTGGGATGGAGGGTAATGTAAGCTTGGGCTCGAGACATTGGCAAACTGATAAAAAGCTTCAGATGCTTAAAAAAGAGAAACAAGGCCCCCAGAACAATGATAGTTGGAGCCGGTCTGTCTTTTTCCTTTCTTTTTTGCAGGTAACTACTGTTTTGAAGTAGTGGTATTCATGTTTCATACTCTGACCACATGTGTATGTGTGTTTCTTTTAGTAATATGTTTTAGTTTTTTCTGTTCAGTGTTCTGTTTCAGTTACCCATGTTACATGTTGATCTGTACTTTCGGTTCTGTGTTCATGTACCACAGTGTGTTTATCTGCGTTTGAAAATCTGCCTGCTGATAGATTGTTAGGCTGTTGTTGACTCTTTTCTGTGGTAGGCCTCTTGGTACACGTTTCCTTCTGCCTGTGTGTCATTTTCCTGGGTGTGTACCTGCTATCATACTATTCTGTATGGTGGTGGTAGCACTTTGAGAGAGGTCGTTTTCTCCTGTTCAACACTTGTTATTAAATTCTTAATCTCTGCCAAAGTTGGTATCTTGCTAGTCATTATTTGACGATGAGTGATACCGAGCATCTTTTCTAGGTTTACTGATCTTTCAGATCAGTCTTGTCCTTTGCCCATCTTTTCTTTTGATTGTCTTTATCTCGTTGTTTCAACAATGGTTCCAACAAAGGTCCATCTAGTCAAGGCTGTGGTTTTTCCAGTGGTCATGTATGGATGTGAGAGTTGAACTATAAAGAAAGCTGAGTGCCAAAGAATTGATGCTTTTGAACTATGGTGTTGGAGAAGACTCTTGAGAGTCCCTTGGACTGCAAGGAGATGCAACCAGTCAATAAGGAAATCAGTCCTGACTATCATTGGAAGGACTGATGCTGAAGCTGAAACTCTAGTACTTTGGCCACCTGATGCAAAGAACTGACTCACTGGAAAAGACCCCGATGCTGGGAAAGATTGAAGGCGGGAGGAGAAGGGGACAACAGAGGCTGAGATGGCTGGATGGCATCACCAACTCAATGGTCATGAGTTTGAATAAGGTCCGGGAGTTGGTGATGGACAGGGAGGCCTGGCGTGCTGCAGTCCATGGGGTCGCAAAGAGTCGGACACGACCGAGCGACTGAACTGAACTGAACTAAATCACATATCTTCTGTGATAAGTATGTGCTGTGCTGTGCTAAGTCGTTTCAGTCATGTCCAGCTCTTTGCAACCTTATGGACTGTAGTCCACCAGTCTCCTCACTCCATGGGATTATCCTGGCAAGAATACTGGAATGGGTTGCTGTGCCCTGCTCTAGAGGATCTTCCCGACCCAGGGATCAAAGCTTCATCTCTAAAGTCTGCTGCATTGGGTGGCAGGCTGTGTACCACTAGCACCACCTGTTATGGGCTTCCCTGGTGGCTCAGATGGTGAAGAATCTGCCTGCAATGCAGGAGACCCAGGTTTGATCCCTGGCTCAGGGACATCCCCTGGAGAAGGAAATGGCACCCCACTCCAGTATTCTTGCCTGGATAATCCCGTGGACAGAGGAGCCTGGCAGGCTACAATCCATGGGATCACAAAGAGTCGGACACAGCTGAGCAACTAAGAAGCAACATCTAGAAATATTTGTATTACACTTATATTCTTTTAGTCTGTGACTAGTTTTTAAAGAAATTATTTTGTCATTTGTGGTATGCAAGTTTTTAATTTTAATCATCTTGTGTTATTTCTGTTTTATATATTCAAATAGTCTTCCTGTATTCTGAGGTTACAAAGTTGGTAACTTACATAATTTTCTCAAAGTTTAAAATTTTTACCTTTTATATAGTGGTATTTAGTCTATCTGGAATTGTCTTGACTGATGTGAAGCAAGAATTCAGATTTATTTTCTCTGTTAGGCTAACTATTGAATCCATACACCATTTATGAAATAGCACATCTTTTTCCTGCTGATCTGAAATGCCACCTGTGAAGTATGCTAAGCTCTGCTGCTGTTCATGAGTCAGTCCTGGGTGTTCTGTTCCTGGGTGATCTATTTTTCTATTCCTAATAAAAAGTTTTTGAAAGTCAGGCTAGAACATGCATATACTAATACCATGTTAGAGTGTATCTGAGAAAAGAACAGCATAGAAGTAATGGAAGCATTAGTGTTCTGCAGACTGTTCTTGGCTACACCGTAACATGAAAGTACTTTACTATGTTCATGATAATGCAGAAGAGAGCCTTCAGATCTCCTGTTAGATCTGAGGACCTTTTAGAGTACATTCTGATGAAATACTTGATGGAACCTAATTTATCAGACAAATTGTAAGGGTTTACTCTTTTCAAAAAAATCTCCACTAAATTTTACTTTTTTTGAAGTGAACGCTGAACTATGAGAGCATACTGAAATTTTCCATTCTAATAGCGTCTGACTTTAATATCTTTTCTCCAGCTTCAAAGCCCAAGGTGTGATAGACAATGTTGTCAACAGTATAATAGACCACATACGCCCAGGTCCCTGTCGCTTGGATTGGGATAGCTTAATGACCTCTTTGGATATTTTGGAGCACTTTGAAGAGGTATTTGTTTTGAAACGTTACTTTGGACTTTTTGTGTGTGTGTGGTGTGTGAAACTGTGCCTCGAGTGTTCGCGTGCCCGTGAAGTGTGCACATACTCACATTCACTATTATATTCATTGCTTTGAGACTGAATAGTCATGGCAAAGATCTCTAATGAGTGTTAGTCAAAACTGAGTTTGTTTTTTGCAAAAGCTTTATCTTCTCTGCTCAAGAAAATTTGAGGTTCTGAAATCTAAAAATCTGAAAAACCACTATCATATTCAGTTTTCTTGGAAATAGTATGTAGGTTTTCCATTAATATTAAGCCAAAATCAAAGATAAAAAATAAAGAATTATGTAAAGAATTCTTTAAAAATTAAAGAATTATGTAACCATAGTGGCTTTTTCTGTTTTATTAATTCATTTCTTGCCATGTTTGTTTTAATCAAAGTATTTGTGGATTTTATCTTACATGTCTACAGTCTACACTGCCTGCTTCCACTTATCATATAGGATACAAGGTGACTGTTTTGAAAGAGAGATTTGGATTCTGGGTAACTTACCTATGTATTTTGATTGTATATCCTGCACATGTCCAACAGAGCAGTGAGATATAGAATAGATTTCTAAATCTGTCAGAATCACTATAAGAAATGTTATTAGTAATCACTGTAACACCTTTTGAGTGAGTGTCAACGTTTTACTACAGGTTACCTTACGTGTGTCTGTCTGTGTTTCCTGTAGTGCTAGCAGCTGTTTGCTATTCTCTTTCAGAACTGCTGTGTGATGCGCTACACAACTGCGGGTCAGCTTTGGAATATAATCTCCCCAAGAGAGTTTGTTGACTTCTCCTATACTGTGGGCTATAAAGAAGGGCTTTTATCCTGTGGTAAATGTCTCAAAACCTCTTACTTCCTCTCAGTTTGTTTTAAATTTTGAGTTTTCTAGGCTGGATATTTCTTTCTACACAAGATGTATTTTCAACCTTCATGGTTGTTTTATGATCAATAAGCTTGGTTTGCAAATGCTAAACCTTAGGAATGAAAGTAACAACATCAAGAAGGGTTTTGCAGTCTTTCTGATGAGTTTTTGTTCCCCATTACATAGTATCCTTCATGTGATAGCTAACAAATATGGATCACATGACTGCCTCTACCAAAGGGATCTAGTCAATGGATTTCCTTCTAAGTCCCTCTAAAGAAACAGCTTCTTAGTGATATACTCTAAAAAAATATGCTCGGCATGTGCTAGAATATTTTTCCTTCCTTGATCTGTGTAGTATTTTTATTTTCAAATTTAAAAATACTATTAGAAGGCTCGTGCTTTTGAAAAGACATCTGTAGGAAACGTAATGTTTCTGCGTGTACAGTGCATATCGGAGTCGGCAGTTTTAGGCGCACATCTGCCTGTTTACTGTTAGTCATCAGAGCCGGCTTGGGTGCGGCGGCGCCTGTTGAGCCTTGGTACCTGGGGCCCTGCCGCCGTGGGGAGGCTCATGTTTTCCAGGGAGTTACCAAGATGACATGCCATTTATTCTGAAGGGATTAGAACTTTCCCTATTACACATCTACCAGCCTCTGTCAGAATTCTACTTTGTAATTATCTTTTTCATTCTTCCACGGTCACTCTTGGGGCTTAATTTTCATCTACATGGATAATATTTAAATAAGCAATCTGATTATATTTTTAATGAGAGTTTTAGATTAATGTCAATCATTGCTATTGATAGTGTTATTTTAAATTGCCTTGTAGGGATAAGTCTTGACTGGAGTGAAAAGAGATCCGAATTTGTTCGTGGATATAACCATCCCTGTGGTTGGTTTTGTGTTCCTCTTAAAGAGAGTCCAAGCCGGAGTCTTTTGACAGGCTATATTCAGACGGATCTGCGTGGGATGATTCCCCAGTCTGCAGTAGATACGGCTATGGCAAGCACTTTAGTCAACTTCTATGGTGATTTACAAAGAGCCTTACAAAAGGTGTAATATGTTTAAACTTACAATAGTAGTATATTCCCCGAATCAACTCTGTCTCTTGGCTGCATGGCTCGTAAAAAATCATCCTTCCCTCTCTTCTGCATAGCCTGTAGAAAATTTTGAGATGTTTTTGGTTTATTTTATTCAGAAAGTAGATAGCTAGCTAGAGCGAGCATCTCAGTTTTCCTGAACAGTTATTTGCACGTTGTTCGGAACGGTAGTGTGTCGAGGAATGGAGGGTTTGACAGAACTTCACCAAGAAGATGTGAACTATGGACCTCAACTCTCAAGAAACTGAATAGTGCCTCAGTAGGAATGTTTTGGCTGCTTAGAAATTAGAGAAAGCCAGGCTTCTTGCTGGTAGGTTAAAATCACCTGTTTCAGAGCTTTATAAACATTCTATAAAAGTTTTAACTTTGGGGGACGTTACATATTAATATTTTACTCTGTGTATCCTCTATGAGTTTAATATCTTGGACTAAAGAAAAAATACTTTTCTCTATACTTCCTAAAGATGAACTTCACTGTCTATTGACTTGAACTACTTTAAATATTGAAAATATCAGAAATAAGAATAGATATCTTAATACAATGCAATTCAGTTTTGATTCCTAGATAACAGTATTTTGTAGATATCTTTAAAAATACATTTGTATCTTTATGTGCTTTTATTTTGGGAGTCTTAAAAGCCTTTATACATGAATAAGACAGTGCAAAAAACTGCCAGATATGTGCTGGGATACCACAATGATTGAGCAATATTCTGGGTTTTGTGAGATGGGTGGTGGTGTCCAGTACTAACCAACAGAGAATCATCTTTTTAGAAAGTTAGGTTCGATGAATGTTTTGTACCTGAGTTTTAAATGTGTCACCCAACTCATAAATTACTCACTGTGTCATACACATTCACAATTGTAATATGATTTCAGTCTGGAACTATAACAAATGCATTCATAGATTTATACAAATGCGTGGGTGAGTCATTTTATAGCTAGAATGGACTGTAATATGTCCCTTGATTCTGTGGCTACATTAAATGAACATTCCTAAATGATTTTAATATTCCATGTGCTCTTTGGCATTTGCACTGTCCACCTGGTTTACATATCAGTTGAGAACTTGAGGGAACTCAGTGTGTCTGTGCAAATTCTTAAATTCATATTTGTGTCTATGCACACATCTTGCAGTCCATGTCAATATTCAGTGTGAGTTCTTTATGTGTTATTACTGTTCCCACTGTTTCATTTTCTCTTCTTTTTGGGTTGATGTGGAATAAAGTGAGCTCTGGAAATAATATTTACTATATAGGCCTCAAAGTGGACTTCCCTGATGGCTCAGACAGTAAAGAATCTGCCTGAAATGCAGGAAACCTAGGTTCAATCCCTGGGTCACGAAGATCCCCTGGAGAAGGGAATGGCAGCCCACTCCAGTGTTCTTGCCTGGAGAATCCCATGGACGGAGGAGTCTGGTGGGCTCCAGTCCATGGGGTCGCAAACAGTTGGATAAGACTGAACAACACTTTCACTTTAGACCACGAAGAGCACAAAAACACATTATGGTTCAATTGCATGAAGGTGTGGTCTGTATTTTCCTTTCCTATATTTTCCTGAGTGTTAAATAAAGCAGAACTCATAGTTCTTCAGACCCATTTGAAAACAGAAAAAGTAGAGATGATTTATTTTTATTTTTTTTTGCTATTGGAGATAATGTTCAAAACAAAAGGTGGCAGTATCATTATTTCCATAGTGAATAATCTCACAAACTTTACATTAAAAATAATTTGTTTCAGAGTCTGATAGAAGCAGTGTAAAAAAATGATCTTATATTCTTAACTTGAAATTTATTAATCATCAATGTTTTTCCAGGTTGACTACCCAAGTTTTTGAGTTGTTGAATTCCTCTGCTTCTTCTTTTTCTTGCAATAAGGAAAGAGAACTGAGCAGTTTAACTTTCAGCTTCCCTTGGAAATTGTTAAATGTTAGTTTTGACTTAATCTATTGACTTTTGTTTGGTTTTAATAGTGTAGAGTAGGAGGTTCCTTATACTCCAGTGTTCTGTCTAGTGTGGCAAAGTACCAGCAGGTGTCCAGTTACAGGGCGCCCAGACTGGGTAAGGTCGCAGCAAGATGCATATTACTATAAAGGCCGTTATTGCCTAAGCTGGGCACTGCTAAAGGCAAATAAACTGTCCACTCTCAGCTACTGTCTGTTTTCTTGGTTTTTATAACTTATCCCTCCAACTAGTGATTTCATAATCCACTCTTGAATGAGGATCCTTGCAGGTAACAGGACCCTCATGGAAAAATTTATTTGCAGTGTTGAGCCATCTGACGGATTGAAGGATCATATTTGAATTACCTTCAATTTACATACAGCTTCTGGATGGTACTTTCAGACGTGTAGCTATTACCACAGTCCAGTTTTAGAACATTTCTATCATTCAAAAGATCTCTTTTACCTGTTGGTTGAATCATATATAAACAAAGTTTAGCACAGTTGTTCGTATACAGAAGATGATGAAAAGGAGCAGGTTTTGTCTCCTCTTATACTCAAGAGTAGAGCTGTATTTGATTCTAAGCTCAAGAGCCTTGTGATAATAGGTTACATATGTTATGTCACATACCATAATGATATGAAATTTAACATTGCGGGTTGGGATTAACACGTGTAATAGAGTCTGCTGTTTCTGTAGCACTGCCGTAGAATAGAAAAATAGCAGCCACATTAAAAAATTAAAGAATCAGTGGAAGTTAATAGTATAGTTCATTTCACTCAGCATATCCAAAATATTTCAATATGTAATCATTATAAAAATCTTTTAAGATAGCTTACATTCTTTTGTACTAATTTTTTTATTTCTGGTGTATATTTTACTAATTTGGGCTAGCCACATTTCAAGTTAATTTTAATAACTTAATAATACACAGTTTTGTATTAATCTATATATTAATTTGTCTTTCTATAAGATGTAGTAGAGAATTTCCTAGAATCACTCTCATAAGTACAAAATCTTCTCTGGTCTCTGAAGCCTTTCAGTGCTTGCTAAAAGTGAACTTCTTAACATTAGAAATAAATCAGTTAGAAATAAATATCAATCGTCAATAAAATAAAAATTATAGCCTAAAATGTTTCCCTTTAAAGATAATGAACTTTCATAGGACTGTTGATAATGAAAGAATATAATCTGCCTTGTAGTAATGTGGTTGATTATTTTCTCTAGCTTATAGCTAGTTTGTATTAGAAACACGTGTATGTAGGAGATATCTGGCATAGTACTGTTTTTAGTACATGATACCTATTTTTTTAAGGAAGTTAGTTTCATACAAGAAGATAATTTATCCTAATTTGTATTGTTAATCTCTGATTAACTCTTGAAGTTTTAACATAATACTCAGCAATAATAATTATGAGAATTTAGTGTTCTGCAGTTATGTATAACATAAACTGCTAGTTGTTAAAGACTGATTGTTCATGTTAAAATTCTCTTCATTTTGTTGTTCACTGAAGTTGGATGTATTTGAAACTGTAGGTTTCTATATGTAAAAATATCTCCCAATAAAAAAATGCCTTTCTTTTCTCTCCTCCTTTCTTTTTCCTTCCTAACTGAAGGACATTTTATCAACACTCAGGTTGAGTTAAATTAACATCTCAAGCTAAAAACTCTGTAGTTGAGGCTGCCTCTGGAGAAGATAGGAAACATTGCGCAATGCCACTCCTAATGTCTGTGGAGCTCTGACGTATGAGTGATCCCCTTTGATGCAGATAAAAGCTTTACCTGTTCACCTTTAAGAGCACACCAGCCTCGTTTGAATCAGTCGTTCCAACCCAGCTTCTGTCAATCGAGTGGATTCTGTGGCTGTCGCAACCCTATGCGTAAATTGACAGAGCCCAGGGAGGCCAGACTTGACCCGGACTCTGCGTTGTGTAATTGCCTGTCTGGTCTGTCTCGTACCTTTCTTCTTCACCCTTCAGAAGGAGGGGAAGGTAGGATCTGAGCGTAGAAGAGACATTAGATTAATCCCAGAGCACAGGAAATTGAAATAACGTATTCATTGTTTTGTTGTTTCCAGAGATTTTACATGTATGGTTAAATAAAAATTAATTCCTTGGAATTCAATGAAAGCTGTATACTATATATAGATTTTATTTTTAAGAAGTTTGTATTTCTTTTATGAGCCAATATATAAAACTGGAGCCTTTGTTAAACTAATAAGAGCATGTATTAATATAATAAAATGTAATTTATTAAATTTCTATGAAATATATCAATAAAATTTCTGCACACTCTTGTATTGATTGTTGATACTTAGTTGCTTTGACCTTATTTGAATTTAAAGTATGTAATTTAGCTTCTTGAATTCTTACAAAAGAAAATTACCGGCTGGAAAATTAAGATTGATAATGAACATGCTAACCCTGCCAATGTCGTATAATATTAGTCACAATGCTGCTGAATTTTGATTTACTGTTATATAGCAAGGATGATGATATATTCTGCTGTTACTACAGTAACATATAGGTAAGCCTTATTGTACACATTTTTAAATAATTGTATTAACTTGATTAGCAATTGTGATGATTTCATTGGGAGTTGCAAAAAGCTGGAAGTGACTACAAAGGAACTATTGATCTATATTGTAAGAAAGTAGTTACGAATGCTGTGAGAAATACGCAGTAGAAGACATGACTATTAAGAGGTTTAAACAGAGTCAGGAATCTGACTAGCAGTGGTTAGACTGTACTGTCCTTTCTAGGGTGCAGGTTTAATCCCTGGTTGAGGAACTGAAAGTCACTCAGTTGTGTCGACTCTGCGACCCCATGGACTGTACAGTCCGTGGAATTCTCTAGGCCAGAGAATACTGGAGTGGGTAGCCTTTCCTGTCTCCAGGGGGATCTTCCCAACCCAGGGATTGAACCCAGGCGGATTCTTTACCAGCTGAGCCATCAGGGAAGCCCAAGTTCCAGTAAGACATAAGGCATGGCAAAAAAAAAAAAAACAAACCCAGGAAGTTGTTTTCCTCATTTAATACAGTCTGTATATTGGTAATTATTAGTGTTTATTATCAGCTCAAGGATGTCAGGGCCAGGGTTTCTGCAGTTCGCATCTTTCCCTCAGATGTGATGAAGTGACCAACTAGCCCTGGACATTCCATGTGCATCAGGTAAGGAAGGAATGGGGAAGGCCTAGCACTGTTCATCTGGCGCTCATCAGGAAAGCAAATGCTCTTCCAGAGCCTCCAGCAGCTTTGCAGTGGTCTGGGTCACGGGACTGCCCCTAGCTGGGAAGGCAAGGATTTCCAGCCTCTTGGAGAGAGTGTTGGTAATGACTCTGGCTGGTCAGTCAGCATCTCCGTGGGCCACCTCTGGAAACTGTGTCAGGTTCCTTTGAACATCGATGGGAAAGTGATAGACACACAAAGTAGAAATGAAAATTCCCAAGTAGGCATTCACTCTGCCAGGAAACATCCACTGGCTGCCTTCCACATGGCAGATGCTACACAGTATCCTGAACAAGGGTAATGAGGTGATAGAGCTTCTTCAGGAGGTTGTTACTAATGGTTTATGTCACATGGCATCCAGTGTGAACGACCTGTGTTTATATTACATCACTTCACTTCTTGGAGCAAAGGGTCCACTATGGATGACGACTTCCATGCCAGGAGAAAGAAAGTCGGTGGAAAGCATGAACTGCAAACCTGTCCTTGGAGATGGAGGCTGGTCCGCACCCATGTCATCAGCCGTACGGGCCATCAGTGGGGTGTAGTCTGCTGGGAGAGGCCTAGTGTACACACGCTGCATGAGCTTTTGACTCGTTATTTGGGTGGTGGTTTCTTTACCAGGAGCTTTACCTTCCTACTTAGGTTTTGCTTTAGTGATGTACCTTAAGTACAAGCAGCTGATTTTTTAATTAAAGGAAGTAGTCCAGAGACTGTGCAAAACAGGTTAAAATAAAAAGATGTTTCATATTGTCAAAAATGGACTTGCAGACAGACAAGTTTTTTTCTCTAGCATTTCCCTTAATTAAGTCATTGTTCAGGTGAGGATTTTGGACCTAGTAGTAGTTGGTACCAAGCTGCAATTCTGAGAGGGAAACTCACTGAAATATTACGCCTTCCCCTCAAATATTTCACACAAACATTTGCTAACTGATTGGAAGGCCAAGCTCAAGGAAAACGTTCAGATCTTTTTACAACTCTTGTTGCTAACCATCAGTGTCTTAAGAGTGAAAATAAAGGATCTTCCCTTTCATTCTCAGGTCCTGTAGGTTTGAAAGAATCATCAATGAAGGGACCACTGCATCTCATTTGGCCTGACAATTTGATATTAGGGTTATTACCTTAGGGTGGATTTCCCCAAACTCAGAAAAGCTTTCTGTAGTGTTACTGAGAAAAAAATAACTGAGACTGGATTATTATGCAACTATCATAAATGTCTGTGAAGATGATGCAAAAAATGCTTCCTATAGTAAAAGCTGTTTTGTCACTAAGTTGTGTCCAACCCTTTTGCAATCCCATAGCCTGCCAGGCTCCTCTGTCCATGGGATTTCGTAGCAATAATACAGAAGTGGGTAGCCTTTCCCTTCTCCAGGGGATATCCCCAAGCCAGAGATGGAACCCAGGCCTCCTGCTTGGCGGGTGGAGTCTTTACCATTAAGCCACCTGGGAAGCTTGTTCTATAGTGATGTAGAACAGTTGCAATATGATAAAGGCTGTAAGAACTAGTGCTAGATAAAAAAGACAATGCTTGTCTTTGAAAGAATTGTGGTAATTTTGTACTTTTCTGTATTTTCCATTGTTTATAATGAAAATCAATTTTTATAAGAATTTCTGCCTTGACTTTGTTGAACTGACTTCTCAGTTGTGAGAGCAATGGGCAGCCCAGATCTCAGCCACTAACTGATCCTCGATAAATCGTTACCTCTCTGGCTGTCACTCCTTTTTAATAAAATGAGCTGGTTGGATTCAATGAGTACAAAGATCCTCTTTTAACTTTATGATTTTATGACATCATTATATAATACTAAAAATGTTGTGAAACCCAGGGTATAATTATATCTGAGAGAATGGAAAAACACTCAAGGAATGCAACTCCACATTTCAGATATAAGGAAATGTCCTCTGTGCCACTCCTGAATTGTGCTAACATTTCAAAGCACAGGATACCAAGTATTGGTGGGCTCTTCGATGATTTATTGTCATACGGTACATGCAAACTGCTTTACACGGTTCCCAGCAGTAGGTACATGCTGCTTTTGGCATGCTCTGACACACCTGAGTGGCCTTGCACACAATAGCGCGGGCCTCGCTAAGGTCCTTCTGACAGTTAGTCTCCCGACATCCATTTGCTCGTTGAGCATCTGAGCCGCTGCAGCGCGTCGTCCGCCCGCGCCCCGCGCCCCGCGCCCCGCGCCCCGCGCCCCTCGCCCCGCGCCCCCGGGCTCCTGTGTCTGCGGAGCCCGACGCCCCACCGGCTCGGCCACTGCAGCGACGGCAGCTCGGTCCAAAGCAAACGCGCGGGACTCCGATGAATTCTCTACAGACATTCTGCATATTTACACCTATGACCAGGGCAAACTTACACGGTTACCTAGAAAATACCGTAATGGATCTTTGTATTGAGGATCAATAGCACCGTTTTGACAGGTTTTAAAAATGAAATGTTGGCAGCTCTCCTTCCGGCACTTTCGACCAGAAATTGGTAAGGCAGCTATAGTCTTGGCTGTGAAAACTGAAATCTCGACGCTGGTTCTTTGTCCTTCAAAGGCCCAGTTTGGCTAATGGCTTGTGTCTAAAGCCCGGCGGATCTAGGTTTCCCGTCTACAGTGGCGCTCCATTCTCCCACCCGCTGCTCCATGCTGCTGTGAGCTGCTCAGGTCCCTCCTCCGGAAGGCTTCCAACAGTCAAACGACACAGACCCCTCCTCTGCAAGAGTGGAGAAGGCGCGCAGACGGGGCCACCTGTCTGAAAGCCCTCACAGGGCGCATTTCCTTCTCAAGTGCCTGCTCACTGGTGCTCCCTGTGTCCCCACAGCCTCTCTGTCTTAGCTCCCCTTCCATCACTCAGATGACCATCAGCCTTTGTCCCTTCCTTCCTTTCATTTGCCCTGAGAAACAATAAGGCATTTACTAATCACAGACGTTATCTGAAGCAAGCAAAGTGGCAAGATGCCTAAAAGTATATATACTGTTACCTATTTTTTAAGTTTCCTGAAGATGGATACAAAATACTGCCTGCAGTGAGTGGTGTAGAAAGGAAATTCCAGAATGGTGTATTAAGGGGCGAACCAGAGAGAAGGAGAAGAAAGGCCTTCACAGGACCAGCTTGGTGTTTGGGGTAAGCAGCTCTGCAGAGTCTGAAGTCTGTTGTCTGAGGCTTAGCACAGGTCATCTTTCGAAGCCTAAACTCCAGGTGTAACTCTATCTTAGCTCTCACAGGGCTTGCCCTTTCAGTTAATTTTTTTTTTAGGTCAGATAATTTAAAAAAGGTTAAAATAGCTACAAAAGCCGTAACTTTGACGTGGGCCTCTGTTGCTAAAGCTTCGGCAAGTGGTTAGGTGATGGTCTAGAGTCATGGGGAGTTACTCAGATACAAGAGTTTTGCCAGTTACTCAAGTAAGCACTATCATCCCTTACCCTGCTATGTCAGTGGAGCCCTCGCCAATGCAGTTTGTGCTTTTAGTGACTGAGGGTTTGTTTCAACTGGTGACTTGCAAAAATGTCTTGGGTATGTATGTGTTGGGTGATTTTTCTTCTGCTTGGGGTGCACCAAGTCAGCCAGGTATGTAGATGACGGAGGGCTAGATGCTGAGGGAATGCTGCACAGGTGTCTGCCCAGAGTAAGAAAGGGGAGAGGAAGCCTGTCTGATTCAGCTTTGCACACAATCGAGATTCACGCAGACTGAGCAGCACTTCCCTGCAGATTCAGCCTTTCACACCCAGCACTGTTCACCATACTTCCCCACTTGGTACATTTCTCAGCCAAATACTCTGCCTTCCTCCTCCCGGCGTGCAAGCCTTCTCCTCATCCCTCATGCTTAGCTGATGTTCCCAGAAGGCTTCCCTCGGTCACTCTAAGCCAAGGGAGCTGCCGCTGCCTGCCTTGATTGAGCACAGGCTACAGATACAGTAGTGTTTTCTCTTCAATTACAAGCTCACTCCTAGAGGGGAGCATGGGTTTAATTCAACTCTGACTCTTTCATTGTACATAACTGTTTTCAGTGAAAGGTTATTGAGGAAACGGGTTCCAGGCATGGTCTGCTCCTAGAAAGTTCAGAACCACTAAATCATTTCATTAAAGTGTGTTTGCGATGGAGGCCTAATAGTCCCTAAACACACTGTTTAACAGTATTCTTGGAGGAAAATTATCTATTGACTTTGGTTTATTCATTTCTAAGGGAAGCTGGTGACCCAGACATTGAGAGAGATTTAAAAATGATAAGCTTAATTCACTAACAAATTCCTCACTAAGCAGTCGAGGAAGACGGGTGGGTGGGACTTTGGAGTCCAGTCTCATGTCACATCTCCCCTCGTCCACCGCAGTCAAGTCTCCCTCCTGCTCGCATCAACTGTGAGGAGCTGACAGACAGCGCCCCTTTCCCTGAGTTCTACAGTGCATCCCGACGCCTACGCCACACTGATTGCTGCGACAGTTTAAACAAGACAATGTTATTTATTTACAGTCATGATATAATTTCAGGTATCCCTAAGAAGAAGTTGGTAACAGGTCTTCTACTCAATATCTCATTTGTAACCTTTCAGCTAGAGATGTTCCAAGTCACACACCCTGGACACATGCGCCTACCTGCTCGGTATCTGGGCCCCTGCTTCCCTTAACGCAGGTGAAATGAACAATCTCTCTGTGACAGAAACAGGTTAAGAAAAGGGGCCCTCCTGGATTTCTAAATAACTAACAAAAGGAAGGGAAAGCATTTGCTCAAAGCCTTCTCTTTTCGAAGAAATGAAATATATGACATTCAGAAAAACACAGTTATTGTAAAGAAAAAAGTTAGCTGTTTGCCTGCTTCCTGAGCTACAGATGAGCTAGTCAATACTGAATTATAACCAAGTCAATTCATACTCTAAACTTTTTTTCAGGAATGATGCCCTTTTGAATTTTAGATCTATAAGGAAAGTTTACTAAGCTGTACTTCCAGCAAAATTACTGCTATGCACAATTATTCACAGAATTATTGTTCTCCACAGAAACAAACCTGTCCTAACTTCCTAAGAAGCCTATGCTAAGGAGAAGGAGTCTGCTGTTACCAAAGAGGCAGGGTGCCATGGAAAACCAGGGTCATGAGTGTTTCCTGTAAAGGGCCAGATGAACCTTCTAGGCTCCCCATAGTCTCTGTCGGAACCGCTCCGACGCGTCCTAGTAGCGTGACGGCAGCTACAGGCAGACTGTGACTAAGGGAGCGCGGTTGTGGCCTAGTACAACTTTATCTATAAATGAACAGGCCTCTGCTGTATTTGGTCCATGACCCATGGTTTGCCTGACTCTTAGAAAGCTGATCTTTGGAGATTTTAAGTCTATGTCCTTGTGTAATTATGTGGAAGTTATTTTTAAGAAGTGCACATCTAAGTCTGATGTGTGTATCACAAAGACCACAGATAACAGAATGATGGCATTCAAATTAAAAAAAAAAAAGAGTACTAGCCTCTAACTTGTCTCCTAAGAATCCTCTTTGCGTGATACCCATATTTCATTGAACATAAGGAGCTAAACCCCTGTCACTTGTCTGCTGATCTCACTCAGTAAACTCAGAGTCAGTCGGTGTTAGCCACTCAGTTGGATCCAACTCTGAGACCCCGTGGACTGTACCCGCCAGGCTCCTCTGTCCATGGGATTCTCCAGGCAAGAACGCTGGGGTGGGTTGCCATGCCCTCCTCCAGGGGATCTTCCCCACCCAGGGACTGAACCTGGGTCACCTTCATTGCAGGCAGATTCTTACTGTCTGAGCCCCCAGGGAAGCCCGCAGGAAACACACAGAACATTTTTAAATGTCCAGGAAAGCGGAGCGGTGTCAGTCACACATGGAATGCACGACTCCTACATTGTTTGGACCTGACTAGTTAATAAATGGGTGTGTGGGCGATTCTTTCAGCCTGCTGGGGGGCCTTGAAAATATTACTGAAATTAGGGGTTGTTGTTGTTCAGTTGCTCAGTCGTGTCCAACTCTCGGCTTCCCCGTGGGCTGAAGCATGTCAGGCTTCCCTGTCCTTCACCACTTCCCAGAGGTTGCTCAAAAGGGTGCATGAATATAAACATTTTGGGAACTTAGGAAGTAAGTAACAATATTGACAAAAAATGTAAACGAAATCGTAACTCATGAATATGCTATTTGCCTTCTACTATATATTAGCTGCATGATAGGCTATAAAATAAGTTAAAAAGAAGCAGTTATGAGGTGACAGTTATCACTTTAAAGTCCTTCTTACTTGTATCCATTACAAACCAGATTAACTACCAAACATGTATCAAGAAAAGTACAAGTAGGGACAAACCTAGTAAGTCTTCCTCATCCACAACTGACTGTCAGAGTGCTTAGGGAAACCAAAAGCTCTCAAAAATTTGAACGTGAAGCCTACTGTATTTGCGTAACCCAAAATAATCTTTTAAATGGAAAATAACTATTATATAATCTGAAGAAGACTGAGCATGCCATTTTTAACAAAGTGAATCACAGTAAAGATAACAAAGATATAAATATTGCATGTCCATGTGTATTCCAGGTCATTTTTCAAAATGTGCCGAAAACAATTATTTAAGAAGACCAGCATGATTTTGCAGTCTTAGAACTGCTATTTGGAGTTTCAAACTAAATTCTGGCCAGCAATGGCTCTACATTCTTTCAGCCAGTCTGGGATACTTTCTAGGATTTTAGTTTTAAAAGGCAGCTTGCTGGCCATAGTGGAACAAAACACTGATCTGGGACAAGTGGTAGCAAACCAAGTCTTGAGAAGCGAAAATGACAGGTGAGACGCCGTTGTCCATTACAGACTGTGGCGCTGTACCAATATTCAAGCAGTGTCCCTGGAAGAAGTTTTCTCCCATTTGGCTCATTTGAGCTCCACCAAGTCAGATGCCTGGAGTAAGCAATGCTTATTCCTGCCAAGGACTCAGATGGTCTGTTCTCATGGCAACACTTCTGTCTTGTCCTAGGTGGACCTCTGGGCCAGGTGACAGGGAAAAGACTGAATCTGGAGGTTACCATCATGCAATCAAACCTTCTAGAGTACACCACAGAGTGTGTGAACATTAGAATTTTGAATAGGCAAACACAGTCAAGTTTGTTATTGCTCTCCAAGATAAGTATATAAATGGTTGGGCTTTATGAGCTGAGACTATACTATCTGATCTCAGATGATATTTGAAAGTAATAATGACGAAACCTGGCCTTTAATGGACCAAGATACAGAAGGAAGAAATGCTGAACTAGGTTGGACAGCTGGTATCTCTCCAGTGATATTGTAGGTTCTTTTCCTATTTGTCAAGAAGCCAGAAACTCACCCTGAGTTGTGCCAGGGGAAGAGAACTTTGAACAAAAAAAATTTAGTATACTTATGTGGAGTCAGCCTCATCAGGAAAGACCTAATGCTTACTCACTTCTTTGACTTTTTGTATTTGCTTTGCAAAGACAATCCTAAAACAGAATGATTTACTGATTTTATCTTTTGCCTTTTTGACATTAATTCTTTTATTTTCCAATTTGAAATGCAACCAGATGCTTCTGTGAAATAACTGATTTATGAAACAAAAACAAAATCACTTTCTCTAAATCTTCAGCCTGTAGGCAATCCACAAGCAGTTACCCTGCATGTGAAGATGTTTAGGGACTGCTAAACACCCTAAATTACAAAATATGTTTAAAATACTATGAAATGAGGTCACAGTAAAAGTCAAACTCTTCCTTTAACATCTGCCACTAAAAGTGACTATAGAACCTTGAGGATTATTGCAACATAGCAATATTTAAGAAAATTCAAAAAGTCTTTTGAAGCCCTGTGTAATGGCAGTGTTAATTAAATCCTTCTAAAGAAATCTAAACAATGTCAGCCAATGGTCATAGTCTCATTGTAGGGATAGCTGGAATGGTATCATCTTCATCACAGTCTTTATTATGTAAATCTGTACGTTTCAGGAGCCTACAAAATCCCACTGAGGCTCTATGTGCAGCCCTCCTTGAATGAGGAAACTTGTTCGCCCACAGGCGATTTTGGTTTGTGAAAACATGACTGGATTCACGGCTGTATGAGACTCCAGCCTGTGGTCAAGGTTCCAGGGCTCACAGAGGGGTAGGAGGAGCTGTGGCCAGCAGACAACTCACCAAAGCGCAGGAAAGCACTGCTCTCTAAGGTCATGTTGGAGACACGCCTCCTCTGAAGCGTCTGATGAAACAGACGTGGCCAACAGAGCTTCTCCTCACTTCAGTCAACGGCATTTCTGAAACGTTTTCTTTTTGGCCTCCTACCAAGTTATCAGTGCGGAAAACTGAGGCAGCTCAGATCTAAGCGTAGGAAGTCGTGTGCATTTTGCCCTCATGGTGCTCTAGACCCAAAGCGCAGCCACCAGTCACCGGTGGCTGTCGGTCACGAGGTGTGCTAACAATGTTAACACGGCCCTGCTTTTCAAAACTTATGACAAAAACAAAAAATTTAAAAGATCGTGTTAGTTTTTCATAGATTATATATTAGAATAACAGTTTGGATATATTAAAATGTACAGTTAACTTTATCAGCTTTTTTTTTTTACTTTTTAAAATGTGTCTAAGAGAAAAGTTAAAATTACATAGGTGGTTTGTATCATTTATATTAGGCGGTACTTTTTCTAGACAATAACGTCTGTAACAGTATCATTCTAATTTCTACCTTATTTATGTATTCATGGGACAAATGTGCTCTTACGGTTTGAGAAAAAAACACTGGGATTCCAATTAGACTTTTTAAATAGGGGAAATAATTCAAGATTGTCCTTCTCTTTGGCAAAATAGTCTGGTTTATGCTATGTATCTGAATTTGAGAACAAAAATCAATAATGCAATATAATAACTGTAAGTTCTAAAATGCAAAATGTAGTTTATTGTTTGCTAAAATTCCCTTGATTATTTTGCATTGTGACTATATTGTCAAATACAGGAAACATTACAAAATAGTTCATCAAATTAAGGTTCTATCTGCATTAGTCTACTATTATTTAGCTAAGTACTCTTTGAGAGATAATATATCCCATTTTAACAGGCAATATAAATGTGTATTGTTCTTTCAAAAATGTTAAGTATGCCAACTTAAATAGCATCTCTATGAAATCTCAGGTTGAATCATCTGGATGAAATGGCCAATTTTTATGAAAACTTGTTTTCCACTGAAATGACTATCTCAGTCATTTAGGCAGTGTCAGGTCTTAATTTTTAACATTCAAATCAAAATCTAAAACTCCCTCTGATTTTGAGAGAATGCAATCTTCAGGTTAAAAAGAGGAAATTACACTCACACCCTCACTCACCAGGGAACAGGTGTGTGCGCTGGTGTAACTGGGTAAATTCTTAAACACACACTGGCCTCCTGGATCTGCAGCGTTCTTCACACGAGACAGTCCCCAGGTCCAACCAAGGCAGGCAGCCCTGAGGGCTGAGGTGATACAGAGCTGGGGTGACACAGACGAGGGCTGGGGTGATACGGGGGCTGGGGTGACAGGGACGAGGGCTGGGGTGACAGGGATGAGGGCT
>SRVM01029012.1:0-18610 GCA_007570785.1 Antilocapra americana
CCCCTGCTCGGGGCCCTTTATATACCCTGGCCAGGAGCTGATGATGCCTCTTGTTTATTGTTCGCTCAATTAAATAGAAATTTGTTTTGACTAATGGTTGCATTGTTGGTGACATACTCATAATCTCATTAAAGAACATCTGTTGCATCCCTAAATATGGATGTATTCATGCTCTTCATCATCAAAATCTAAATACTCTGGAACACTGGAGGTGAAGCAGCTCTTGATGCTTATTTTGAGTAGATGGCATCTGACAAATCCTGGGCAAAATGGTCCTGAAGGGGATACAATTTTTAAAGACATTAAAGGCATAAGAGTTTCTAGAGCACTGACTAGATCCTACCCTTGACCCCCAAGAGATTTCCTGAAAAGCCTGCATGTGAATCAGACAGGTGTTAGACATAGTCTTTGGTGTGGATTCCTTGGGAAAATATTTGTGTTTCACTTGATATAGAGTTGGACTGCTGAGCACAGAAGAACTGCTGCTTTTAAACTATGGTGTTGGATGGCATTACCCAGTCAATAGACATGAGTTTGAGCAAGCTCCAGGAGATGGTGAAGGACAGGGAACCCTGGCACGCTGCAGTCCATGGGGTCACAAAGAGTTGGACAGAACTGCGTGACTGAACAGCATAGTGAAATGTACATGCCTTGAATAGTACTGCAGCACATATATTTGTATTGAAAAGGTGAAAGTTGATTTTCATGCAGTGAGTATTAGAATAAAATGCCCAAGATTGCCATCTATTTTTTTCTTTCTTTTTTTCAGCTCACATTGTGGCAGCTCTGATTTTTCTGGTTTTACTTAATATTGGTTTTCTCTGAGGCATGATATTTTTAATACTTGCCTTTCTTGTGTATGTGATATGGAACTGTGTAATAAACTTTTTTTTTAATGTACCTTGACATGGTTGCTACAACTATGAAGTAATAAGACAGAGGTTTTTTTCCCTACATAATAGATGTAGAAAGCAAACTTGTTTGCCAGAGGGAAGTGGAGGAGGAATAAATTAGAAGATTGGGATTGACATAAACTATATATAAAGTAGATATATAAAAAATATATATAATAGATATTTATATCTATATATAATAGATAAAATAGATAATGAAAAAGGACCTACTGTATAGCACAGGGAACTCTTTTCAGTACTCTGTAATGACCTATATGAAAAAAGAATATAAGAAAGAGTGGATAGTGCTTGCTTTGGCAGTACATATCCTAAAAAGCAAAGACTTCATTTTGTCGACCAAGGTCCATATAGTCAAAGCAATGATCTTTCCAGTAGTCATGTATAAATGTGAGAGCTGAACAATAAAGAAGGTAGAGCACAGAAGAATTGATGCTTTCAAACTCTGGTGCTGGAGAAGACTCTTGAGAGTCCCTTGGAAAGCAAGGAGATCAAACCAGTCAGTCTTAAAGGATATCAACCCTCAATACTCTTTGGAAAGATTGATGGTGAAGCTTCAATATTTTAGCCACCCGATGCGAACACCTGACTCATTGGAAAAACCTTGATGCTGGGAATAATTGAAGGCAGAAGGAGAAGAGGGTGATGGAAGATGAGATGGTTGGATGGTATCACTGATTCTATGGACATGAACCTTGGCAAACTCTGGGAGATGGTGAGGGACAGGAAAGCTTGGCTTGCTACAGTCCATGGGGTTACGAAGAGTCAGACATGACTTGGTGACTGAACAACAATATTCCATTGTATATATGTACTATAGCTGCTTTATCCATTCATCAGTCAATGGCCATCTAGGTTGCTTCCATGTCCTAGCTATTGTAACTAGTGCCTCAGTGAACACTGTGGTACATGTGTCTTTTTCAGTTATGGTTTCCTCAGGGTATTTGCCCAGTAGTGAGATTGTTGGGTCATATGGTAGTTTTATTCCTACTTCTTAAAGGAATTTTCATACTGTCTTCCATAGTGGCTGTATCAATTTACATTATCACCAACAGTGTGAGAGGGTTCCCTTTTCTCCAAACCCTCTTCAGCATTTATGTTTGTAGATTTTTTGATGATGGCCATTCTGACCTGTGTGCACTCTCACCACTTTTATTCAACATAGTTTTAGAAGTCCTAGAAGACTCTTGATGAAAGAGAAAGACCGAGAGTGAAAAAGTTGACTTAAAGCTCAACATTCAGAAAACTAAGATCATGGCATCTGGTCCCATCACTTCATGTCAAATAGATGGGGAAATAGTCGAAACAGTGTCAGAGTTTATTTTTTTGGGCTCCAAAATTACTGCAGATGGTGATTGCAGCCATGAAATTAAAAGAAGTTTACTCCTTGGAAGGAAAGTTATGACCAACCTAGACAGCATATTAAAAAGCAGAGACATTACTTTGCCAACAAAGGTCTGTCTAGTCAAGGCTATGGTTTTTCCAGTAGTCATGGATAGATGTGAGAGTTGGACTGTGAAGAAAGCTAAGTGCCAAAGAATTGATGTTTATGAACTGTAGTGTTGGAGAAGACTCTTGAGAGTCCCCTGGACTGCAAGGAGATCCAATCAGTCCATCCTAAAGGAGATCAGTCCTGGGTGTTCATTGGAAGGACTGATGTTGAAGCTGAAACTCCAATACTTTGGCCACCTGATGTGAAGAACTGACTCATTGGAAAAGACCCTGATGCTGGGAAGGATTGGAGGCAGGAAAAGAAGGGGACGAAAGAGGATGAGATGGCTGAATGGCATCACTGACTCAATGGACATGAGTTTGGGTGAACTCCGGGAGTTGGTGATGGACAGGGAGGCCTGGCGTGCTGTGATTCATGGAGTCACAAAGAGTTGGACACGACTGAGAGACTGAACTGAACTGAGCCATGGAAAATAGAGAAGAAAAAGAAGTAAAAGAAATCCAAACTGGAAAAGAAGTGAAACTGCTACTGTTTGTTGCTGACATGATACTATAGATAAAAAATCCCAAAGATGCCACCAGAAAACTACTAGAGCTAATCAAGCAGCATGGTACAGTTGCATGATACAAAATTAATACACAGAAATCTCTTCAATTCCCATACACTAACAATGAAATATCAAAAGAGGAATTAAAGAAACAATCTCATTTACCATTGCAACTAAAAGAATAAAATCCTAGGAATTAACCTACCCCAGGAGGCAAAAGACCTGTACTCAGAAAATATTAAGACACTGATGAATAAAGTAAAGATGACACAAACAGATTGGGAGAAACACCATGTTCTTGGCCTGGAAGAAGTCATTGTGAAAATGACTGTACTACCCAAAGCAATCTACAAATTTGGTACAATCCCTATCAAATTACCAAGGGCATTTTTCACAGAATTAGAATACTCCAAATAGGCAAAGCAATCTTGAGAAGGAAAAACAGAGGTGGAAGAGAGAAGCTCTCTGACTTCAGACTATACTATGAACCTACAGTCATCATGACGGTCTGGCACTGGCACAAAAACATAAGTATAGATCAGGTAGAAAGCCCAGAGATAAACCCACACAGCTATGTTCACCTAATCTTTGACAAAGGAGGCAAGAATATATCATAGAGAAATGCAGTGTCTTCAATAAGTGGTGGTGGGAAAACTGGACAGCTACATGTAAAATAATGAAATTAGAATACTCCCTAACACTATATACAAAAATAAACTTAAAATGGATTAAAGACCTAAAGGTAAGGCCAGACACTATGAAACTCTTAGAGGAGAACATAGGCAGAATACTCTTGGACATAAATCACAACAAGACCTTTTTTGATTCATTTCCTTGAGTAATGGAAATAAAACCAAAAATAAACAAACGGGACATAGTGAAACTTAAAAGCTTTTGTGTAGTGAAGAAAATCATAAGCAAGATTAAAAGATAGCCCTAAGAATGGGAGAAAATGTTTGCAATGAAGCAACTGACAACAGATTAATCTCCAAAATACACAAATAATACCAATATCACTTACAAAATCAAATCAGTATCAAAAAACAAACAACCCAATCAAAAAATGGGTGGAAGATCTAAATAGGCATTTATCCAGAGAAGACATACAGATGGCCAACAAGCCCATAAAAAGATGCTCACCATCACACATTATTAGAGAAATGCAGATCAAAGCTACTGTGAGGAATCAGTCAGAGTGGCCATCATCAAAAAGTCTACAAACAATAAATGCTGGAGAGAGTATAGAAAAAAGGGAGTCCTTTTACACTGTTGGTGGGAATATAAAGTGATATGGCCAATATAGAGAACACTATGAAGGTTCCTTAAAAAACTAAAAATAGAACTACTATATGATCCAGCAACCCCACTCCTGAGAGGATACCTGGAGAAAACTATAATTCAAAAAATACATACATTCCAATGATTATTGCAGCACTATTTACAATATACAGGGCATTGAGGCAACATGCATGCCCACCAGTAGAAGGATGGATAAAGAAGATGTGGTACATGTGTACAATGGAATATTACTCAGCCCTAAAAAGGAATGGAATTGTGAAATTTGCAGAGACATTGGCGACCTAGAGACTGTCATACAGAGTGAATTAAGTCAGAAAGAGAAAAATAAACATTGTATAATATTTTTATATGTGAAATCTAGAAAAATGATACAGATGAACTTATTTGCAAAGCAGAAATAGAGACACATGTAGATAGTGGACTTATGGATACAAGGGTGGGAAGTGGGTAGTGGGATGAATTGGGAGATTGGGATTGACACATATACACTACTATGTGTAAAATAGATAACTAATAAAAAAAAACCTCCTGTAAAGCACAGGGAACTCTACTTAATGCTCTGTGATAATATATGGGAAGAAAATCCAATAAAAAGGGGATATATGTATACACATGGTTGATTCGCTTTGCTGTACAACAGAAACTACTAGTTGTAAAGTAGCTATACTCCAATAAAAATTAATTTAAAAGAAGAGCGTTTTTCAATAAACATTGTATACATATTGATACACTGTTCAGAGGTGGTGGGTTGGGAGACTATGCAGCTGTTCTGTGACGGCACAGTCTGAAATGTGATTAATGGGCATGCTTATTCAGGAATTGTTGCCACTGGCAGTTGAGGAATTGCATAGGGGAAACATTCTCATTATTTTTCAGCTTTACTCCTCCTATGATTCACCAGACAGGGTATTGGATCACTTTAGTATCATTTCCATCATTCAAAAGAAAGTGACTCAGGCCTCAAGAGCTAAGGCTCCCAAAATGAAATTTCAAACATAATTTCAAAACTTTAAAAGGAATGTAAATTGACTGAACATACAGTCACAATTGGGAGGAAATCAAACATAATCTCATTGAAGTAGATCCTCAACTCTCTTACTTACATTTGGTTGTCCATGTACACTCAGGATTTCTTCAAAGCCATAATCAGAGCCTAGAAAGAAACTTGTTATTCTGCTCTTTTTCCCCCTTCTCCCAACTCTAACTTTACTGAGATACCAAAAAAGGATGTTCTTTTCATAATAGGGAACTGGAATGCAAAAATGGAGGTCCAGAGATACCTGGAGTAACAGGCAAATTTGGCTTTGGAGTACAAAATGAAGCAGGGCAAAGGCCAAGAGATTTTTTGCCATTAACTGGTTGTAGCAAACACCCTCTTCCAACAACACAAGAGATGACCCTATCCATGGACATCACCAGATGGTCAATACCAAAATCAGATTAATTATATTCTTTGCAGCTGAAGATGGAGAAGCTCTATACAGTCAGCAAAAACAAGACGGGGAGCTGACTGTGGCTCAGATCATTAACTCCTTATTGCAAAATTCAGACTGAAATTGAAGAAAGTAGGGAAAACCACTAGACCATTCAGGTATGACCTAAATCAAATCCCTTACAATTATACAGTGGAAGTGACAAATAGATTCAAGGGGCTAGATCTGATAGAGCACCTGAAGAACTATGGATGGAGGTTCATAACAATGTACAGGAGGCTGTGATCAAAAGCATTCCCAAGAAAAAGAAATCAGCAGTTCAGTTCACTCAGTCACGTCAAGTTCTTTGCAACCCCATGGACTGCAACACATCAGGCTTCCCTGTTCATCATTAACTCCCGAGCTTGCTCAAACTCATGTCCATTGAGTTGGTTATTCCATCCAACCATCTCACACTCTGTCATCCCCATCTCCTCCTGCCTTCAATCTTTCCCAACATTAGGATCTTTTCCAATGAGTTGGTTCTTCCCATCAGGCAGCCAAAGTATTGGAGCTTCAGCTTCAACATCAGTCCTTCCAATGAATATTCAGGATTGATTTCCTTTAGGATTGAGTGGTTTGATCTCCCCGGAGTCCAGGGAACTCTCAAGAGCCTTCCCCAACATCACAGTTCAAAAGTATCAGTTCTTTGGTACTCAGCTTATTTATGGTCCAACTCGCACATCCGGACATGACTAGTGGAAAAACTATAGCTTTGATTAGACAGACCTTTGTTGGCAAAGTAAAGTCTCTGCTCTATAATATGCTGTCTAGGTTTGTCATAGCTTTTCTTACAAGGAGCAAGCATTTTTTAATTTTGTAACTGTAGTCACCATCAGCAGTGATTTTGGTGCCCATGAAAATAAAGTCTGTCACTGTTTCCATTGTTTCCTGATCTTCTTGCCATAGGCAAAATGGTTGTTGGAGGAGGCCTTACGAATAGCTGAGAAAAGATGAGAAGTGAAAGGCAAAGGAGAAAAAGAAAAAATATATCCAACTGAATACAGAGTTCCAAAGAAGAGCAAGGAGAGATAAGAAAGCCTTCCTAATTGATCAATGCAAAGAAGCAGAAGAAAACAATAGAATGGGAAAGACTAGAGATCTCTTCAAGAAAATTAGAGATACCAAGGGAACATTTCATGCAAAGATGGGCACAATAATGGAAAGAAACAGAAGCAGAAGATATTAAGAAGAGGTGACAAGAATACACAGGACTATACACAAAAGATCTTAATTACCCAGATAACCGTGATGGTGTAAACACTCACCTAGAGCCAGACATCCTGGAATGTGAATTCAAGTGGACTTTAGGAAGCATCACTACAAACAAAGCTAGTGGAGGTGATGGAATTTCAGCTGAGCTATTTCAAGTCCCCAAAGTACTGCACTCAATATGTCAGCACATTTGGAAAACTCATCAGTGGTCATAGGACTGGAAAAGGTCAGTTTTCATTCCAATCCCAAAGAAGGGCAATGCCAAAGAATGTTCAAATTACAACAGAATTGCACTCATCTCACCCACTAGCAAAGTAATGCTGAAAATCCTCCAAGCTATGCTTCAATAGTAGATTGAAGTTAACCGAGAACTTCCAGATGTTCAAGCTGGATTTAGAAAAGGCTTAGGAACAGGAGATCAAATTGCCGACATCCATTGGATCATAGAAAAAAACAAGAGAATTCCTGAAAAACATCTGCTTCATCTAGGTTTGACTTTGACTGTGTGGATCACAAGAAACTGTGGAAAATTCTTAAAGAAATGGGAATACCAGACCTCCTATCTGACTTCTGAGAAATCTTTATGCAGGTCAAAAGCATAGAGGGGTGGGATGGGTAGGGAGATGGGAAGGAGTTTCAAAAGGGACGGGATATATGTATCCCTATGACTGATTCATGTTGAGGTTTGACAGAAAACAGCGGAATTCTGGAAAGCAATTATCCATCAAAAAAAAAAAAAAAAAAAAAAAACCAACCAGAAACAGAACCAGGCATAGAACAATGGACTCGTTCAAAATTGGAAAAGTATGTCAACACAGTATATTGTCACCCTGCCTATTTAATTTATATTTATATGCAGAGTACATTGTGAAATGTTGGACTGGATGAAGCACAAGCTGGAATCAAGATTGCTGGGAGAAATATCAATAACCTCAGATATGCAGATGATACCACCCTTCTGGCAGAAAGTGAAGAAGAATTAAAGAACCTCTTGATGAAAGTAAGAGGAGAGTGAAAAACTTGGCTTAAAACTCAGCATTCTATAAATGAAGATTACAGCATCTGGTCCCATCAATTCATGGCAAATAGATGGGGAAACAATGGAAACAGTGAGAAACTTCATTTTCTTGGGCTCCAAAGTCACTGCAGATGGTGACTGCAGCCATGAAATTAAAAGACACTTGCTCCTTGGAAGAAAAGCTATGATCAACCTAGACAGCAGAGATATTACTTTGCCGACAAAGGTCCATCTAGTCAAAGCCATGGGTTTTCCAGTAGTCATGTCCGGATGTGCAAGTTGGACCATAAAGAAAGCTGAGTGCTGAAGAATTGATGCTTTTGAACTGTGATGTTGGAGAAGACTCTTGAGAGTTCCTTTGCACTGCAGGGAGATCCAACCAATCAATCCTAAAGGAAATCAATCCTGAATATTCATTGGAAGGACTGATGTTGAAGCTGAAGCTCCAATACTTTGGCTACCTGATGCGAAGAACCAACTCATTGGAAAAGACCCTGATGCTGGGAAAGATTGAAGGCAGGAGGAGATGGGGATGACAGAGTGTGAGATGGTTGGATGGAATCACCAACTTGATGGACATGAGTTTGAGTAAGCTCTTGGGAGTTGGTGATGGACAGGGAAGCCTGGCATCCATGGGGTCACAAAGAGTCGGACATGACTGAACGACAGAACTTAACTAATGTATAGCTGTGTAATTTTAAGGTGCATGTTGTGATGATTTGATATATGTCTAAATTGCAAAATGTTTACCACAGTAAGGCTAGTTAACACATTCTTTCCCTAACCTAATTGTCATTTTGTTGTTGTTGTTTTGATCAGGATATTAAAGGTCTACTATGGTGGCTCAAATGGTAAAGCGTCTGTCTGCAATGCAAGAGACCCGGGTTCAGTTCCTGGGTTGGGAAGATCCCCTGGAGAAGGAAATGGCAGCCCACTCCAGTATTCTTGCCTGGAAAATCCCATGGACAGCAGATCCTGGTAGGCTACCATCATGGGGTCACAAAGAGTCAGACATGACTGAGCGACATCACTTTCACTCAGAGTACCTTTCAAGTATACAGTATACAGGTGACTCTTGAACAACACAGGTTTGGACTGCATGGGTCTACTTATATGGAAGTATTTTCAGTCATAAATTCTACAGTGCCACATGACCTGTGGTTGGATTCATCATGGATATGGAGGGACTGAAAGTACAGTGGAACCTTAGATACGAAGTCTCGGAAATGGAGGGCAGAATATAAGTTGTACTTGGATTTTGACTGTGCAGAGTCAGTGCCCCTAACCCCAGAGTAATTCAAGGGTCAGTTATAGTATTGTTAATTATAGTCACCATGCTGTGCATTAGACCCTTGGAATTTATTCATCTCATAACTGAACGTTTGTGCCTTTTGATTCAAATTTCCTGATTTCTCCTACCCCTCAGCCCTTGGTAACTACTTTTCTACTCTAAGTTTCTTTGAGTTTGATGGTTTTAATTCCATGTGTAAGTGAAAGCATTACAATATATGCCTTTCTCATGTCTAACTTATTTCAGTTAGCATTATGCCTTCAAGTTTCACCCCGTTATCACAAAAGACAGGATTTCCTTCTTTTTGTGGCAATATATATATATATATATATATATATATAATTTAGCCTAGTTAATGCCTAATTTTATTTAGTCATTCATCTGTTGGACATTTAGGTTGTCTCAGTGTCTTAGCTATTGTAAATTACTGTCATGAACATGAGAATGTGGAAATCTCTTTGAGATAGTGTGATTTCATCTTTGGATGTATATCAAGAAGTGGAATTGCTGGATCATAGAGTAGTTTCTATTTTCAGTTTTTTGAAGAACCTCCATGCTGCTTTCCATAGTAGCTGTAGCAATTTACAACACCCCCCCACCAAAATAACAGTGTACCAAGGTTCCCTTTTCTCCACATCATCACATTAGCATTTGTTATCTTTTGTCTTTTTGATAATATCCATTCTAACAGGTATGAGGTGATATTACATTATGGTTTTGATTTGCATTACCTTGGTGATTAGCAATGTTAAACATCTTTTCAACATGTATTTGTTGACCATCTATATGCCTTCTGTGAAAAAAGTTTACAAATCCTCTGCTTATTATTTTAAGTGAATTGGTTTTCTGCTGTCTTTTGTTTTCGTTTGTTGCTATTTAGTTGTAGGAGTTCCATGTGTTTTGTGGATGTTAACTGCTTATCAGATACACAGTTTGCAAATAGTTCTCCCATTTGGTGGGTTCCCTTTTCATTTGTAGATTGTTTCTTTTGCTCCATAGAAACTTTTTAGTTTGATGTAGTCCCATCTGCTAATTTTTGCTTTTATTGCTTGTACTTTATTTTTCTCAAGGCACATTGTCTAATAATCATTTTTTCCTGTTGCGGGGGGTGAGGTGTCTTCATAATGATCACATTTGGGCAAGGAGAACCTCTTCAGAGGACAGTCTCAGGTAAGAAGACTCATGGCTCTACTCTAAACACTTCTGATCCAAATCTGTTCTAAGATAACTTTTTTCTTCCTTTTATAAAGATATACAAAGAATGAGAGGCCATGAGACCTTCAGTAAGTAATTCCAGTGTTTTCAGTTGAGGATACTCATCCTACCCCACACCCAAGTTTCATTTCCTAGCAGACAAAATGTGGGTCAGGTGTGAATAATTCATGCCACTGAGCTCTGTGATTTGACACTGGTGGCAAATCATGTGCTATTTTCTGATGCCACTTATTCTAAAACCAGACAACACTCACTGAAAACTTTGCGACTTACTGACTATGTGTCTTTGGGCCATATGGGATAATAATAGATGTGTAATCAAGGTTGTTGTGAAGGTTAAATGAGCTAACAATTTTGTCAAACACTAAGAACAGTGCCTGGCACTTAGTGTCTTATATTTGTTGAGTTAATAAATATATTTTAATAGGTATTGTTTCAGGGGTGCTTTAAAAGCTCTAAATTTTGAATTTAGAACAAAGATGAGTGGTGTTTGATATGGTAAGTAGCCAGTTCTCTGCTCCGTCACCAGAAAATATATATTAAATAAGATTATTCAGTGGGAGATTTCATTAATCATGTAAAATAAAAATATCTTGAAGGAAGATATTAGAATTCCCTGTATTTGAGCACCAATCTCTGTAAAAGGGAGTCAGGCTACTGTAGAACTGACGAGAAGACTATGTGTCAGAATTGAGGATATTCACACTAACCCTATTGAGAGTCCCACAGCCCATGCAACAGAGGGAAGTCTTAAAAAACAACCATAAAAGAAAAGGCTTAAAATTTAGACAAGTTCTTAGTGATGATGGACAACATATTTTGCATAATGAATGCTAGGGCTTTATTTAACAGCATCATTCAACAACCACATTATGAGCAAATTTTAACATGAAAAATATTGTCATGTGTTCTCAATTCTCAGTTGCTATACAAAAGGAGAAAAGCAATTGCACGTGTAATTGGAAATAGATAGCAATTTTTAACAATTTTTATTGATACATATTGAAAGTGCACCTTACTTTATGCCATTGAGATGATCCTAAAATGTTAAAATATGATTTCAGTGTTTAATAGTTTGATCACATTTTAAAGACCTCAGAGAAGTCCACTATTTGCAACATAATGGCATACTCTTTTACATATAATAAAAGACTTCTTTAGGAGTGCAAACAGATGCTCTCTAACTTATCTGCTTTAAATTCATCTAGACTTTGATAAATATGCTTTTAAAAACCATAGCATAATCATAAGAAAGCTTTAAATAATTTCCCCCAGGATAGATATGAGTTTTAATGGTCCATTTCATTAAAAATAAAATGTGTATTCATTTTTAAAAATAATTAAGAAACATATGAAGAAGTAAATATTATTCCTAGGGACTGTGAGATTTTTGTTGCATAATGTTCCAGGTATATTTTTAGGTATAAAAACACACAGACACAGACATACGGAACACACTTTTTCTTCATAAGATAGTTTAATATTTTACAGCTTACTTATTTTTTACTTAAAAGTGACAGGACAATTGTATGGGGTTTCCTAATAGGTTTACAGTCTTCAACTATTTTCAACTATTTTTGATAATGCTGATATTATATATTATTTGACTTTTTTCTTATTTAGATCTCATCTCCCTTGGTAGATTATAACCTCTTTGAAGCAGGAACTCTGTTTTATTCCTTTATCTTCCCTTAGGGAAAGGCAACTCATTGCCCTATTCATAGTAGATATTCAATAAATACGTGTAGATAGGCACTGATTTATTTGCCTGGGAGATGCCATAATAAATAGCCAATTCCTGAGCACCAAGATAAGCAGCTCTCAAGAGCCAGTATGTGGATTTAATATCCACACTATTGGACATTGTGAATAACAGTCTAAATAACAATCAGATCTGTAATATATAGAAGGGAATGTATTACATGAAGAAGCAGTCATACTTGGTCACAAAATACAAACAGTTCCCCTGGGCAGAGGAACATGTCTCTGATCATACTAAGGTGAAATGTTTGGCTTAAAGTCTTAATATCAGAGGCCTGGCATTCTCTTGAGTCTTTTCTGAACATCAGTGGTTATAACTACACTAAGAAACATAGGGAGCTTCCCTGGTGATCCAGCGGTTAAGAATCTGCCTTGCAATGCAGGGAACATGGGTTCAGTCTCTGTGCAGGGAATTAAGATCCACGTACAGTGGAGCATCTAAACCTGAGTACCCCAACTACTGAGGCCACAGGCTGAAGCTAGAGTTCGTGGGCCGCAAAGAAAGACCCTGCACGAGGCAGCTAAGACCCATGCAGCCAAATGAATAAATGAATATTAAAAAAGAGAGAAACTTATTGGATCTTTCATTACTCACTGCTCTTTAACTTCGAAAATAGACAATTGGCCAGATGCTGCTCAAAGTTTCTTCCGCCTCTTTCTATGTTGTGCTGCTGCTGCTGCTGCTAAGTCGCTTCAGTTGTGTCCGACTCTGTGCCACCACATAGATGGCAGCCCACCAGGCTCCCTTGTCCCTGGGATTCTCCAGGCAAGAACACTGGAGTGGGGTGCCATTGCCTTCTCCATTTGTTGTGCTAACAGGTGTCATTTCCGTGAATGAACACTCAGGCTGGGAATGTAAGTGGTAACCCGATGTAGACTCCTTACTGGTCGCTGCTGAAGACCATTTCTCAGGTGCTTTGTACCTCTCCGAACTGTGGGCATTCGTGACTTGGAGATGTAGCTCCTCCTGTCTTCTATAGTCAGCTACTGTGTCCTATAAATGCCATTTACAATGATAATGCGGAAACTACCCAGATTCCGGTATTTTAAGAGAACAACTTAAGAGGATTATTTCCTATCTTGCTTTGGATATCTCTGGAAAATAGAGACAGAATCTAATGAAAGGAAATATCACAGAGACCATGATTTCTATGCCGGAAGTGTTAAGTTTATTAGCAAACCAACACCACAATATAGGAGTGAGCAGGGGTCGTGGGAGGACAGGATATTTTCCATCAGTAGTTAGTCTGAAAAGGGTGCCGCCTAGTTTGAAGAGAGGAGGAATGGGCTTCTCAAGAAAAGAGGTGGTTCTGCTGTGAAGCTGTGGGACAGCAGGATAGGCCCCGCCATCTCCTTAGTGATGCTGCGCGCCTAGGAAGCACTGCTCAGCAGCAGGGGGAGGTCCTGAAGGTGCGGCAGGTGGAGCGGCAGGGGGCCGGCCGGCAGCAGGTGGGCCGGCAGCACGGGGACTGCACAGAGATGGGCTGGCAGCCCGTGGTGGCCCAGCAGCAGGGGCGGCAGACCACGGCCTGGCACGACGTGGGGCAGCAGGTGATGGGGCGGCAGCAGCCCTCCTGCAGGCTGCAGGGGTCGCAGCAGACCGGGCGGCGGCAGGGCTCGCAGATGGGGCGCGTGCAGCGGGGCACGCAGGTCGCGGGGCGGCTCACGGTGGTCTGGCAGGACACTGGGCGGCAGCAGCAGGGGTCGCGGTAGCCGCAGGGCTGGAGGCAGCCTCCGCCACAGCTCAGGGAGGAGAAGATGGGGCCGCAGCAGGAGCCGGTCATGGTGGTGTGTGGGGCTGAGTGGGGCTGAGGTGGTGAGAGGAGTTGGGTGTTCTCAGAGGTGAGTGTCCTTCCCCTGCTCGGGGCCCTTTATATACCCTGGCCAGGAGCTGATGACCCCCAGGACACATCGTCATTTCCTTGTATTTGTTTATTCCTTTTGAAATGGCCCTGGCAAGTTTAGTAAGTTCCCTAGACATTTTTTTCAGATGCTCAAGTGCTCATAAAAGACTGTTTTCCTTATTTAATGAAGACTCATTATATTTTTCTATTTATGGTTCAAATATGAATTTAATGACCCTGACTTCAAAGTGTCCAATTATCTTCATAATTCAGTGATGCTTTTGCCAGTTGATGTTTTGGTAACATAAGGCTGGTTGTCATGCTCTTACTAATAGTGGAAGTAAATTCCCCAACTTAGGAGTATCTTTTAACACTGTTAAGCTTCCTGGGCAAAGCAAGTTCAGAAAAATACTATAGAGATGTTTTGCTTGTCAGTAAAAGAAGAAATTTTCTTTCTACTTTTTGGAGCTACAGGAATGCATCTTAGTAAAACTCTATCATCAGTAGCTTTTCCCTCATTTTTTTAGTGCTAAAATACACATAACATAAAATTTACTGTTTTAATCATTTTTTTGTGTGTACAGTTCAGTGGCATTAAGTACACTCATATTGTTGTGCCTCCATCAGCACTATTCATCACCAGAACTCTTCCATCTTGCAAAACTGAAATCTTGTACCCATTAAACAATGACTCCCCATGACCCTCAATCCCCAGCCCCTGGAAATCTTCAATGTAACTTAAAAAAAATCTCCCTCCCCCAACATCCCATAAATATTATTTCCAACACAAATACTGGTCCTAGCTAAAGGACCTTAGTCAAGTCAATTATCTGTTATCTTATATGTAAAATGTGGAATGTAAAGCCAGCTTCTGGAAAGCACCATTCTACTGTTACTATGTGTTTAGCTTCTTTTGGTGTTAGATACATGTTTATTAATTTCCATTAGTTGTATCTTTCCAAATCCAGGTAAATTTTATGTAATTTTCGTGATAGCCAGAATCATTGAGTTCTAACCACATTCTAAGCATTATGCTAAAAGAAATAAACGGATTAATTTATTCTTCAAAAAATCTTGTGATACTAGAGAACAAACTTATGGTTACCAAAGGGGACAGCAAGTGCTGTGCTGTGCTGTGCTAAATTGCTTCAGTCGTGTCTGACTTTTTGTGACCCTATGGACTGTAGCCCGCCAGGCTCCTCTGTCCATGGGATTTCCCAGGCAATAATACTGGAGTAGGTTACCATGTCCTCCTTGGGGATCTTCCCTGACCCAGGGGTTGAACCTGCCTCTCTTATGTCCCCTGCATTGGCAGGTGGGTTCTTTACCACTAGCGCCATCTGGGGAAGCCTGGATAGCAGGCAGAGGAGGACAAATTTGGGATTGACATATACACAATACTCTATATAAAATAGGTAAAAAACAGCAAGGACCTACTGTATAGTACAGGGAACTATGCTTAATATCTTGTAGTAACTTATAAAGGAAAATAATCTGAAAAAGAATATATATATATACACACATGCATGTATAATTGGACCACTTTGCTGTATACTTGAAAATGATAGAACATTGTAAGTTAGCTATACTTCAATAAAAAGAAATCCTATAAGGTAGTTATTGTTATATCTCTTAGTTTACGCATAAAGCCAGATAAGTGACTTGCCTAAAGTCATCTGTTAGTGTTGGAGCCAGTAGTTATTACAGTGTTATTACAATAAATTGTAAGCCTAAGGAGTTGAAGAATGAAATTGTGGAAACCTCATTCCCTGTCAATAAAGAATGTCTGCTTTATTTAGGAATTTTAATGACAAATTCTTTTAAAAATTGTTGTTGTGTGTGAAATGGCCAGTTTTGAGAGTCATCTGGAAGAACTCTATGTCTTAATTAGTAGCCTCAGGAATGTGAGGAATTATCTCCCTCAGAGCCTTCTCAGAATTCCAAAACACACTCTAAGGAAGAAGTATTAAAGTTGGACATAGCTGAGTGCTCCTGAGGCACTACAAACAGAACCACCATCTAGATGAAGGTTGCCACCTGCCAGCACGATGAATCCCACCCCAGGTGTAGGCCCCACAGCCCTAGGTGGTCTCGAGCCCGCCTTGCCTGTACCCCACTGTCTCTTGCTTCAGTGTCTCTCCATGTACTAGACTTCCTTCTGCTTACAGACCCCTTGTGATTTTCAGTTATTTGAAATTGTCAGGGTCTGCAGGAAAATCAGGTCACTCAGCAGTTTTTTTGTTTTTGTTTTTTTTCCCTCTGCCTCTGGATTTGCTTGGCTCTGACCTGTGCTTTACAGTCAAGTCTGTTCTAGATCTGTGGCTTTCAAGTGTTCTGCCCACACAGTCCCTTGCAGGCTTATCCAGACCTGCACCAGCCACTGTGGCTGACCAGGGTGTGGTGTTATGGTGTAACAAACATGATCCAATAATAATGATGAGCTTGGAATCAAACAGAACATTCTACATCTGAGAAAACACTACAAGATGAGCAAGTCTCTAGAAGGTTTAGGAGGAAAATTCTGAGAAAAGGATAACAAAGTGTAGTGAGAGAATTAAAGAAAATAATTTTTAAAATTACTAATAAAAAACAAAGATCAAGAATATATAGATAGAAATTGAACTTTTGAACTGTCAACCAGTAAACTGTCAAATATTTTGGCCACCTGATGTGAACAGCTGACTCATTGGAAAAGACCCTGATGCTAGGGAAAGATTGGAGGCAAAAGGAGAAGCGGGAGAGGAGGGAGGCAGAGGATGAGACAGTTAAGTAGTATCACTGACTCAATGGACATGAATTTGAGCAAACTCTGGGAGGTAGTGAAGGACAGGGAAGTCTAGTGTGCTGTAGACCATGGGTCACAAAGAGTCAGACACAGCTTAGCGACTGAACAACAACAAAAGTGCCAAACTTAATTAAGAGGAAATTTCATTGTACATACATGTCCAGCCTGAGAAGAGAACTGGGGGGTAATGAAATCTTTCTGTCTTGCAACCCCTTAGAATTTATTCATTCAATTATGCAGTAAATAATTTCTGATCATATACTATGTGTTGAGTATTGTGCTGGCCAATGGGAACCCAGCAGTGAACAAAGTCAGTCAAGATCTGGGTCTTTGCAAAGACTTCCTTGCCTGATTCCTGTCGCTGGGCAGGTAGATGAGACCAGGTGTATAAGCAGCACATTCCAAAAACTCTTTAAGATCAGACGTCAGGAAGTCAATACATTATTTCTCAGGATAACTATAGTGGCTAGTTTCCTGACCAGCCTACAAGTATTTAAAAGCCACAGAAACATATCCAGTGTGGATTAATGTTATTATTTCAAATACATTGGCACGGTTTTGGTAATACAATTGTTTAGCGTTCTAAATTAGAAATGGTTCTAGCCAAGCTACATTTCTCCTTCGTTGACTGCAGGGATTCTGGAAAACATGGCATACTGGTTCTTCTAGGACAGGCATTTCACTGGTTAGGAATTCCAGGTACCAACTGATATTAATCACTGCACAGTTCTCTAAGTCAGGGAACAAATGGGATTCTGACTTAGGCTGTTGTTCAGCCGCCAAGGTGTGTCTGACTTTTTGTGACCCCATAGACTGCAGCACTCCAGGCTACTCCGTCCTTTACTATTTCCCAGAGTTTGCTCAAATTCATGTCCATTGAGTCGGGGATGCTATCTAACCGCTCATCCTCTGCTGCCTTTTTCTCCTTTTGCCTTCAGTCCCTCTCAGCATCAGGACGATGAATCGGCTCTTTGCATCAGGTGGTCAAAACATTGGAGCTCCAGTTCCAGCATCAGTCCTTCCAGTGAATATTTAGGACTTAGGTCTCCTCCCCCTTACCACAGATGTGAGAATGATTCATTAGTCAAGTTTGGAATCAGAGAGACTTCCTATCAACTCTCCACTTCCTCAGCGTGAATGAAAACTTTGACTTGAGATATGAAGGTGCTTCACATAAGAGGTTCTAAATTATTTGGATTGGTATTAAAATTAGAGACCTTGTGCCTGAATTGTTCCTAAAATTAAAAAATAATGGCCTTTGGAAAATCATTCTTCACTTGTTTCTTCTGACCCCACATATCATACCACAAGCTAAAAATGAACTTTTGAAGATTAATAAACAATAAAGAAACACATTTGCTTCTGAGACATAAAATTTTATTATTTTACCATGCAAAGCCTCAGGATTAATGTAGTGTTATCCTAGAAAAACATCTCATCTTGAAATAGTAGAGAAGTGACGGTGAGTCAGTGGACTGGGACTCTATTCAAGAGCAACTTTGATCTTTGTTTATTCATTTTTCTTTTTGCAAGCCGAGAATTCAAATCCTGAAAGCTGGAATTTTTCTAAAGATGGTCAAAGAAGACCAGGATTAGCTACATGTTTTTTGTGGGAAAAGGGATAAACAGTTACTGCTCAGTTAGTTGTTGCAGGTAGGTTTCAAAAGTGGTATCTCTCATCAGATCCATCAGGGGTGGGAAGAGCTGGCGCATGTTTCTAATACCTGGGGCGATTTCTTGCAGGGCTGGCTGCTCAGCAGCAGGGGGAGGTCCTGAAGGTGCGGCAGGTGGAGCGGCAG
>SRVM01029016.1:0-10767 GCA_007570785.1 Antilocapra americana
CCTCCTCCACCTCACCAGCCCACACCTGCCCTCCTCCACCTCACCTGCTCTCACAGGCCCACATCTGCCCTCACTGCTCATACCTGTCCTCATTGGCATTCACCTGCCAATACCCGTCCTCTCTGCCCCTTGCCTAACCCTCACCTATCCTCCCTTGTCCATACCTGCCCTACCTGCTTATAACTGTCCTTGCTGGTCCTTGCCCTCAGCTGCACATACTTGCTCCCACTGGTGCTCATCTGCCCTCCCCTGTCCTCCCCTGTCTTCAGTGGCTCTCCCCTTCTCTCACGTGTCCTCATGGTCCTCACTGCCCTCCTGGCTCTGGGACCCTTGCTCTCCCAGCTCCTGTCCCTGGGGCCCTTGAGAGCTGCCTGTGGGTGGGCCGGGCAGTGAGGTGGCCTGAGGATGGGGGCGCCCCCGTGGGCCAGGCTGCCTACTGACTCCTGAAACTACCTCTTTCTTTGGACTCTGAGCTGCCAGGCAGGGGTAGGGGGCAGGGGACAGGGCAGGGGAGAGAGCCAGGCAGGGACCGAGTGTCTCCAGGTGATGCCTCACCTCACCTGTCCCAGGTGATGCCTCAGAGCTTGTCCCAGACAGGGTTGCCATCTCTCTGCTGGCTTCCTGTAGTTTGGGGGACAGAGGGCAGGGACTATAGCAGAGGCACCTGGTGGTCTCCCTGACACTTCTGCTCTGTATGGACAGGAGCCCAGTGCCCAAGGCTGCCTGGGTCATGGGTCAGAGCCTTGGAGTAAGAAGAAGCTGGCAGGGAGGTGGGCAGAGAGATGCAGAACGAGGTGCCAAGGGTCTACTGTCTGACATTTTATGTGAAAGCCCTGATTTTTAACCAATTAAAATTTTTAAATTAGTTAGAACTAATTAAAATTGATTAAATTTGTACTAATTAAAACTAATTGAATTCTCTTCAAAGCCCCGAGCTGACTAAAGCACCTGACACACCAACACAAGTCTGCTGGCAGGTGGGCGGTGGTGCGAAGGGCCTGACCCTGGACAGGAGGAGACAAATGATTCGGGTCCAGCTGCTGTCGATAAGTCTCGTGACATCACCCAAGTCTTTAACTGGTTGTCACGGCCAGGTTCCCCAGTGGAGATGCTGGCTGGTTGAGTGAGGTCGGTCCCTTCCTCATAGTCTCCTGGGGGTCAGCCTGGTCTCTGGGCCATTGCTCACTCAGACCTCTGCCTCACCCCTTCAGGGCCCCTGGGCTTCCTACCCCACCAGGGCTCTATGTGTCCCTTTCCACAGTCCCCTGGCCTCTCACGGGGTGAATCCCAGCAGGCACTGGTCGGCAGCCTTATTGTCCCACTGGGTCCTGTCATAAGTTTGAGTCCCCTGGCTCCATTGGGAACAGGGATGACCTTTCAGTTTCTGCTCACTCATAGGGGAGAGGAAGCAACAGCATAAAGACAGGTGGTGGGGGTCTGGGGTACCCACGGCATAAGACCATTTGCAGAGGGACCAGCTCTGGTCTCAGTCCTGAGAGGGGTGTAGCCCCAGCGGAGGAGCTGGGGATTGGGGTGCAGAGACCACCTGTGGTCACCCACAGCAGCAGGCAGAGGGCCGCTCTGGGCTGGGGCAAAGCTGGGGGCATGTTTCATGTCCCAACTGACTGAGACTAGGTCTCCTGGCTGACTGCCTGGTGGGGCTCACTGGGCTAGTGAGGCCATGGATGTAGATGGAGCTGCATGGGGGCCTCTCCCCTCAGGTGACTCACCTGGGCCAGGTGGGGACAGGCTGGCACCATTCACTCTGAGAGGTGCCAGGGCCCTGGTGACCTCTGTCCTAGCTGCCCTCTCCCCTTCTGTTCTGGGAGATTCTGCCGATCCACAGGTGACAAGAGGGGTGAGCTTGTCCAGCTCAGACGTGGAGCTGGTGGTCTAGGTGACAACATCAGCCCTCAGCGTGAACAGAAAGCAGTGCCCATGGGAAAGCTGATATATCAGTGACCGCACCCCACTGCCCTGGGCTTCCGTCCCTGGAGAGCGAGGTGGTGGACAGGGTTGGGGCAGGGAGCTACCTCCCACCTCTGAGGAGCAGGGTTCTCATCACTGTTTCAGCAGCAGCTCTACCCTTGGCGGACACACCCTGGGGACACCTATTTAGGTATTTTTAGAGCTACACCTCCAAAGTGAGGCTGCCAGTGGGTTGGTAAACAACCAGCACACCCTTGCTCCGTGAGCACTTCCAGGCCTCCTTACTGCTGGGGAGGTGGATGGCTCACAAGCTGGGCTCTGCAAACTCCAGGGGTAAGGAAGGGCCATCTCAGCCAGGTGACAGCCCCTGGCCTCCAGCTCCAGTGCCGAGAAATCCTGGGCTGGGTCCACAGGGAAGCATGGGAAGGACACCCCAGCAGTCTTCACAGTGGGGTCCCTAGAGCCCTGGGGGGCAGTGGGGTGCTGGACAGGCAGCCGGAGGCCCACAGAGCACATGGCTGGGAGGCCAACTGGACTTATTTAGGGCATAATGTGATCACTGCAGATGGTCCCAGGCCGGCCCAGAGTCCCCTTCAGGAGCTCTGACCTCCCTGGGCCTCTCATCTCCAGGGACCCTGGGCATGGAGGGAAACAGTGCTGGCTGTTTCCTCAGGTCTGTGCACACCAAGGACAGTGTCTGGCCCCCAGTTCTCTGCCCCTCTACCCAGTCAGAGTGGGAGTGACTGTCCTGCTTGGGTGCTGGCTTCACCCTGCCAGCTGGGGCACCTGTGGGAGAAGCTGGGGTGCTGTCTCCTGCCCTGGATGGGCCCACCCACACAGCCGCGGGTTGGTGACAAGCTGAGGCCTGTAAGCCTGGCTGCAGGTCAAGGGCCATCCGGGTGGAGGGGGATATCACTAGATTCCTCCTGGGGGTAGGGGATGGGGGGAGGGTCTTCACACCACAGGGTGCTCTCAGGTACAAAGACCTCTTTAAGCAGTTGACACCTAGCATGGAATGGGCTGCCTGGTCTGGGTGGCTCCTGAGCAGACCTGGCCATGGCTGTGACCTGTTCACCCAGCCCTGGGTCAACAGGAACTGAGAAGCCAGCTGTGGGGTAGGGAGGATCCTGTGCTTTCTCAGCCTCTGCCTTCAGGGTCTGCTGACTGGATGCAAGGAAGTGAGGCATGGGGCAGGAGCAGGAGCAGGTGGCAGCAGCCACCCAGCCCCTTGCCCATCTCCCGTTAATGGGATACCCTGGCCAGCTTGCTCTCAGACTAGGGGATGAAGCCATGGCCCCAAACGTGCTGTCTTGACTCTCTGGAACCTTTTGTGAACGTTTATCAAGGTAACAGTTGCATCTTCAACTTGGAGAAATGACTCTCACATCTTTAAACAGTGCAGAGGAGCAGAGCATGGACCAGCAGCTGGGGACAGTGTCCCCTCTTCCAGCCTCAGGCTTTGTGCCCCAGGGCCCCACTGTAGCCCCTGCAGGTGACATGGCCTTCCCGTCAGTTCAGATAGGGAACCCGCTGTGTCCCGACGTGGTCTCCAAATCCCACACTTCACATGGGGGCTGTGACACAACCATCAGACCTGAGATCACAGAGGGGACCCCGAGGACCAGCTGTGACATCCAGGAGGCTGGCCTGCACACTTCCTGGGGCCCTAGGTGTGGCCTGAGTCCGAGAGGAGCAGCGTGCAGTGCCCAGGTGCATGGCCCCGCCCCTCCGTGCGGCCCCACCCTCTGCCGGCCCCTCGCCCTCCACCTCTTGAGAAATTCTGCACAAGTTCTTCTTTCTGGACCAGCTGGGCATCTCAGGCTTCCTGTCATCTCCACACCTGCTCTGTCCACCATGGTGGCCACTAACCGTGTCCTGACAAATAGATTAAGCAAAATTTGAAACCCAGTTCCTCTGTTTCAGGCCCTTGGTCACATGTGAATGGACAGTGCAGGCGTGGGCCGATTCTATCGCTGTGGACAGCTCTGTGGGCAGCGCTGACCACAGCCCCCCCATCTGCTTCCCAGAACACTCCCTCGATGCTTGAGTCACACTAGCCCTCCCTGTGCCCGAGACCCGGACCCATCCTCACCCAGCTACTAGCAGCAGAAGAGACGAGAATGGACACGAGGCAGGAGGTGACCACAGGGACACAGGGTCAAGGAGCTGGACCCTGGCTTTCGAGGTGCAGCACATGAGCCCAGAGGTTAGTGTCTGAAAGTCCTGCTTCTGGCCCATGCCTGGTCTGCGGCTTCTCCTTCAGGGGAGGAGAAGATAGCTACCAAGGTGGGCAAGCAGAGGCCCTGACTGGCGCCCCAACATGTGGCCAGGCGGGAACACCAGGAAGTGTCCAAAGGTTCCATGATCCACACTGGAGTTACTCCCCTGCCTTTGGCTGTGGATTTAGACCACCCACTAGAGCCAAGTGAAACATGGAAAAATGTCAACATCATAAGAGAACTAAGTAAAGTAACTGGGTAAAAAATTATGTATATGATATGTATATGTATGGGCATATGTGGGCTTCCCAGGTGGTGCTAGTGGTAAAGAGCCTGCCTGCCAATGCAGGAGACGTAAGAGATGCAGGTTCCATCCCTGAGTCGTGAAGATCCCCTGGAGGAGGGCATGGCAACCCACTCCAGTATTGGCAGTATTTTCTTGCCTGGAGAGTTCCATGGACAGAGGAGCCTGACGGGCTACAGCCCATGGGGTCAAACAGAGTCAGACACGACTGAAGTGACTTTGCACACACAGCACATGGACATATGTAGAATAAAGTATACGATAACTAAAAATACACAACAAGAAACATACAGAACATACATAGGGAAACAAAAAATATTTTCAGATGAATATCTAAATAAGGGGGAAATGTACCTGGAGCCTCAGGGATGGCTCCATGTTGCTGAGTCGGTTCCCCAGGACGCATCTGTAGAAACAGCAGGAAGTCCATCAAAATACAAGGAGCACGTTTGTCTCTAAAGCTCGCCTCTATGATACACATGTATGATGGGATTACTTTTGTTTGCAGAGAGTGGCGCTGACCTGAGGATCTGGGATGGGCTGGGTAGAGGCTGCTTATACAGGGCCATGTCGATGGGGAACGGGCAGGGCTGCCATGTGTGGCCACTGGGGATAAGATGAAGGTAGACTCACATCATCAGAGGAACAGTTCCAAGTAAGTCAAATTTTAGCATAAACACCAATAACCACGTAGATCTGGGGCTGCCACAGTTAGGAACCACAAAGGAAAAGACTGCAGGTCATGCCCTCCTTGCTCAGTTGCTCAGTTGTGTCTGACTCTGCCACCCCATGGACTGCAGCACACCAGGCTTCCCTGTCCATCACCATCTCCTAGAGTTTGTTCAAACTCATGTCCACTGAGTCAGTGATGCCATCCAATCATCTCATCCTCTGCTGCCCCCTTGTTCTCCTTCCTTCAGTCTTTCCCAGCATCAGGGTCTTCATTTAATTGAAAACACCTTTAGGTCAGAGAGCTCTAAAAGGAACCACAGTCCTGAGGCTCACTGCGAACACCTCTGCTTGGACCTGCCAGGCAGGGCTGGTGTCTTCAGGCAACAGGTATGTGCGCTCATATTTGCATATTCCTATGTTTGATGAGATTGTTGGACCAACCAGGGAAAGAGGAGCACGCACTATGAAAGATGGGCAAGCTATAGAGATGATGACTACTCAAAATAAGAATGAAACATAGTCATGCTAAAGTCATGAGAGTGCTGTTTTGACAGTCCAACTTGCAAAGGTTTTTAAAAAACTTAACCTATTTTTTCAGTTTTTTTTTGAATAGGTAGTATATTTGCGTAATTCAAATGTCAAAAAGTATAAAAAGTGATGCAATGATGTGCCCTTCCCCTCTCCATGCAGGCCCTGCCATCCAGCCCGCCCCCAACAAGCAGCCTCCATCCAGGAGAGACCCCACCCCAAACATGCAGCAACACATGTGTCCACGTCCTCTCTCTTCTGCGTGGCTGCTGGTGGACTGTCCACATTTTCCCCCTTTTCTCAGTAAATCTTGGAGACAGCTCTAAACCCACACACAGGAACTTAGGGTTCTCTTCTGAATGGCAGTGAAGAAGTAATCACCCTGAATGCTCACCATTGTGCTGGTTACAAGGATATTCATAAGATCCTTTTCTGGACATAAAAGTTTCCCGTCAAAGTGGCCCCAGTGCGGGTAAGAGTCGGGAGTGTGTGGAGAGGTTTGTTTTAATCATGGCACCCAGTTCTGGGCAGAGAGCACTGGCGCCTGCTGGTGTGAGAACACCCACAGGTGCAGCCCCGATGGCCAGGGATGTGTGTTAACTGACCAGTAAGGGGGACCTGGAGGATCAGGGTGCAGGTTAATAACAGTACGTTTCACCTGGCTGACTAGCACAACGTGGGACACAGGCTGGGATGTGGGCCAGGAGCCCTCGGGGGTGGTGCTGTGTGAAGTGGGCAGCGTCCTGCAGAGGGGCCTGGCACTGATGGTCAGTGGGCAGCGTCCTGCAGAGGGGCCTGGCACTGATGGTCAGCGGGAGCCCCGGGGTCACTGCGTCCTGAGCCTCCTTGCCCAGAGCCACACTGGACACAGACCACAGCATGATGGAACCACAGGCATGGGACTGGCTCATGTCACCATGTGAGTAAGGACACGCTGGGCACTCACGGTGGTGCCCTGCAGCAGTTAATCAGCCCAAAGCGTGGATGGCCACATGAGCCCCATGGTATTTGTCAGCCAGAGGAAGCAGGAGGTCTGAATGGCACACAGCTTTGCAGATGGCTTCTGATAATCATGGGTGAGGTAAAAACAAGTAACAAATAATTATCTCATATATATGCTGAAAATAACAAAGAATAAAATAAAAATGTAAAAGCTTCTGTTTTAATAGCTTGCCATCTATTTGTATGAAACACATTTCTGCTGGGGTAGGATAGTGTCACATTTGTCCTTCCTGATGACACTGGATGTTACTTCTGCCCTTTTAACGAGGATTGAACATGGCATGTCTGAAACTTGGACGCTCTCCCCTGCCTCTACGCTATCCAGTGGACACGAGCTACAGCCTCTGGACCCTGTGCTAGGACCAGGGGTGGGAGCACCTGTGCAGCTGAGGAAGATGAAACTTCCAGAAATGTGAACTAAATCAGCAGGATTTCTCCCCAATTGTAAAGCAAATTACGAATGAGAGGTCAAGCCTGAACCAAAAGTAATTTTTGTGGAAAATGACATCCAGTCAGCCCTCATGACTCACACACCACACACACACACTCTTATGTGTGTCACGCACATATTAAAGGGAAGCCCCATAACCATGTAAGACTTACGGCGGCCTCTCGGAAGGTCTTTATGAATCTAGCTCTGACAACTTCCAGTTTCAGCTCAGAGGGACTAACAGAGCCTAGACTTACTCTCCTACCTGAAACAATGAAAAAAAACAGACAAATCTAGGAAGCAACGGTTTTCAGACATTGGAAAACACGAGGCATAAGGAGTATTTCCTGAGATGAGACCCCCAAAGTGCCCAAGCTAGGGGTTGGGGAGTTCCTACTGTAGCACAGAGAAGGGAAGTCCAGGCAGAGCCTGCTGGTTTCCCAATTGAGGAAAAAAATTGGGTTTTCCTGCTGGCTCAGATGGTAAAGAATCTGCCTGCAATGCAAGAGACCCAGGTTCGACCCCTGGGTCAGGAAGATTCCCCTGGAGAAGGGAATGTCTACCCACTCCAATATCCTTGCATGGAGAATTCCATGGACAGAGGAGCATGGAAGGCTATGGGGTTGCAAGGTCCATGGGGTTGCAACGAGTCAGACATGACTGAGTGACTAGTACTTTCCCTTTCAAGAGGAAAATGTGGGTGGGAACCACAGGACAGTCTTACTTTGAAAAGAATTGCACAGAGGAAATTCCAGAAATCTGAAGAGGATCCTCATCCAGAAGTCAGGTGAACACAACCAGTTAATGTCTATGTGCGAGCAAAATGCCCAGGGCCAAGGAGAACCAGCAGTAGAGAAGAGGAGCTAGTCCTCAGAGCACATGGCACCAGGAATGGTGCCTGCTTCCTCCAGCCAGAGGGGGCACCTCTTAGTCCATGGGCACTGAGCAGAGTATTCAGACAGGTTTGCCTCAGTAGAGGAGAAAAATAGCCTGTAGGCTAAAGGTTGTTCTAATCTTCCCTTAAAAGTTGAAAGCAAGTCTTGAGAGAAAGGTGTTGTTTCCAAGTCACATAATTGCTTTTCAGAACAAGCTCAAGCATGCTAATAGGAACACAAAAATATCTCACACAGGGAAAACATGATGTCTGACATCCAATAGAAAATTATGGGATGGGCACAAAGGCAGGAAAATATGACTGAAAATGAGGATAAAAATCAGCCCATAGAAACTGATCCAGAAATGACAAAGAAAACAGATTTAGTAGACAAGGAGATTAAAACAATTGTTAAAACTATATTTTTATGTTCAAGAAGGTAGAAAAAAGAGTAGATGTGATAAAGACAGATACAGATATAAAAGATCCAAATCAAATTTCTAAAGATGAAAACTACAATGTTCAAGGTGAAAAATACACTGGTGGGGATTAGCAGTAGGTTAGACATCACAGAAGAAAAGATTAGTAAACTTGAAGATACAGTGCTAGAAACTGTATAAAATGAAACACAAAAACATATCCTAAAAAACAAATAGAAAGTGTGACAAGTTAAAGTCCTCTAGTATGTGTATTACCAACGTTCCCCAAGGTAGAGGGGCAAACATTTGAACAACATGGATGCGCAGATCCAAAAATCTCAATAAACCCCAAGCAAAAGAAATAATAAGGAAATAATACCAAGGCACAGCACGATCAAACTGTTCAAAACTAGTGACAAAGAGAAAAATCTTAAAGCCAGTCAGAAGGAGGAAAGACTCCTTCATATAGTGGAAAAAAGAAAAGAATAATAGCTATTATCATGGAAACACTGCAAATAAGAACACAATGGAGCAACGTCTTTAAAGTACTGAAAGATTCAAACTTAAACTAGAATTATACACCCAAAAAATTGTCTTTCAAAAATGGAAGTGAAATAAACATTTTCAGACATGGGAAGACTGAAAGTATTCACACCAGTGGATGTACATTACCAGAAATATTAAAGAAGGTCCTTTGAGAAGAAGGAAAATCTGAATCAGTACAAAGGAAAGAAAAGCATCAAAAGTGGAAAAATATGGGTAAATATAAAGATGTGTTTTAAAATCTCTAAAATATAACTGACTTCTTAAAGAAAAAATGGTATATTGTGGGTTTTGCCACAAACTTAGAAGTAAAATGAATGATAACAATTGCATAAAGGTTTGGAGGGAGAAACAGAAATCCACTCTTGTAATGTAAGATCCCCTGGAGGAAGGCACAGCAACCCACTCAGTATTTTTGCCTGGAAAATCCCACGGACAGAGGAGCCTGGAGGGCTACAGTCCATAGGGTGGCAAAGAGTCGGACACGACTGAAGCAGCTTAGCACAGCACACACAACATAATACTACTGTGCTAAGTTAAGGAGGTGTGTTATAAACCTAAAACCACAGATAAAAGAAAAAAGTAAGAATTATGGCTAATAAGCAAACATAAAAGATATATGGAATTAAAAACTCTATTAATCCCAAAGAAGGCAAAAAAATTACAGATGAGACAAATTTAGGATAAATAGTAAGATGATTTAAACTTAACCATATTAATAACCATATTGATATTCTAATGGTCAAAAGATTCCAGTTGGAACAGAAATTGTAAGACTTAATAAAAGAGCAAGACCAAATAATATACTACCAACAGGAAAAACACTTTAAATGTAAAGATACAAATAGGTTAAAAGTAAAAAGATGGGAAAATACATAATATAATGATACTACTTAACAGATAGTTGGAGTGAACCATAACATTGGACAAGTAGATATCAGGGCAAGAAACATTGTAAGAAATATGAAGGATTATTCTGTAATAAGAAAGGGATCAATTCATTATGAGGACTAACACCCTTAGCATTTATGTACCTAATAAAAAGCTTCAAAGCAGAGAAGCAAGAAGTGCTAGAACCAGAAGGAAAGAACAAATCAACAATTGTAGCTGGAGATTTCAACACCTTACCTCAATAATTAATAGAACAAATGGACAGAGAACTTAGTAAATGAATAAAAGACTTAAACGATACTATCAATCAAATTAATATTTGTAGAGTGTGTCACCCAACCACAGCAGAATGCAGAATCTTTTTGCTCCACATGGTTGATTTACAAAAATAGACCATATTCTGCCCCATAAAACTATTCTCAATAAATTTAAAGGATCCAGGTCATTCAAAGTATGTTCTCTGACCACAGTGAAAATCAATTAAGATTCAACAACAAAACTAGGTAGTCTCCAAATATTCAGAAACTAAAAACTGATATCTAAATGATGTACAAATTAGAAAAAAATTATAGGAAAACTTCAAAGTATTTTAATCAGGATGAAAATGAATACAGAACTTATCAAATTGTGAGATTTTCTTTTTCTACTTTTTCTGCTTTAATTAAACATCTCATATGATTCCATTTATCTCCTTTCTTAGCATATCGATTTTTCTGATTTAAAAAATATTTAAGTGCTGCTCCTAGTTTGCAGTGTACATTAAAATATGACCTAGTGAGGTTTATCTGAGGTTAATTTAAGCCCATTTTCAGTTTTAACTGCACTGCTTCATATAGAGTGGAGGTGCCTTTCAGTAGAGTGTTTGAAAATTTCACTCCATTTTTTATGCCACTGTTGTTGTTTGTTTTGCTTAGTCACCCAAAACATTGCTATTATTACTACTTTAAACAGTTATG
>ML662992.1:1104-12198 GCA_007570785.1 Antilocapra americana
GAACTGAGCTGTGCTGAGCTGGGCTGGGCTGGGCTGGGTTGAGCTAGGCTGAGCTGAGCTGAGCTGGGCTGGGCTGAGCTGGGTTGAGCCAGGTTGAGCCAGGCTGAGCTGAGCTAAGCCGGCTGAGCTGAGTTGAGCTTGGCTGGGCTGGGCTGAGCTGGGTTTAGCTGGGCTGGGCTGGGCTGGGCTGGGCTGGGCTGGGCTGGGCTGGGCTCTGCTGTGCTCAGCTGGGCTGTACTGGGTTGAGCTGGGCTGAGCTGGGCTGCGCTAGGCTGTACTGAGCTGAGAGGGGCTGAGCTGGGTTGAGCTAGGCTGAGCTGAACTGACTGAGCCAGGTTGAGCCGGGCTGAGCTGAGCTGAGTCAGGCTGAGCTGGGTTGGGCTGGGCTGAGCTGGGTTGAGCTGAGCTGGGCTGAGTTGGGCCAGGTGGGTGAACTGGGCTGAGTGGATGAGCTAGGCTGAGCTGTGCTGGGCCGGGGTGAGCCAGGTTGAGCTGGGTTGAGCTGAGAGCTGAGCTGGGCTGAGCTGAGCTGGGCAGAGAGGGTGAGCTGGGCTGAGCGGGTGAGCTGGGCTGAGCTGGGTTTAGCTGTGCTGGGCTGGGCTGCACTGTGCTGAGCTGGGCTGAGCTGGGTTGAGCTGGGCTGAGCTCAGTGGAGTGGGTGAGCTGGGCTGAGTGAGTGATCTGGGCTGAGCTGGGTTGACCTGGGCTGAGTTGAGTTCGGCTGAGCTGGGTTGAGCTGAGCTGAACTGAGCTAACCTGGGCTGAGTTGGGCTGTGCTGAGCTGAGCTGGGCTGAGTTGAGCCGGGCTGAGCTGAGTTGAGCTTAACTGAGCCAGGTTGAGTCAGGCTGAGCTGGGTTGAGCTGGGTTGTGCTGGGCTGTGCTGAGCTGAGCTAGGCTGACCTGGACTGAGCTGGGCTGAGCTGGCCTGGGCTGGGCTGGGCTGGCCTGGCCTGGCCTGGGTTGGGATGAGCTGGGCTGAGCTGGGCTGAGCTGGGTTAGGCTGAGTAGAGCTGGGTTGAGCTGGGCTGAGCTATGTGGAGTGGGTGAGCTAGGCTGAGCTCTGCTGGGCCAGGTTGAGCCAAGTTGATCCGGGCTGGGCTGAGCTGGGCTGAGCAGGCTGAGCTGAGCTGGGCAGAGTGGGTGAGCTGGGCTGAGCTGGTCTGTGCTGGGCTGAGCTGGTCTGTGCTGGGCTGAGCTGGCCTGAGCTGGCCTGAGCTAAATTGAGCTGGGCTGAGCTGGATTAGGCTGAGTTGAGCTGGGCTGAGCTGAACTGGGCTGGGTTGAGCTGGCTGGAGTGGGTGAGCTGGGCTGAGCTGAGCTGAGCTGACCTGGGCTGAACTGGGCTGAGCTGGGCTGTGTTGAGCTGGGTAGAGTGGGTGAGCTGAGCTGGGCTATGTTGAGCTGGGTAGAGTGGGTGAGCTGGGCTGAGCTGAGCTGAGCTGAGCTGATCTGGGCTGAGCTGGGCAGAGTGAGTTGAGCTGGGCTGAGATGAGCAGGACTGAGCTGGACTGAGCTGGGTGGAGTGGGTGAGCTAGGCTGAGTTGAGCTGGGCTGGGCTGAGCTGAGCTGGGCTGAACTGGGCTTAGCTGGCTGAGCAGGTGAGCTGGGCTGAGAGGGTTGAGCTAAACTGAGTTGGGCTGATCTGGATTGAACTGGGCTGAACTGAGCTGAGCTGAGCTGAGCTGGCCTGGGCTAGCCTAGGCAGAAATGGGGTATGCTGGGTTAACCATAGTGGGCTGAGACAGGGCCAGCAGAAGTGGACCCACTGGGCTGGCTTGACTTAGGCAAATTGTTGAGATGCTTTGGGTCCATTTAACCTCCACTGAGGCTGGTGTGTCTAGTTGGACTGAGCTGACCCCACTGGACTGTCCTGGTCAACAATGGGCTGACCTCAGTGACCTGGTTGTGCTGAGGACTGGGGGTACTGAGTGTGTATCAGTCTCATTGATGACCCAGACTTCCAGGCCAGGCCCCACATCACTGAGCCAGGGGCAGTGGGGGTGGGCTGGCAGGGCTGAGTGTGCCCTCTGCTCCATCGTCCCAGAGAGAAGGTGGAGCTGCCCGTACCCCCAACCAGCAGGATGCCTCTCACCCCCCTCTTCTCTTATGTCCTCTCTTGGGTCCCCAGCAAGTGAATCTCACCCGAAAATCTTCCCCCTGGTGTCCTGTGTGAGCTCCCCGTCTGATGAGAACACAGTGGCCCTGGGCTGCCTGGCCCGGGACTTCATGCCCAATTCTGTCAGCTTCTCCTGGAAGTTCAAGAACAACAGCACAGTCAGCAGCGAGAAATTCTGGACCTTCCCCGAGGTCCTGAGGGACGGCTTGTGGTCGGCCTCCTCTCAGGTGGTCCTGCCCTCCTCGAGCATCTTTCAAGAGCCGGATGACTACCTGGTGTGCGAAGTCCAGCACCCCAAGGGGGGGAAGACCATCGGGACTGTGAGGGTGACCGCATCAAGTGAGTCGGGCTCGTCCCGCGGTCAGGTGGGCGGGGGGAGGGCCCAGGCCCAGCTAACACCTTGTCCTTCTCTGCAGATGCGGAAGTGCTGCCCCCTGTCGTGAGTGTCTTTGTCCCACCTCGCAACAGCCTCTCGGGTAATGGCAATAGTAAATCCAGCCTCATCTGCCAGGCCACGGACTTCAGCCCCAAACAGATCTCCTTGTCCTGGCTTCGTGATGGAAAGCGGGTGGTGTCGGGCATTTCTGAAGGCCAGGTGGAGACTGTACAGTCCTCACCCGTGAGGTTCAGGGCCTACAGCATGCTGACCATCACAGAGAGCGACTGGCTCAGCCAGAGTGTGTACACCTGCCAGGTGGAGCACCACAAGGAAACCTTCCAGAAGAATGCGTCCTCTTCATGCGACATCGGTGAGTGCAGCCCTGGTGGGGGCGACGCTCACCCTCAGGTCTGCAGACACCGCCCCACACGTGCCAGCTGCTCCCTGAGTCTTGGCTTCCCAGAGCAGCCAAGGGCAGGAGGGGCTGTGCAGGGCAACTGGGGGCCAGTGCCCCTCCAGCAGGGCCCCAGGCTCACAGGGGACTCAGCCAGGCGGCCCCTGCTCTTTGGGCGGACCTCTCCCTTCACCTGATTTAACTCCAGCCAACTCTCTCCCGCGTCCAGCATCGCCATGTACCATCGGGATCTTCACCATCCCCCCGTCCTTCGCCGACACCTTCCTCACAAAGACAGCCAAGCTTTCCTGCCTGGTCACAAACCTGGCCTCCTATGATAGCCTGAACATCAGCTGGTCCCGCCAGAATGGCAAGGCCCTGGAGACCCACAGACATTTTGAGAGACACCTCAATGACACCTTGAGTGCCAGGGCCGAGGCCTCTGTCTGCTCAGAGGACTGGGAGTCCGGAGAGGAGTTCACGTGCACAGTGGCCCACTTGGACCTGCCCTTCCCAGAGAAGCGCACCATCTCCAAACCCAAAGGTAGGCCCTACCCTACCCCTGCCCTCCACCCCGGACTCTCCCGCAGCTTCCAAGGTCTAAGGACAGCAGGCAGGGCCAGGGGAGGCCCCACGCTCCCTGATCTCACTGCTGTGACCCCTGCCCCCACCGCAGACATCGCCATGAAACCACCGTCCGTGTACGTGCTGCCTCCAACGCGCGAACAGCTGAGCCTGCGGGAGTCAGCCTCCGTCACCTGCCTGGTGAAGGGCTTTGCACCCGCGGACGTGTTCGTGCAGTGGCTGCAGAAGGGGGAACCCGTGGCCAAGAGCAAGTATGTCACCAGCAGCCCAGCCCCCGAGCCCCAGGACCCCAGCGTGTACTTCGTGCACAGCATCCTGACAGTGGCCGAGGAGGACTGGAGCAGAGGAGAGACCTACACCTGTGTCGTGGGCCACGAAGCCCTGCCCCACACGGTCACCGAGCGGACCGTGGACAAGTCCACCGGTAAACCCACCCTGTACAACGTGTCCCTGGTCATGTCCGACACGGCCAGCACCTGCTACTGATGCCTGGCTGCCCTCTCAGGCTGGGTCAGCGCCCCGGTGACCATCGCTGTGTGTGCGCATGAGTGCAAACTGACCATGTTGATGCGTGAGATGTTGCATTTTATAAAAATTAGAAATAAAAAGATCCGTTCAAAAGATGCTGGTTGTGAGTGAGCAGAGCTCTCCCTGCTGGGTCCATGGCTGTCTGCCCTCACCTTGCAGACCGCCCTCCACCATCCGCAGCCCCGCCTTCCCACTCGCTTCCTACCCTCGCCTGGGAGCCCCCGTGCTCCTTGCGGGACACTCACAGCAAGCCGAGCCCATGCTCACTGTGCCTCCAGTTGCTTCCATGGCCACACGGGACACTCACGGGTGTGCAACACACTCATGCAGTCATATACATGCAGAGAGGCGCATGTGCAAACACACATGCACGGACATGCAGACATGCACACTTATGGACAGAGACATGGGCACCCGTGACACAGACATGCATGTGACGGACCTGGGTGAGCAGACACACACCCAGACAGGGACACACGGACGTGTGCACACGCAGGCACACGCGCACCCACGTGCACACAGTCACAGGCACTCACAGGCACATGCACGTGGGCGCTCACACACACAGACACACATGCGTGCGCAAAGACCAGTCGTAGACATGCAGACAGGCACACACAGATGTACGCATGCTCATGCACACTCATGAATACACGGCACACACCAGGCTCACACACTCGGATCCCAGCCCTTGCACACCCGGGGTCACCCAGAGCCCTGTCCGGGGGGTCCCTCTGCACCAGGCCCATGCTCTGCTTGTCCCTCTGTCTCAGCTTGGAGGTGTATCTATCTGGGAGCCAGCCCAGCCTGGGCTCCTGCCACAGCCCCCAGCCCCAGCCCCAGCGCAGGGTGTGCAGAGGGCCACTCCGGGCATGGCCAGAGCCAGCTCCTCAGGACACTCCCAGCCTATGTCCAGGAGGGGTGCTTCTCCCAGCCCAGGTTCTTGTGACAGTGGCAGGGCCTCCGTTCTCCGCTTTCCCTGTGAAGAGACAGTCAGGCATGCGCTGAGGCAGCAGGCAGTGCCTGGGAGGCCCTCCTTGGAGTAGGCAGCTGCAGGACGGTACGTGAACCTGGGTGGTGGGCACTGAACTGACGGCAAGCGGGTCTCCTCTGCCAACCACACCAGTGCCCCTTCAGGCTGACTCCCGACCTCCCCTATACTCCTGGCTCTTTGGGGCTCTGAGCCCCAGATGGCCAAGGGCCCATCAGTGTGGCGGCTGCAGACCGAGGTGACTGTCCTCAGCCTTTGTCCCAGTGCCGCTCTCCCTGGCCTCAGACATCTGTCTGACCTCCTGATCCCGCAGCTGTGAGTCCTGCAGTCCTGGCCCCAGCCAGGGCCCCACACGGCCTCTCTCATATGTGTCATGGCTCCGAGACAGAGAGGGAGGCTAGAGAGGTGGGCAGCCATCTGCACCCAGGGCTTGTCCCACTGGCCGGGAGCCCACCCCAAACCACCGAGACAGGGCGCCCCACCACTACCCTCAGCCCCAAGCGGCCCTGCATCCTCCAGAGGCGTCGAGGACACTGTGGCCACTCCCAGTGTCCCAGTGTGTGTCCGTGTGTGCTCTGTCTCGCTCTCTGCCACCCGGATGTTGCTAGGGCCCAGCGCTCAGGATCACTGCTTTGCTCAGCCTCAGCCACACTCTGCCCCTGCTGGCTGCCTGCTGCACCTGGCCGAGACCCTGCCTCACAAGGCCGGGAGCTCCCAGCCGCCCCGGGGGGGACAGGGAGGCAGGCACACGCCCACTTGCCTCTGCCATCCCCCAGCCCTTCTGGTCATGTGCCATCCCCTTTCTGGCAAGCAGTGCGGCCAAGGGGGCCAGGGCAGGCTCTGCAGGCAGCTCAGCTGTGCTGACCCCATGCCCTGTCTCCTGCAGAGGGGGAGGTGAGTGCCGAGGAGGAAGGCTTCGAGAACCTCAACACCATGGCCTCCACCTTCATCGTGCTCTTCCTCCTGAGCCTCTTCTACAGCACCACGGTCACCCTGTTCAAGGTAGGCCGCCTGGCCCCGGGGAGCGGGTGAGGACAGAGCCCCAGACCCACAGGCCCCCAGCGCCCTGTACCCACTCACGCTGTCTCTGTCACCTGCAGGTGAAGTGACGGCCAGCCAAGAACGTGGGGCACCAGAGACACAGCAAGAGGGGCTTCCCTGGGGCCGGGCCCCTGGCCTGCGGGGCCTGTCCGCTTGTACTGAAATCTTCCCTGCATCCTCTGCAGCTTCGAGCTATAAGAAACTGGCTTTTCTTGGTGCGGCTAAGCGCCATGGCCAAGCATGGAGCCCGCAGTCACAGGCTTCAGCCGGCCCTGCTTTGCAATGTCGCGTCTGTGGCCCTGAAATAAACCAGTATACTTGATCTCGTGAAGCCGCTTCCTCGTGAAGGTTTCTTTTTTCCCCAAGCCACGCTCCTGCGTGCTGCATACCCTGAGTGCTGCACCCATTACTGACGGGAAAGGGACATGTGTCTCCTCCCGGGCTGGTGGCGATGTGCTAGGGCAGCGTCTCGGGGCTGGTCCAGATGGAGGAAGATGGCCAAGTTGGAGAGGACCCTAGGACTGGTCTCTCAAGGTGGCCTGAGCTGGGGCCACTGTGTGCATCCATGAGGACCTGCCACAAGCCCCACGGACACCCTGTCCCTTTCTGCCACCACTCCTGGAATCCCAACCCCGGGAGGGCTTGTCCGACCTCGGGTGTGTGCAGGCAGGACTCAGGAGGAGGGCTGGTGTGTGCACATTGCGCCCTCCGGGAGCGTGAGGCCTCACCAGCCGGTCAGCCGACTATGACTGGAGGGCGCAGGGGAGTCTCAGGTGAAGCTGTGGGGGCGTGGGGGGGCGGTGCAGGACGGGAGCAGCGCGGAGGAAAGGCCTGGGAAAGGGGGCAGCTGGTGGCAGGCAGGGGAGCTGGGAGTTAGCCCTCGGAGATAGGCTGCAGGAGTCCACATGGAGGAAGTCCAGGTTAGCTGTGGCGACAATGGCCAGGGTAGGGCGGGCAGCGGGGCCGGAGTGGAGACCCTAGGGGCCGGAGGAGGGGACCGGGTGAGGGTGACCTGGCTCTCCTAGGAGGAGATTTCAGGGACTGGGGGGGCGGGGGCTTCCTGGTCCCTGGGGCTGCCAGGGGCCTGACAGTGACTGTCCAAGGAGGGGAAGTGGACATGGTCCCCAGAGCAGGCAGCAGGCTCCCAAGGGGCATCTCTGGTTAAGCAGTGTCTTTTGCAGCCCAACGCATCAGGCAGGGGAATGTTCAAGGAGGGGCTCAACGGCACTCAGGGCGCTTCCAGCATGGGGGCTCTCATGCAGGCTGAGGGGCTCAGGCCAGGACCTGAGGGAGTGTCTGAGGGCCCTGACAACAAAGAAGCACAGGCCAGGTGTGAACAACAGGAGCTAGCTCTCTCCCAGCGTGGCAGTGGGACCCAAGGGCGAAGTGCCAGCAGGGCTGGCTCCTTCTGGGGCTCCTTGGGGGGTGTATTCCATGCTCCCGGCGATTGTCAGCACATGTTTGAATGTATTTCACTCAGAGCTTATCAACTGTTCACTTATATTCATTTTCAAAGTAGGTGTTTGAGAAATTAATCTCTCCTAGGTGCATTTTATCAATGCACTCACTCGTACACTCCTTGAAGAGTTACTCCTTCAAGGGGACTAAGATGAGACCTGGCGCTCGCTCGCCTGGTGCACTGTGAGCGTGCTCACAGTCGCAGCTGGCCGGCTCCCTCCTGGCGATGGAGCAGCTCTATCAGCGCAGGTCCTTCACTGCAGAGTGTTCAGGGCCGCCTTTCGGGTGCCCACCTCAGGACAGACTTGGGGTGAAACGTGGGCACTCGTCGTCGTGAGTCACTCTGGATACACTGCTAGCTGGGGGACTGAGCATTTGCCTGGAGGGTGGGAGTCAGCAGGGTCCAGGACCGTCTGGAGGGACAGTCTCTGCTCTGAGTCCCCAGGCCCACGGAGGCTGGGGTTCTCCTGGGACCACCCGCAGCCGGGACGTGCGGGCCTGGCCTCCGCCGCCAGGCCAGTGGGCAGGTCACGAGTTAGCACAGCGAAGGGATTCGGAGAATCCACCCAGGTCAGAGACCCCACGGGACGTGCCAGGGACCAAGGCGGAGCTGTGAGATGCAGGAGGCAGGGCAGCCAGACTCGCTGCCCCGGGGATGTCTGCACAACCCCCTCAAATTAACATCTGGTTATGTCTTGATAAGCCCAACATAAGTTGAAAGTAGTTTGAAATTCCATTTAATGTGCTTCACAGGCCAAACACAGGGCTTGTCCTCACCTGCCTTGAAAGGCTCAGAAGACTTACATTAACTGACACTTGGGTAAGATCATCTAACTCAAGCCTTGTTGTCGCTCCGTTGCTCAGTCATGTCCTAATCTTTGCAACCCCATGGACTGCAGCACGCCAGGCCTCCCTGTCCATCACCAACTCCCGGAGTTCACCTAAACTCATGTCCATTGAGTCGGTGATGCCATCCAACCATCTCATCCTCTGTCGTCCCCTTCTCCTCCTGCCCTCAATCTTTCTCAGTATCAGGGTCTTTTCAAATGAGTCAGCTCTTCACATCAGGCAGCCAAAATATTGGAGCTTCAACATCAGTCCTTCCAACGAATATTTAGAACTGATTTCCTTTAGGGATTGACTGGTTGGATCTCCTTGCAGTCCAAAGGACTCTCAAGAGTCTTTTCCAAAACCACAGTTCAAAAGCATTGATTCTTCAGTGCTCAGCCTTCTTTATGGTCCAACTCTCACAACCATACATGACCATTGGAAAAACTATAACTTCGACTATACAGAACTTGTCAGCAAGGTAACGTCTCTGCTTTTTAATATGCTGTCTAGGTTGGTCGTAGCTTTTCTTCCAAGGAGCAAGCGTCTTTTAATTTCATGGCTGCAGTCAAGGTCCACAGTGATTTTGAAGCCCAGGAAAATAAAGTGTGATACTGTTACCATTTTTTCCCCATCTATTTACCCTGAAGTGATGGGACCAGATGCCATGGTCTTAGATTTTCGACTGATGAGTTTTAGGCCAGCTTTTTCACTCTCCTCTTTCACCTTCCTGAATAGGTTCTCTAGTTCCCCTTTGCTTTCTGCCATAAGGGTGGTGTCATCTGCATATCTGAGTTGTCAGTATTTCTCCTGGCAATCTAGATTCCAGTTTGTGATTCATCCAGCTGGGAATTTCATATGATGTACTCTGCATATAAGTTAAATAAACAGGGTGACAATATAGAGCCTTGACATACTCCTTTCCTGGTTTTGAACCAGTTCATTGTTCCATGGCCAGTTCTAACAGTTGCTTTCTGACCCACATACAGGTCTCTCAGGAGGCAGGTCAGGTCGTCTGTCATTCCCATCTCTTTAAGAATTTTCCACAGTGTGTTGTGATCCACACAGTGAAAGGCTTTTACGTAGTCAGTGATGCAGAAGCAGATGTTTTTCTGGAATTCTTTTGCTTTTTTTTCTACAATCCAGTGGATGCTGGCAGTTTGATCTTTGGTTCCTCTGGACTTTTCTAAATCCAGCTTGTACATCTGGAAGTTCTCAAGACTATTTTATTAATAGAAAATAGTAGATCATCTGGTGTAATTTACTAAATACTGAACACAAAAAACAGAGTGGTTGTCAGGGTCCAGGCTGGCTGTGAGTGTGGCTTGCTCACCTTCCTGAGCACTGGAGGGCTGGGCCGCAGCCGCTGTGCTGCCCAGCTTCCACAGCAGAGGACAGACTGCACATCGCCAGGTGGGAAAGATCAAAATGCGGAATTTGGAGAGCGGTTTCTCCTGAATGTGTGTGGCTTTCACAGCATCATAAATGCAAAGAGTACAGCATTGAGTCATGAGTGAGGGACCTTCTGTATGAGATGTTTTGTTTCTCCATCAAGGGGAATCAGTCTTCAGCCGCCACCGTGAGACATGAGGTCTGTTTGTCTGAATTCCTCAAGTGATCCCTGCCCAGCCCACTCAGCTTGACTTTCCCTAAAGACTGTTTCTCAGAGAAAGCGGCCAGAGCCGCTCCCCTTCCCTACTGTCTGGATGGCTCAGGCGCTTCACACCCGCAGGGACCACTTCTCGCGTCCACACTTGGGGTCACACGGCTTTGGGGTGCAGGTGGTCGCTGTGCGCTAAACAGTGTCCTCTCTCTCAGCCGAGCTTTGTGACAAAGACAGAACTGGGAGCAGGTTCAGATAAGACGCCTTTCCTGTGGTTTTTAATGAGGGCGTTTGCCAGAGAGCAGTCAGTCAACAGGGCTCTTAGACTCAGGGCAGAGACCCGGGCCACGGCACGTGCCCAGGCCGGCCAGGCCCCAGGGACGTGTGCCCAGGCTCTCCTCTCCCAGAGAAGCAGCGCTGCCCGCTCAGCAGAGACGGGGCCTCCGTCTGAGGGTGGCAAACGTGCCTCGGCCTGTAAGATGCGTTAGGGAAGCTAAAGTCTCCAGCAAGCTTTTTACCCAGGGTGGAGGATGCCGGTGACTGACGGCTGGGAGAAGGGCCAGCTGGGCCTGGGGCGGGGACGGAGGCATCGGGCACCCAGGAGAAGGGGCGAGCAGGTGCCCAGGAGAAGAGGGGGAAGAGTCTGGGATGGGCGAGCCCAGTTGGGCAGCGTCCGCAGACCAAGGGCTTTAGCCGAAGCCATGGACCGGCATCCTACGCTTTTGCGCCAGAACCACTGGGCTTTCAGGTCTGTGAGGGCAGCCCTGGGCCACCCACAGCAGGTGAGCTGGGCTGAGCTGGGCTGACCTGTGCTAAGCTGAGTTGGGCAGAGTGAGTGAGCTGAGCCTAGCTGAGCTGGGCTGAGCTGTGCTGAGCTGAACTGAGCTGGGCTGGGCCAACCGGGTGAGCTGTGCTGAGCTGTGCTGAGCTGGGCTGAGCTGAGCAGGTGAGCTGGGATGACCTATGCTAAGCTGAGTTGGGTGGAGTGGGTGAGCTGAGCTGGGCTGAGCCAGGTTGAGCTGGGCTGAGCCGGGCTGACCTGTGCTGAGTTGGGCAGAGTTGTTGAGCTGAGCCTGGCTGAGCTGGGCTGAGCTGTGCTGAGCTGGGCTGAGCTGGGCTGAGCTGAGCAGGTGAGCTGGGATGACCTGTGCTAAGCTGAGTTGGGCAGAG
>SRVM01029053.1:0-21781 GCA_007570785.1 Antilocapra americana
TTTGGTGTGTTTACAAATTGAATGGCAAAAGATAGGCAGTCCTCTGAATTTAGTGGCTTTAATTTTTCTCTTTTACTTTTCTTTCATCTTTTTTTTGTATTAGTTGATTGAATCTCAAGAAGAAATGGAAAATGACTTGATTACAAAGTGAAAAATGGTTTTAATTTCTTCAATATGGAGATGGTCAAGTTAAATGTGTGACACATATGTGGAGACACAGTGTGTCTTCCTCTTTACTCATCTTTGATGTACTTGGGGATGGTCTCCAAAGACATCATCTTCAGGCTCTCTCTCTCCCCTTGGTCAGTGATTCATTTATTAATTCATTACTTCATTCATTTATTATTACTTCTTCTGTGGAGTCAATCCACCAAATATTTTGTCCTGCTATATTTTATGATGTAATCTCTAAGCTGTAGAAGCTAAAATGTAAGCATAGCCATAAGCTATATAGTTGTTTAATATTTTTTTCAGAGTCAGGAATTACCTAGTATTAAAAAAATGCCAAACTTCCTTCTTTACTCACATACCTTCACTTTCAAAATAGATGAAATATTTATTACTTCTTTTGAGTAGGTTAGTTGGTCTTGAATTGTACTGCAGCAACATCGTGTATCTCCAGTTGCACATTTACCAGAGTTTGTAATAATTTCTCATTATTTAACTTTTTTTTTAATCTGCTAGACCCTAAGTTCAGATCCTGGGATAATACCCATCCCCTCTGAGCCACCAAAACTTAGTAGCAAGGTTTGGCAATTTAGTAGTTAAGATAATCATTTTCTCCTAGTATTCTTACTTTTAGAAATACGAGTTTTTCATGTTTGCTACTGGGAAACAGGGAGTCCCCTTCACGAATGAGTATGCTTCAACTGGTACAGATATTCACTATTGCATCAAGTTCACTTACTTTGAAATACATCTGAAATAACTGTCACCAGTCTAAGCAGTCTTTGGGAAGTGTTGTGATTAAACTGCTAAGGAGAGTCTTTCAGGTATTTGCTGTAGTTTAATGTGCTATACTTGCATTTAATCTCTCATAAAAGCATTTAGATACCCATTACAAAAAATATAGTACTAATGCTTCATAAATAGCATTCTCATTTACAGTTGAGCTAGAGAAGTAATTTGACATTCAGTTCTTCCATTGTGTGATGTTACTGTTTTTCAAGTACACCTTTAACTTTTTGTTGATTTATGCCACTGAAACTCAAGCTTCTGTCAACCAACTGTAAGGTCAAGTATGAGGCAGTGGATCCATTGCAGTTTTGATGGGCAAACGATCTGTCCTCTGTGACCTACTGGTGAGTTATGTTTCCTAAAATCAAATGAACTACAGAGATGAGGTATGAAGAAAGTTGCCTTTAATTTTTTAGCTTTTTCTAACTGAAGGAGATTTCATGGTAAGTGTGAAAGTTCCATTCTGGACATAATCAATTACCTGAGCTCACAAAATAAACTGGACTAAAGCTTGCTGCAGTATTTTCTTTGAATGGACAGAAGGCTTTGGAAGTCACCAAGAGACATGTGTCCTTTTGTACATTCTAATATCCATTTAATCGTCTGGACACAATGACATTCTTTTCTACTCATTAAAAAATGTCAGATATGAAAGTTGTCCAATTGCTTTCATTTACTTAGTGAAGCCTTCATGTTACAGAGATGGATAGTTTAAATTGTTAATCTGTGATTTATGTGAAGTTACATTAAATTATCCTTTATATTTACAATAATTAATATGCTTTAATATATGAGGAAATAATATCATATTTCACTGAAATGAAATATGATTAATAGCTAATATACTTCAACTATAAAAATGTGTGATAATTATAGTGCCTACATGGAACTTAAGATTCTCAGAGAACATATTTTAAAATTGACCCCATTGTAAGTTTTAATGCTTACTAACATAACAGGTTGGGCTTCCCTGGTGGCTCAGATGGTAAAGCGTCTGCCTGCAATGCAGGAGACCTGGGTTCGATCCCTGGGTCAGGAAGATCCCCTGGAGAAGGAAATGGCAACTCACTCCAGTACTCTTGCCTGGAAAATTCCATGGACAGAGGAGCCTTGTGTAGGCTACAGTCCATGGGGTTGCAAAGAGCTGGACATGAGTGAGTGACTTCACTTCACTTAACGTAACAGGTTAGAAGCACAACGATTCATTTACTTCAACCAGATAAAAAGGTTTTGTTATTATATTTCCAGTTTATAATTCAGAACAGTCAATAAGAAATGAATATTTGGTCTTCTTTAAAATATTCTATGAGACTACATTTATGTATCACCAATCTCACACAATAAATGCTTATTCTTTGAATTAATTTTATTTTTCAATCTTGGTATCAGTTCACAGACAAGTATTTCATGGATTGTATATTTTAGGAAATTTAAATTTGACTGCTTTAACACTTCCACTGACACTTGCTAAGAAAGCGGAAAAAGTGCACTAATTTTAAAAATCAAAAATCTTTAAAAATATTCCTTTTGGAGAAAGAAGACAATTATCATAATGTCACCTTTTTTTGCTAATTCTATAGAACTGTTTCATTAAAAATAAGGAATAGTGTTATCAAAGATCAAGGAATAATTAGAAATCAATACAATTATTTAAGTTAGCATGATAACTTTTTTTTTTTCTCTAACTGACCCTGTAGGCTGACTTCTGTTTAGCTGATTTTTGATTACTTGCATGATGTTGGTCAATTTATTTAACACACACACCTACATTCTTAATCTATAAAATGAGACTCATGATCTGTTTTGCTTCAATATCTTAAAATTTACTGACAGAATATCCATAAAAATACTTTGTACATGATAATCCTGTTGTTCAGTCTCTAAGTCATGTCTGACTCTCCACAACCCTATAGAATATAGCATGCCAGGCTCATGTGCCCTCCACTATCTCCCAGAGTTTGCTCAGATTCAAGTCCATTGAGTCATTGATACTATCTTGTGCTCTGTTAGCCCTTTCTCCTTTGGCCTTTAATCTTTCCCTCCATCGGCGTCTTTCAATGAGTCAGCTCTTTGCATCAGATTACCAAAGTAGTGGACCTTCAGCTTCAGCATCAGTCCTTCCAATGAATATACAGGATTAATTTCCTTTAGGATTGACGGGTTTGATCTCCTTGCTGTCCAAGGGACTCTCAAGAGCCTTCTCCAGCACCAGAGTTCGAAAACGTCAGTTCTTTGGCACTCAGCCTTCTTTATGGTCCAACTCTCACATCCATACGTGACTACTGGAAAAACCACAGCTTTGACTATATGAATCTTTGTTGGTAAAGTGATATCTTTGCTTTTTAATATGCTGACTAGGTTTGTCATAGATTTCCTTCCAAAGAGCAAGTATCTTTGAATTTCTTGACTGCAGCCACTGTCCAGAGTGATTTTAGAGCCCAAGAAATTAAAATCTGTCACTGTTTCCACTTTTTCTCCATGAATTTGCCATGAAGTAATGGGAGCATGTGCGAAAATCTAATTTTTTTCAATATTGAGTTTTAAGCCAGCTTTTTCACTCTTCTCTTTCACTCTCATCAAGAGGCTCTTTGGTTCCTCTTCACTTTGTGTCATTAGAGTGGTATTGTCTGCATATCTGAGGTTGTTTATATTTCTCCTGGCAGTCTTAATTCTAGCTTGGCATTTTGTATGTTGTACTCTGCATATAAGTTAAATAAGCAAGGAGACAATATATAGCCTCATTGTACTCCTTTCCCAATTTTGAAACAGTCCATTGTTTCATTTCAGATTCTAATGCTTCTTGACCCACATCCAGGTTTCTTAAGAGACAGGAGAGGTGAATTTTCCACAGTTTGTAAAGTACTTGATAATTATTACTAGCTTTCTTAAAAAAATAGGTAGGTAATATGTTCCTAATTTATCTTATATTTATTGATCCCTATTTGTTTTAGGGGGAATTAAACTAATAAAGTGTTAGTTCTGGAAGGTGACTTAGTGAATATGACAATCAGCTCATTTTAAGAATTTTTTTTAAGAATTACATAGCATCTTTAGGAAGATTGGAGATGAATTTCCGTTTATTTCAGTTATTGATTCATGGGAGACAACTTCAATTGACATGTCTTTTGCTTTCTAGGAATATATTGTTCAAAAATGAAGATTAAATTTGTTATATGATAAATTATTGTGTGTTCTTTTTCCAACTGCTTGTACTCTCAATATCTCATTAATCCATATGTATTCAAATTATTTGACAATTCAGTGAAAAGTTAAAATGATCAGTATTACTGTTACTCAGTAATCTCTGAAACTACTTTTAATAACTAATCATGAGACACTTCTTTGGTCTGGCCATTAGCAAAAGTTACTGCTCTGTAAGATATCTTACTATCTCTTACCTCCAAAAGCCTCACATCTTTTCCTTATCAACTGGTTCTTGACATTTCCAGAATAGCCATTATTCCTGATATAATTGTAGGTGTTAGTGATACAGTTTTTGTTTTTTTTCCCTCTTTCTGACTGAAGTCTGATTGATTTACAATATTATGTTAGCTTTTAGTGTATAGCTTAATGATTCAATATTTTATAGGTTATACTCCATTTAAAATTATTGCAACTTGAATTTGCCACACACTGATGACTAATATTTACATAGCCCTTACATTCTGTTAGGTATTATTGGTAATCTAGAGATGATTTGTCGGGCTTCCCTGGTGGCTCAGATGGTAAAGAATCTGCCTGCAATGCGAGAAATCTGGGTTTGATCCCTGGGTTGGAAAGATCCCCTGGAGAAGGAAATGGAAACTCATTCCAGTATTCTTGCCTGAAGTATTCCATGAACAGAGGAGCCTGGCTACAGTCATGTAGGGTTGCAAAGAGGCAGACATGACTGAACTATTTATGCTTTCACTTTCTTTGCAGAAATGATTTAAAGTGTATAGAAGAGTGTATGAATTATATGCAAATGTACACCTTACTCTACAAGAGACTTGAACATTCATGGATTTTGGCATCCTTAGGGCTGTCTTGGAACCAATTTCTTTTGGATATGGAGGGATGGAGCTTCGCAGGTAGCAACAGAAGTAAAGAGTCTACCTGTCAGTGCAGCAGACATGAGAGACACAGGTTTGATCCCTGGGTCAGGAAGATCCCCTAGAGGAGGGCTGGCAACCTACTCTAGTGTTCTTGCCTGGAAAATCCCATGGACAGAAGAGCCTGGTGGGCTACAGTCCATAGGGTCACAAAGGGTCAGGCATTACTGAAGTGTATGTCATGCACACATGGAGGGATGATTGTATAAGATTGAGAATTCAACCAAACTTTTAAATAAGAATGCTATCTTTAATTTTAAATATTCAGAGCAGATACATACTTTATCATATGAAATTACCATACCTCTGACATGCAATCTAGTAAAATATTGAATATGACAGAATGCTATAAACCAAACTGATGTATGAACATGAAAGTATTCTAAATGAGGGACTTCCCTGCTGGTTCAGTGGCTAACACTCCATGCTCCTAATGCTGGGGCCAGGGTTCAGTTCCTGGTCAGGAAACTAGATATCTCACATGCTACAGGTAGGACCTGGCTTGGCCAAATAAATAAATATTAAGAATAAAATTCTAAATGAAATATAAGTAATTCAATATGACATCATACTAAAAGAGTTATGTGGTATTATTCTAAAATTTTTGATCTAAGATTGCAAGGATAACCAATGACAGGAAAAACCACTTACGTGCTTCACTATATTAATAGATTATTGTAATCACTGCAGATATAAAAAGGCATTTGATAATTTCAACACTCATTCCTGATGAAGTTTAAAACTCTTCTGCATTTAAAATTAGAGAAAAACTTCTTATCATGAGAAAAAGATATATTTTAGAAAACAGCAAACATGATACTTAATGTGGAAACTCTTAAGAATATTTCTATTGAAATTAGGAAAAAATATGGAAACCCATAATCATTGGTATAATTTTAATATGTCCTAATAATAACCAACATGACAAGGCAAAAGTAGAGTAAGATTAATGTTTTAAAAAGAGATAAAATGCATTATTTTCAGATAAAATGTTTTCTTAACCCTCAAATTCAACAGTATATGTATTGCTGCAGACTTTCAGAAGGCAATTTGTTCATGCTTACTCCAATAAAGAAGACATAGTCAGTTTCTGTAGGCTTATTTGAAAGGTACTCATGGAATTATTAAAGAGTATGTTGACAAATATCTTCATTTAAGCCAATTAAAAATCAGAGAAAATACTGAGTAAATAAATTAATATATCTATTTCATAGACTAATTTGTGTAAGCTGATCAGTCATGTCCAACTCTTTGTGACCCTGTGGACTGTAGGCTGCCAGGCTTCTTCTCTGTCAGGCAAGAGTACTGGAGGGGGTAGCCATTCCATTCTCCAGGAGAATCTTCCTGACCCAGGTCTCAAACTTGGGTCTTCCACATTGCAGAAAGATTCTTTACTGTCTGAATCATTGACCACTTTTATAGTTTATTAAAAAAATGAGTTGTTGCATCTCTGTACTGATACGACTGATCATTGTAAAGTGTTAAAATATGAAAAAGTATATATATATATATATATATATATACACACACACATATAAAACATAACCAATGTAGATGGTGTATACACTATATATATTATTGAAGATTATGTATATATTTGAAGATGATATATATAACATAGCTTATATAAAGAAGATATATATTATATACAGATTGATGTTTATATATAATATATATGGCTGAAGATTACATTATATATAAATATATATTCTAGAATAATGCAATTTTATGTTTGATTCACCTCTACTTGTTACACATTTATTGAAATCTTCATTAGACTAAAATATATTAGGATTCACCCAACTTGAAAAAGTGATTCCTTTTCTCAAAAATTAGTTCTTAAAAATAGAAAGGTTATCAATGTTAGATACATTTTCGGTTGTTGCAGTGAGTGTAGTCCTGTTAAAATTAGGAATATGTTTGGATATGTTTTAATGACAGATTGAAGTAATAATAGAAAACAATTCTTAAAATTTTAATCAATATTTTTAAGTGATTTTATGGAAACTATCATGCTGAGCTATGGACAAGTGACTTTTAGATGATATGTTATTAATTAAGGGTCTTATAACTAATCTTTTAACCAAGAGACAAACAGTTTTAGATTATTTGATACTCCCACAGTAAATATTGTATTCATACAATATTCAGAAAATATAGTTGCCAAGATAGAATAATTTGCATAATACAGAGGCTTGTGTTAATCAACTTTATTTTATGAAGCAACATATATATTGACACATTTTATCAAAAGGAGACTACATCTTAATAGCAAATAAGCTCCTTAATCAATGTTAACACATTAAATTATAAAATGTAGTTCTTATTTTAAGCAATCACTAAACATTACAGTATATTTATAAAGGCTTAAATTATTTTTATTTCCCATTCTAGCAAATTTTTCAGAGGAATCATTAAAAACATCTTTGTATCTAAGATATCAAACTGTAAAAGAGTAAATGAAAACCTCCTAATATACTTCAAGAAATAGGAAACTCAAAGGTCTATAGTCTTAAAAAACAAATGGGGTAGTGGGCATGGAAAGAGGGAAGGAAGGAGGGAGAAAAAGAGAGAGATAAAAGAATTAGACTGGACTACGTCCATCTTCATCTACAGTTAAGTTTTTGGTTGTCAGTATGAGAAAGTCAAATGATAAAGTGAAGCATACTTTTTAATGCTGCTTTGCACAAACACATGGATTCATCTGCATTGCACAAACACATCAGGTTCAAAGAACTATAAATTGAATGATACTCTCATTGTTGAAAATAGAATTAAAGGAGAGGGGAAACACATTTTTATTATTTATCCAACTAACCAGCAGGTTCATGTTGATATTTTTAAGAATGTCTTTTCCTCTGACTTCAGTAAAGCAAACCATTTATTTGATTCATCACTGACAAGAGCATTTCTCTAGAGATAATTCTCTTCCTCTGGATATAGAGCAATATGTTTTCAATCCATAGTGCAGTTTCTCTAACAAACCAGAATTTATTTTTCATCTGTTACTGCTAGGATGCAAGTGGCTATTTTCTATAACTATATAAGGTTACAGGGTGCCTAGAGGGCCAGTGGTTAATGTCAATCAAACTATTTCATGGTGTTCATATGTCTAAGGTATTGTATGGATATGAACACTTGGAAAAATAATTTTAAAAGAAGGGAAATTATATCACTTGTAAAAAGCTCAGCAAATCCTGACTACAGTCTATGTTTTTAGGTTGAGGATGAGTTCAGGCTATGTTCAGTTTATGAAAGTAAACTGATAGAAGTCCACATGTGATGGTGTCTTTGTCAGTTCAAGCTGCTAACAGATTACCACAGACTGGAGAGGTTAAACAACAAACATTCATTTTTCACTATTCTGGAGGCTTGGATATTCAGGATCAAGGTGCAAGCAGATCGAGTGTTTGGGGAAAACTTCTTATTTTGAAGATGACATTTTCTCATCATCTCCTTAACATGACAGAGAGCAAAGAGAGGAAGCAAACTCTTTGTCTCTTGAGAACATTAATCCCATCATGGGGTTCTACCATCATGACCTCTTCTAATCTTCATTAGCTCCCAAAGGCCCCACCTTCCAATACCACCACATTCAGTTCAGTCACTCAGTCATGTCTGACTCTTTGTGACCCCATTGGATACAGGATGCCAGATCCCCCTGTCCATCACCAACTCCCAGAGTTTACTCAAATTCATATCCATTAAGTCAGTGATGCCATCCAGAAATCTCAACCTCTGTCGTCCCCTTCTCCTCCCGCCTTCAATCTTTCCCAGCATCAGTGTCTTTTCCAATGAGTCAGTTCTTTGCATCAGGTGGCCAAAGTATTGTAGTTTCAGCTTCAGCATCAGTCCTTCCAATGAATATTCAGGGCTGATTTCTTTAGGATGTATTGGTTACCCCTTGCAGTCCAAGGGACTCTCAAGAGTCTTCTCCAACACCAGTTCAAAAATATCAGTTCTTTGGCACTCAGCCTTTTTCACTGTCCAGCTCTCACATCCATACATGACTATTGGACAAATCGTAGCCTTGACTAGATGGACCTTTATTGGCAAAGTAATGTCTCTGCTTTTTAATATTCTGTCTAGGTTGGTCATAACTTTTCTGCCAAGGAGCAAGCATCTTTTAATTTCAAGGCTGCAGTCACCATCTGCAGTGATTTTGGAGCCTCCCAAAATAAAGTCTCCCACTATTTCCATTGTTCCCCCATCTATTTGCTATGAAGTGATTGGACCAAATGCCATAATCTTAGCTTTCTGAATATTGAGCTTTAAGCCAACTTTTTTCCTCTCCTCTTTCACTTTCATCAAGCAACTCTTTAGTTCTTCTTCACTTTCTGTCATAAAGGTGGTGTCATCTGCATATCTGAGGTTATTGATATTTCTCCCAAAAATCTTGATTCCAGTTTGTGCTTCATCCAGCCATGCATTTCTCACAATGTACTCTTCCTATAAGTTAAATAAGCAGGGTGACAATATACAGCTTTGATGTACTCCTTTCCTAATTTGGAACCAGTCTGTTGTTTCATGTCCAGTTCTAACTGTTGCTTCGTGACCTGCATACAGGTTTCTCAAGAGGCAGGTCAGGTGATCTGGTATTCCCATCTCTTGAATGGGAATAGTTTGTTGTGATCCACACAGTCAAAGGCTTTGGTATAGTCAATAAAGCAGAAGTAGATGTTTTTCTGGAACTATCTTGCTTTTTTGATGATCCAACAGCTGTTGGAAATTTGACCTCTGGTTCTTCTGCCAGAGGAACCAGCTTGATAACCTGGAAGTTCAAGGTTCACATATTGTTGAAGCCTGGCTGGGAGAAATTTGAGTGTTACTTTGCTAGCATGTGAGATGAGTGAAATTATGCAGTAGTTTGAGCATCCTTTGCCGTTGCCTCTCTTTGGGGTTGGAATGAAAACTGACCTTTTCCAGTCCTGTGGCCACTACTGAGTTTTCCAAATTTGCTAACATATTGAGGTCAGCACTTTCACAGTATCATCTTTTAGTATTTTAAATAGCTGGAATTCCATCACCTCCACTACCTTTGTTCATAGTGATGCCTCCTAAGGCCCTCTTGACTTCACATTCCAGGATGTCTTGCTCCAGGTAAGTGATCATACCATCATGATTATCTGGGTCATGAAGATTTTTTCTTGTATAGTTCTTCTGTATATTCTTGCCACCTCTTCTTAATATCTTCTGCTTCTGTTAGGTCCGTACCATTTCTGTCCTTTATTGAGCCCATCTTTGCATGACGTGTTCCCTTGGTATCTTTAATTTTCTTGAGCTCTCTAGTCTTTGCCATTCTATTGTTTTGCATTGATCACCGAGGAAGGCTTTCTTATCTCTCTTTGCTATTCTTTGGAATTCTGCATTCAAATGGGTGTATCTTTTCTTTTCTCTTTGCTTTTTGCTTCTCTTCTTTTCATATTTGTAAGGCTTAAGCTAACATGATGTATTTGCAATTACCTTTTGGTCACTGTTACCCGACTATTGGTCTGCTCATGCCAGTATACACATAAGCTTGCAGAGATATATGAATGTTTAGTATAGTTGTCAAATGTATTCATATCCCATTTGTATCTTTTGATTACTATTGCTGCCGCTAAGTCGCTTCAGTTGTGTCCAACTCTGTGTGACCCCATAGATGGCAGCCCACCAGGCTCCTCTGTCCCTGGGATTCTCCAGGCAAGAATACTGGAGTGGCTACCATTTCTTCCTCCAATGCATGAAAGGAAAAGTGAGAGTGAAGTTGCTCAGTCATGTCCAACTCTTAGCAACCCCATGGACTGCAGCCTACCAGGCTCCTCTGTCCTTGGGATTTTCCAGGCAAGAGTACTGGAGTTGGTTGCCATTGCCTTCTCCTATTGAGTGTAAACTATATCAGGTGTGTGTGTAACATAGTCACATATGCAGAACCACAGAACACTTTATTTGTAATCTTTTACTGGAAAAAGCAAAGGAAACTTCAACTAGCTAGATACCTTAAATGTATGAGGAGGACATACATAGCTGGACAGTAGGAGTCTTTGACAATTTATGTTTTACCACTAGCTTTATACTATTTTATACCAATAAGACTATTTTATATAAAAGCTTGTATCAAGTAAGAACATGACCCAGTACAAATTTCTCCTTGCATTAAATATTTCAAGTGCATTTTCTGCAGTGTCAGGAAAGAAAAAGCTGCCAACAAATCAGGTCTTATCTACCTGGAAGATACAAAACATATGTAAAGATTTATGATGCCCTATGTTCAGATTAAATGATTACAAAGCACCATTGCATTAAACTATTTTTGTGCAGTAAATGAAGAAAAATAAATACAGGCTAATTTGACATATGTATGACCCATATTATTTATTGCTCAAAATAGATTAATAAATTGTCATTAATCAAATATGTTGGCAATATGCAGTGGGAAGTATTAGAACCATGTGTATAATAGAAGTAAATGTATTAAATGAAGAAACATTTTTGAATGAATATGAATCCTAATGAAGTAGAATGAGCTCAGAAAGGAGACCTGCATTTGAGTGTATAGTCATAGACTTTTCTTCTGCCTCAATATGTACCATCATCTAATCTTTCAATACCTTATTTTCCTTTTTTTTTTTACATTGGAGTTTGGTATGATTATTTCTAGGACACTTTATGTGTCAATACTTCTCATAATTATAACTGCACAAATAAAAAATCCCATCCTAGAATACTGTTACTTAAGCAAATCTGAGGAGGACATTTTTATATGTTTTATTGAATACTTATAGCTCAAATGTTCAAAAATTAAAAAGTCCATTTAACCAGAAACCAGATTAAGATAGAGAATATTTCTAGAATCCCCAGAGTTCTCCTGCTATTGCTCCAATTAGTCACTACATCCCCAAACTAAATAATATGATAAGTATTATCATCATCAATTTGTTTTTTAAAGTAATACATCTGACTTTCTGCACCTAACATGATGATAATTGCTCTTCATCTATTTTCTTTGCATATAGTGTTTTTCATTCTTATTCCTGTATGTTATTGATTACATTTTTAATCTGTATATTTGTACATACATATATTTATACTAGGTCATGTTCTTAGTTGATACAAACCTTTATATAAAATAGTTAGAATGATATATATTGACAAATCCATATTAGTATATGTTTGTGTTCTTTACCAGTAGGTTAGTGGTAAAAAACCCTCCTGCCAATGCAGGATGCAGGTTTGATCCCTGAGCCCTTTAAGATACCCTGGAGAAGGAAATGGTAAGCCACTCCAGCCTGACAGGCTACAGTCCATGGGGTAACAAGTCTGACATGACTTAGCAACTAAACAACAGAATAATACATATAAACAACAATATATACATATAAACAACAGAATATACATATATACTTATATATATATATATATATTCATTCATATAATATATATTTGTAAATATACATATATCTGTTTATGTAATACGTGTGTGTGTATATGTACATTGATCCATTCTACTGTTCACGGAGATGTGAATCCTGTCTAGCTCTCTAGTTTGGGCTGTAACAAATAGTGTTACTGAGAATATTCTCATATCGCTTCTGCTAGGAATGCTTTTTAGATCATAAAATAATCAAACATTTATTATATAATGCTAAATAGTTTCCCCCAAACATTTTATCAGTGCATATTCTCCTCAGAATTATAGTATAAAGCTGCTTTGCATTATTGTCAAGATAAAATAACATTGACTTTAACAGTTTTTGGCATCCTGGTATGTGTATTTCTTTGTGATTTTGATTTGCATTTTCCTCCTCAGTGACAGAGATGAAGAAATGCTCATAGGTTTATTGGATATTTTACTTTCCTCTTTTGTGAAATCTATATTTAATTCTTTAAGTATTTTTAAATTATTGATATTTAAAAATTCCTTACTAACACCAGTCATTAGATCTATGTATTGTACATAAGTATGTATTGTCATATATTTATATTCTCTTGACTGGTATTTGAATGAAAATAATTTTAAAAATAATGATTTTTTTTCCAAAATCTGGTCCACCAGTCATCGTAGTGAACTGTGTATTTCCATTTTATATCTAATTAGGAGAGAAAATAACAAATATATTTCTTCTAATAGTTTTTTAATAAGATTATTTTGTTATTTTTATAGATATACCTATGTATTATCATTGTATTCTTCAAACTGCTAGAAGAAAAACGTTTATTTCATAAGAAAAATAAACTTCATTTAATATGAGGAATAATGAATAAATTGTTAATTGCAAAATTACTTTTTCTCAAGATGTACTGTGAAATTTGGGGAGCAAGTTATCATCAATAAATTGCTTTAAGTAATTTGAACTAGACAGAGTTTTTCAAACTCTTAGTTGGTAAGTTGATATTGTAGACTACAAAAAAGCAATTTATTTCAAAACTTTAGGTAATTATAGATCTCAGGCTATGTTAGATGCAGAAATAATTTTTATGTTTATTACATAAGTAGCATAAACCTCTCATATGGAAAAATTTGATATTGTATAGTAACCATTTAGAAATATTTTTGTTTTGTTAATGAAGTTAACCATAGAAAAATGTGAAAAATTTATATAATACTGAATTTCATGCATGGTGCTTTGGGCTACAGAGAAAAGTCCTTTAGCCACCTATCTTTTAGGTGAGAGGTAATTAGTTCTTAATAACTAAATCTGCCAGGAAATCTTTCTAAAATTGATTCTGAATAATGATCTACATACTTTCATTCTTCGTGTCTGGACATGACTGACAGTGTCTCTGAACTTTGCATCTACCACAAGACAGCCTAACTCATTCTCCAAACTTTACCTTTCCTCTCCTCTATTAAGGATTAGTTCAACAAGCCAACAAATGACATCCTCAAAAAAGAGTCCTTGATATCAAATTATATTTACTAATTGTTAATTCAACGAGAAATTCAAAACTCTAAAAAGCAAGTTAATGAGGCATAATATTTTAGCAGTGTCAGACTGAGAACACAAAAATTATATTTTATTTAGTATGTGTGTTAGCTGATTACATATATTTAGATAATAAACTTGAGAGTTTGGTGATGACATAAGTTAATGTAAATAATATCTCCATGTATATATCACATTGAAAATATTTTTTATTATCTGCTTGTTATTTAGACTATAATAATGACCACTTCTCTCCTTTTTTCCTCAACTTATCATTCTCTTTTCTTCATTTATCTTCTTTTCTCTTCCTGAACAATTTCAACATTTGCTGTTGTGTTAGTCACTCAGTCATATCTGGGTTTTTGTGACCCCATGGACTGTAGCCTTCAGGCTCCTCTGTCCATAGAATTCTCTAGGCAAGGGTACTGATGTAGTTTGCCATTACAGTCTAAGCAGATTGGAAAGAAAACCTGCATAGCGGGATGGTTGTAGCCTAAGCAGGGTGATGGAGGTGCTTTGTGGGGATAAAATTGATATTGGAGAAGGGAGATTCACAGAGAGATTGACTAAAAGAGCAAATGTTTTATGAATGAGGGCTCTAGGTATGTCCCTTTCAGGGTGATATAGTTACAAATATGAAAAGAGAGAAAACTAGTTTAAAATACATACTCTTGTGCTATAATTGGAAGTATAGACCTAAACTCGTGGTTTGAAATATTCAGAGAAATAAATACAGGTATAAACTGCTGTGTGTATGCATAATTCTTTGCAGTGATAGAATATAGGAGCAGCAATACCATCACAGTGATGTGTGTCTCTAACATCTAGGTATTTTGAATTCTAAAGAACATAAACAGGGGCAAAGATTCCTCTTTTGAAAATGACTGACTAAATGGCTGGGAAGGATAGACATAAGATGAACCTGGAGCATCTTTTTATACCAGAGATCAATAAAGTGCTCAACAAACAATAGGGATGTGTCAAGAAGACATAGAAACAGGCTTGAATGTTTTCTTATTGGCCAAATCTTGGACAACTTGAGCATCAGAGTAAAATTTCAATAATGGTTTTAACCTGTTTAATATCTACCCATGAATCAACACAGATACAAATAAATCAATGAATAATTGAATTTGAAAGAGAAGCAGGATATATCAAATGACATTGATAATGGGCAAAAATGTGGGAGATCTTAAAAGAGGAAAGAAGGTATATGTGTTTTGGAAAATGAAAGAGTGACTACAAGTTCTAAAATTAATATTAAAACTACTGCAGAAACTTTTCCCAATGCTATATTAATAGTGAAGTGAAAGTCACTCAGTCATGTCCGACTCTCTGTGGCCCATGAACTATATGGTTGTGGTGGTTTAGTCGCTAGATCATATCTGACTCCTGCGACCCCATGGACTGTAGCCTGCCAGGCTCCACTGTCCAAGGGATTCTCCAGGCAATAATACTGGAGTGGGTTGCCATTTCCTTCTCTACAGGATCTTCCCAACCCAGGAATGGAACCCAGGTTTCCCTTATTGCAGGCAGATTCTTCACCAGCTGAGCCACAAGGGAAGCCCAAGAATACTGGAGTGGGTAGCCTATCCTTTATCCAGCAACTCTTCTCAACCCAGGATTTGAACTGGGGTCTCCTACGTTGCAGGCAGATTCTTTACCAACTGAGCTATCAGAGAAGCCAACACATTAACAGTATTATTAATCAGATATTCTGGGTCAGGAACTGTGATTAAATTTATGTATAACTTTATCCTGTGAAACAACAGAAGAGATTATTACAGTTACCACCATCTCTCTCATCTGTCAAGATGAGAGTGAGGACAGAGATTGAAGTACTTATATAATAAGCGCATTATATAATGTACATTATATACTTTATACATTACACAGTTTACTATGCTCTATTGTATTGTTCTCTATCTCAAAAGCATCATTTGTAGCTTCTAGCTACTACTTTGTTCTCTATTGTAAGGATATACCAGATGAGAGGTTCTCTAGTTTGAACTGCCTTTTTTTAAACATTTCTTAGAACATTGAGGAATGCAAATAAGTCTGGGTAAAGAAAACCATCTATGTCTAATGCTGTTATTATTATACTAAAACCTATGTTTGAGGCTTTTCTTTTTTAGAGTTCCTGGTTTGACTTAATATATGACTGGATTAGGAAATTGCAAAGTGATTTATAACATATTTTATTGCATTTGATTCTCCATGAATAACTCAGCACAAGTGTTACTTTTGCTGATAAGAACCCTTTCTATTTTTCTATTGCCTAGTCTGGGAAAACAGATTGTTGGATATATTGAAGGAAAAATACTTTAAAATCTCAAAATACATTTCCCTATGCAAAGTATAAAAAAACTCTGAATCTTTATGTACTGTGGTTAAAGTGATAACCACCTAAGGTAGACATGTGGATGTTAATATTTCTGATATATATTATAACCTCTGCTAACATTTACTTTCTATTAAATTAAACTTTATCAACAATATAATTTGGATATTATTTGTATATTGGCATGTGAACTCGATTTCTGTTGCGTTTATTTGTGGTTTATATGGAAGGACTAAATCCCTGGTAAAGTAGTATTTATTCAAAATTGAAAAAAATGTAACAGCAGATGAAGGAAAAACTTCATCTAAATAATAAAGATTGCAAGAGTTTCCTCATGATGAGGTGATAAGGTTTTAGTCCTATTGAGACTGAATGTCTTTCATGCTGTTTATGTCTAACAAGCTATAAGTGTGAACTTCTTGGATATGTGAAGCAGGATTGAGTTGAAAGTGATGACAGTTCTGTGTTTATAAGATATTCATGACCAAGAAACTGAGATGAATGTATTCTTAATCTTAAGATAATTCATTATATTGTAGGTGTGCTTTAAGTCTTTTCATACAAATAATACTGATTAGATGTTTTCAAGTAAGTTCAGTTCAGTTCAGTTCAGTCGCTCAGTCATGTCGGACTCTGTGACCACATGAACCACAGCACGCCAGGCCAACCTGTCCATCACCAACTTCCAGAGTCCACCCAAACCCATGTCCATCGAGTTGGTGATGCCATCCAGCCATCTCATCCTCTGTTGTCACCTTCTCCTCCTGCCTCAATCTTTCCCAGCATCAGGGTCTTTTCCATTGAGTCAACTCTTCACATCAGGTGGCCAAAGTATTGGAGTTTCAGCTTCAACATCAGTCCTTCCAATGAACACCCAGGACTGATCTCCTTTAGGATGGACTTGTTGGATCTCCTTGCAGTCCAAGGGACTCTCAAGAGTCTTCTCCAACACCATAGTTTAAAAGCATCAATTCTTCAGCACTAAGCCTTTTTCACTGTCCAACTCTCACAGCCATACATGACTACTGGAAAAACCATAGCCTTGACTAGATGAACCTTTGTTGACAAAGTAATGTCTCTGCTTTTCAATATGCTATCCAGGTTGGCCATAACTTTCCTTCCAAGGAGTAAGCGTCTTTTGATTTCATGGCTGCAATCACCATCTGCAGTGATTTTGGAGCCCCCCAAAATAAAGTCTGACACTGTTTCTCCATCTATTTCCCATGAAGTGATGGGACCAGATGCCATGATCTTAGTTTTCTTAATGTTGAGCCTTAAGCCAACTTTTTCACTCTTTTCTCTCACTTTCAGCAAGCGGCTTTTTAGCTCCTCTTCACTTTCTGCCATAAGGGTGGTGTCGTCTGCATATCTGAGGTTATTGATATTTCTCCCGGCAATCTTGAATCCAACTTGTGCTTCTTCCAGCCCAGTGTTTCTCATGATGTACTCTGAATATAAGTTAAATAAACAGGCTGACAATATACAGCCTTGACGTACTCCTTTTCTGATTTGCAACCAGTCTGTTGTTCCATGTCCAGTTCTAGCTGTTGCTTCCTGACCTGCATACAGATTTCTCAAGAGACAGCTCAGGTGGTCTGGTATTCACATCTCTTTCAAATTTTCCACAGTTTATTGTGATCCACACAGTTAAAGGCTTTGGCATAGTCATTAAAGCAGAAATTGATGTTTTTCTGGAGCTCTCTTGCTTTTTCGATAATCAAGCAGATGTTGGCAATTTGATTTCTGGTTCCTCTGCATTTTCTAAAACCAGGTTGAACATCTGGAAGTTCACAGTTCATGTATTGCTGAAGCTTGGAGAATTTTGAGCATTACTTTACTAGCGTGTGAGATGAGTGCAATTGTGTGGTAGTTTGAGCATTCTTTGGCATTGACTTTCTTTGGGATAGGAATGAAAACTGACCTTTTCCAGTCCTGTGGCCATTGCTGAGTTTCCCAAATTTTCTGACATATTGAGTGCAGCACTTTCACAGTGTCATATTTCAGGATTTGAAATAGCTCAACTGGAATTCCATCACCTCCAATAGCATTGTTTGTAGTGATGCTTCCTAAGGCCCACTTGACTTCACCTTCCAGGTTGTCTGGCTCTAGCTGAGTGTGAGTGATCATACCATCGTGATTATCTGAGTTGTGAAGATCTTTTTTGTACAGTTCTTCTGTGTATTCTTGCCACCTCTTCTTAATATCTTCTGCTTCTGTTAGGTCCATACCATTTCTGTCCTTTATCGAGTCCATCTTGGCATGAAATTTTCCCTTGGTATATCTAATTTTCTTGAAGAGATCTCTAATCTTTCCGATTCTGTTGTTTTCCTCTATTTCTTTGCATTGATTGCTAAGGAAGGCTTTCTTTCTTTTTTTTTTTAAATTTATTTTTAATTTTTTATTTTTTTTCTCCCTTTTATTGTTTTTGCCATACAATGCCATGATATCACCATGGGTTTACATATGCTCCCCCTCCAGAAACCCCTCCCTCCTCCCTCCCCTCGGGAAATCTCGATGCACCAGCCCCGAGAATCAATCCTGGGCTGGCGATTGATGAGACATATGATAATTAACATGTTTCAATGCCATTCTCCCATATCATCCCACCCTTTCCCTCATCCACAGAGTCCACGAGTCAGTTCTATACATCTGCGTTCCTTTTGAAGGCTTTCTTATCTCTCCTTGCTATTCTTTGAAACTCTGCATTCAGAATGGGAATATCTTTCCTTTTCTCCTTTGCTTTTCACTTCTCTTCTTTTCACAGCTATTTGTAAGGCATCCTCAGACAGCCATTTTGCTTTTTTGCATTTATTTTTCTTGGGAATGGTCTTAATCTCTGTCTCCTCTACAATGTCATGAACCTCCATCCATAGTTCATCAGGCACCCTGTCTATCAGATCTAGTCTCTTAAATCTATTTTTCACTTCCACTGTATAATTACAAGGGATTTGATTTAGGTCATACCCAAATGGACTAGTGATTTTCCCTACTTTCTTCAGTTTCAGTCTGAATGGCAGTAAGCAATCTAGGATCCATGACACAGTCAGATCCTGGTCTTTTTTTTGCTGATTGTATAAAGCTTCTGCATCTTTGGCTGCAAAGAATATAATCAGTCTGATTGTGTTGTTGACCATCTGTTGATGTCCACGTGTAGAGTCTTCTCTTGTGTTGTTGGAAGAGGGTCTTTGCTATGACCAGTGCATTCTCTTGGCAAAACTCTATTAGCCTTCGCCCTGCTTCGTTTTGTACTCTAATTCCAAATTTGCCTGTTACTCCAGGTATTTCTTGACTTCCTACCTTTGCATTCCAGTCCCCTATAATGAAAAGGACATCTTTTTTGGGTGTTAGTTTTAAAAGATCTTGTAGGTCTTCATAGAACCGTTCAACTTCAGCTTCTTCAACGTTACTGGTTGGGGCATAGGCTTGGATTACCATGATATTGAATGGTTTGCCTTGGAAACGAACAGAGATCATTCTGTCATTTTTGAGATTGCATCCAAGTACTGCATTTCAGACTCTCTTGTTAACCATGATGGCTACTCCATTTCTTCTAAGGGGCTCCTGCCCACAGTAGTAGATATAATGGTCATCTGAGTTAAATTCACCCATTCCAGTCCATCTTAGGTCACTGATTCCTAGAATGTCGGCATTCACTCTTGCCATCTCCTGTTAGACCACTTCCAGTTTGACTTGATTCATGGACCTAACATTTCAGGTTCCTATGCAATATTGCTCTTTCCAACATCGTACCTTGGTTCTATCACCAGTCACATCCACAGCTGGGCATCGATTTTGCTTTGGCTCCATCCCTTCATTCTTTCTGAAATTATTTCTCCACTGATCTCCAGGAGCATATTGTAAGTGTGTTAGTAAACCATTTGAACATGCAGTTACAAATTAAGTTTAATCTGAGAATAAATGGATATTTTTATGTTTAGAAAAATTAGTAGGCACCTAAGGACCTTCCAGATTTCAAAGTTAAGAAGCTATGATATTCATATTTTCTTCTAGATAATGAGATTTGATGTTTTCTTTTAGACATTTTGTCATACATGTCATTTGCCAACAGGATGGGATAGATAGATGGGTATGTAAATCAACTTGCTAGAGGTTTAATATTGTAGGTGTGCTTTAATATTCATTTCATGCAAAGAACACTGATTCAATATCTATCGACTCTATCTAAAATGACTTTTGTTGTTTTTACTCCCTGGTTGATATTGATATCACCTACAGTTTCTTTGCATTTTTGCTGTTTTAGTAGATGAATAGCAGTACCATATTGTGGTGTGAATTTGCATTTCACTGATGTCAGAGTTGAGCTGTTTTTATTTATTGACTTCTTTAATATCATCATTTGTTAAATTTCTGCCTGAGTCATTTATCTATCTTTCTGTTGAATTGTCTACTTTTTAAAATAGATTTGTAATAGCTTTTGTTGTGGGTCTGAATACTTAGATCAATATTTCAATTAAATTTGAATAAATTTAATTCCAATTAATTTCATTGTATCCTATTTATCAAAGCTCCTTGTATGATTATCTAACTGCCATATTTTTAAACATTAATAAGCATATAGTATTCCCCATTAAATTAAATATACATAATGACAAACAGTCACTAACATTGTTTCAAATGGCTTTTCCTTCGAAATCTATCTGTGTAAAGTACGATATGGACTAGATTATATCATAGAGCAGAGCCACTGCTAAAGTGGCTATTTTCTCTTACAATTAGGCCAGATAATGTGTTGTAGATAGTTAGAGGAGGATGGTTGAATGTGAAAGCAAGATTTCAGAGTTCCTGGACTAAGTAATCACAGCAAGAAGCTATGGTACTCAGATTTTCCTCTAGATAAATTAGTCTCTCTCTTTTTCTCTCTCTTTCACAGATACACACATATATACATATAATATATATGCTAAACATTTTTTCAAATATATATGCATATATTTAAGAGAGACTTTATATGTAAATTATATCTGTAAAATTATGTTAACTATAATAATGCAATGATATGATTATGTTAACTATAATAATGCAATGATATGATTATTACATATATATATATGTATATTATATATATATATATATAATTTCTCCCCAAACTAAATTTTCAGGAATCCATCCTCCAGATGCCCAACATGCAACTTATTTTCTCCATTTCTAAAACAGAAATGTTGATTTTTTTTTTCTACTCTCCCCAGTCTGTCATATCCTTTTTTTATTATGTTAGCAATTGACACTTCCTCCCATTCCATTGCTTGAAACAGAACCCTGTCACTTATTCAGCTTTTTCCTTTTGACTATATTTCCAAAATGAAGTTCTAAATTTCCCCAATTCTCACCTTTTACATGACCATTGTTCTCAACTAAACAATATTCATCTCCACCAAGATTGTAGACCTTTTTAACTGGTTTCTCTGATCTATTCTTACTGCTCGATGTTCACCAGGCAACTGCAGTGGTCTTTCACAAAGTAAATC
>SRVM01029055.1:0-12017 GCA_007570785.1 Antilocapra americana
TAATGCAGAACCACATTACTGAGGTGCTTCTGGATGCCTAACACTCAGAATTTGGTTGAAATGATAAATGTTACAAACTGACAGATTTTGAGTAGGTGTTACACAGCAATTGATAACTAATACAGGCATCCATCACCAAAATACAATTTTAGTGTCTGCTTATTTTGGTCATTCCTAAACCAAGCCTTTTATGGAAGTGAGAATGCAGAAAGTTTATTGAAGAGAGCTATAAGATATCAGAGGTACCACTTTGCTGACCAAGGTTCATATAGTCAAAGCTATGGTTTTTCCAGTAGTCATGTATGGATGTGAGAGTTGGCCTATAAAGAAGGCTGAGTGCTGAAGAATTGATGCTTTTCAATTGTAGTGATAGAGAAGACTCTTGAGAATCCCTCAGACAACAAAGATATCAAACCACTCAATCCTAAAGGAAATCATCCCTGAATATTCATTGGAAGGACTGATCCTGAAGCTGTAGCTCCAGTACTCTGGCCACCTGATGCAAAGAGCCAGCTCATTGGCGATTCATTTCACATATGATAGTTGACATGCTTCAGTGTCGTTCTCCCATATCATCCTACCCTTTCCCTCTCCCACAGAGTCCAAAAGACTGTTCTATACATCTGCGTTTCTTTTGCTGTCTTACATACAGGGTTATCGTTACCATCTTTCTAAATTCCATATATATGCATTAGTATACTGTGTTGTCGTTTTTCCTTCTGGCTTACTTCACTCTGTTTAATAGGCTCCAGTTTCTTCCACCTCGGTAGAACAGATTAAAATGTATTCTTTTTAATGGCTGAGTAATATTCCATTGTGTATATGCACCACAGCTTTCTTATCCATTTGTCTGTTGATGGACATCTAGGGTGCTTCCATCTGGCTATTGTTAACAATGCGGCGATGAACATTGGGGTACATGTGTCTCTTTGAATTCTGGTTTCCTTGGTGTGTATGCCCAGCAGTGGGATTGCTGGGTCATATGGCAGGTCTATTTGCAGTTTTTTAAGGAATCTCCACACTGTTCTCCATAGTGGCTGTACTAGCTTGCATTCCCACCAACAGTGTAAGAGGGTTCCTTTTTCTCCACATCCTCTCCAGCATTTATTGCTTGTAGACTTTTGGATGGCAGCCATTCTGACTGGTGTAAAGTGGTACCTCATTGTGGTTTTCATTTGCATTTCTCTGATAATGAGTGATGTTGAGCATCTTTTCATGTGTTTGTTAGCCATTTTTATGTCTTCTTTGGAGAAATGTCTGTTTAGTTCTTTGGCCCACTTTTTGATTGGGTCGTTTATTTTTCTGGAATGGAGCTGCAGGAGTTGCTTGTATATTTTTGAGATTAATTGTTTGTCCATTGCTTCTTTTGCTATTATTTTCTCTAAATGTAAGCTTTAATTTTAAAGCAATTAAAGTTTACACAGTGAAGTATTCATAGATGTTATGTATATATATGTGTGTGTGTATATACTAACAGTGGTTCAGCAATAAAGCTAACCAGTGGCTCAGCAGTGAAGAATCTGCTTACAATGCAGACTTAGGAGATATGGATTCAATTCTCAGGTCAGGAAGATCCCTTGGGGAAGCAAATGGCAACCCACTCCAGCATTCTTGCTTGGGAAATCCCATGAACAAAGGAGACTGGTAGGCTACAGTCTGAGGTCACAAGAGAGTTAGACATGACTCAGGAACTAAACAAACTGATTTAAAAGATGGCAGTTATTAAAAGTTAATTATTAGAAGAATGGTTCATTTATATAGTTGGGTTAGACCAAGCTAGTTAATATCTACACCCTTGGATAGATATTGCTAATTCATCAATATTTGAGCCTCTTCTGCATTGAGGCACATACAGGAATATATACTGACTTGAACCCTTACAGGTTTACATGGGCCTCTGACTAGGTCTTGACAAAATGGCAAGTGAAATGGTGTGTGTTACTTTTCCAAAGTATTTAAAATTCAGTATGAGACTCTCTACATCTCTCATGTGTTATCAGGAAATTGTAAAGAGATGCTTGATTTAACGTGGTGGAGTTCAAACTTGTGCACTTTGTTCCAGATATTTAATCTGGTCACATATAAGATATTATATGGTTATAGTTGTTCATTGTAAATCAAAAGTCAGTTTTAATTAACATCTTGAATGCTATGTAAAATTTGAAATTATTCTATTTGTTTTCATTTCTAGGGAATGGAGAAGACAATCAAGAATTAAGTGGTATGAATAACATCTTTATACTCTTCCTGATATTTAATATTAATATATATAATCCTATAACGGTATTTTCATTTTTAGTGAATGTGTCAGTGCTGCCATTTATCTCTCAGAGTATTCTAAGTTTTAGCGCACAATCTGCCGGGGTCCAGCCTCGGCGGGGTCCAGGGGTCTTGAGGGATGGGTGGCATCGGCGGAAGAAGAACTGAGCTGAGTCGATGTGTGGTGATGGAGCAGTCTCTCTTTATTGCTGTTAGTTTTGTGGGGTGATGGAGAAGTCTCTCCAAAAGGAGATGGAGAAGTCTCTCACTTTATTTTTGTTAGTTTACAGTTTTATAGCCAAAAAACATCCCCATTACATCACAAATATTCTATACAATCTTTTGTTTTTTGCCTACCATCAACAACTTTAACATTAAGCTTATTTTCCTTGCAAAAGGTCGGATTTCTGCATAATTAGACTTAACAATAGTATGTTTACCATTTGAATGCCTCCAGCATACTTCGGATAAGTACATCAATCTAAGTAGAAAGGTTACATTTCTCTTACTAGGTGCAACTATGTAGAAGCTAGAAAGAAGGGCTTAAGCTTGAAACTTTTATCCTATTAACCTATTTTGGTTCTTACAAGGAAAGAAAAAGAGGACAAAGAGACAGTTTAGCAGCACTGCTTCAGCAATAAAACCCTATTAACCTTACAACTACTATAATGAATTCCTATGTCTACATTATTCTAAAGCAATCAATATCTCCAACTATGCTGGCCACAGTTATGAGCATTCCTAAGTCTCAATCGAGCCTGATTTCTTCAAGGAAGCTAGCCTTCTCTGTGGAGTGGTCAGGGGAGTGGGAGGTGGAAAGGTGACCCAAGTACGAGCCTTTCTGGTGGTGGCCTTGCCATGACCTCCAGAGAACTCTTGGTAAACTCCCCAGTAAGGAGTAGTAATCCATTTAAATGTCCCTTTCATTCCTCCATAGCCCCCGGGGAAGGTGATCCACCTTCCCGGATCCTCTGGTCCATAAGGTCTGGGGGGATTATCTCAGGACAAATTCTTTCCAACTGTGACTGACCTACTGAGATGAGCCAATGTTCCCAGCATGGACAGAACTTGCAAGAAAAATACCAGGGTGGGGCTTGCCCAGGATGCCCTGATAAAGAAAGTCAGCTTTGCAATTTCTTCCTTAGGCTCGTGACCTTGTCATCTGAGCAAGGGGGCATCCTGACAGCTCCCGGCATCTCCCCCTTTTTTGTTTTTTAAGATGGCGGCATGCAGTTCAAGGGAGATGTCCTTTATGCTCTTGCATAGGATCCTGACGATGACTGGAAGCAGAAGGAAGACTATTAAATCCACAGCAATAATTGTTCCTATATTCATCAAAATCAGGAGGAGGCTCTTATGGGAAACGAAATCAGAGAGACGTTTAAAGAAAGAATCAGCTATGCCAGCAATGGAAAAGTCTTAATTCTGACTGGCCTATATCTTGGATTTCTTTATGCAGTTTAGTTAGATCTAGACCAACATCTGACTGATTCCATATCCCAAGGACATGGTTCTGTATTTTATCCCAAGAATACACTGACTGATTGACTTTTAGAGGAGTAACACAAATCCATTTGTATTCTACATGTCACCGGAGAGACAATTTTACTTTTAAAGCTGTAAGCTCCTGACCTATATGTAGGACTGCTTCCTCTAAATCATCTACCTTAGCTTCCAATTTTCTGTCTATTATCTCTTGGGTAGCCAAGGCTAGGGAGACATTCTTTGAGAGCTGATTGACATGCTCAGCAGTATGTACTTGTTGAGAAAGAGAGACAGCAGCGACAGTAACAGAGGTGATTGCTGTAATGAGTGCAGAAATCCCTAAGATAAGCAGACCAATAAACCTTTTTCCACGAATTAATTGGTTTTCTATTTGTTGCAAAGCCAAAAGACCATAATTATCACACCAAGATGTGGTAAGATTAACTGGAACCATAAGATAGGGAGGCCTTTTAAGAATGACTATAACCTGAGCCTCTGACTGAGGGTTAAGACAACTAGACAGAGCACACTGGTCACAATAAGTAATAGTGGGTCCACCGGTATGGTTAGGATAGATTTGTAACTGATTAAAATCCTTAGCAAACAAGAATACAAAAGGAGCAGGAAGACACACTTGTATATCATAAGTTACATTATTACGAGGCCTAGTGAGGGTTATGGGAGCGGTTCCTGCCACAGCTCTCCAGAGCTGTGGCTGCCAGGTAGCCACATTATTTATGTTTATTGAGAGCATTGGAGGAACAAAACCATTTTTATGCCACCTATTGGCAGATAAAGGCCAAGGGACAGTTTTATTATTCCAATTAAGAAATCTGCTAGTATAGTTTTTTACAGTTTTGGGGTCCCAGGATGGATCTGGACTGCTCCAGTCATGAGCCTTCAAAGGGCCCCCAGGAATCTTGAGGTCAGTTTTGGAATTATAAGTACATTCTACCCATGGAGGGAAACCATGACTAGGGCTGACTCCAGACCATCTATCTTTTGTCTTATTCCAAAGTTCAGATGGAGACCCTGTACACTTAGGGTATGGTCCAGGAGCTATGGCAACAATCTTGTCATAAGGATCTAAGACTCCTGGTAATCTTAATAAAATGGACCAAGCATATCTTTTAGAGGGGTTAGGCTTAGGGAAAATCAGTAATGATAACTTTCATAGAACCCCCTATACAACCATCCTTGGATAGAACTATCATTTCTCTTGCAACACTATCAGCAAAATTAAAACACACGGATGCTCCATGAGAGAGGCCATAGAATGTAAAATTATTATTAATTGGTGCCCTCCCATATGGGTATGGGCCATATCTTCCTCCTAGTAATCTCGGGTGGGTAAAAGTAACAGGGATTGGTGCCTCTCCCCAAGTAACGACCTGGAAAAGAGGAGGATCTGGGAAATAAGCCCAGTAAGTGTTCCCCGTAGTAGCATTACAGGATATTACCTGACAGGAAAGCTAAGCAAGCATAGCAACAAAGATCGTCTCTGGTCTTTTCGGGCCCCCTTGTCCCTCGACGAGTTTCTCAGCCTCTAGTGAAAGTCTCTTGATTTGGCCCCAGGTTGGAAGGTCAGCAGAACGAGTAGATGCAGCAAGCGGTCTGGGTCTCGATCGTTTGGGCCGAGGTTGGGTTTGTGGTGAATTTTGTTGGTCATGCGGTGGTCTCTACTGGCTTTCTTGCAACGTCATCCATGCCATTTTCTCTGTTGGTGGATCAGTATCCTCAGGAGGTGGGGATGGTGGTTGGTGTGGAGGAGAATTCCGACGTGTCAGGAGGTGAGGAAGGAGAAGCGGTGATCTTGGCTTCTTCCTCGGAATTGGCCTCTTCCTTGGAAAGTTTCGTAATGCTGGGGGATATCTGTCCATGGCGACGAATCAGTCGGTCAGGAATCCAGAGTGGAGCATCTGCATCCTGGGGGAAAACACAAGCAAATCCTCGACCACAGGTCAGTAAGATATCAGGTCCCTTCCATTGTCCCGAAAGGAGATCTTTCCATTTAACTAAAGGTTTTGGTTTATTGTGTTCTGGGTTCCGATGTCTGTACTTTGCCGTATTTCCTTGATTATCCGTGTTAAGGTTGTTTATAACAAAGAGAGTATGTTGTAGTATATGATGAGGGGAACTATATTTAAATTCTCCCTCCTGTAGTTTTATTATCTGATTTTTAAGAGTTTGATGCGCCCTTTCCACTATAGCCTGCCCTTGAGGATTATAGGGTATCCCGGTGGAATGAGAAATCCCAAATTTATTGCAGAATTCCTGAAATGGCCTAGAGGTATAAGCTGGAGCATTATCAGTTTTTAAAGCCTTTGAAATTCCAAGATAGGAAAAGCAAGCAAAGAGACGTTGCACAACATCTTTGAAGGCTTCTCCTGAGCGGGCAGTAGCTATAATTACATGAGAAAAGGTATCCACGGTTACATGTACAGAGGAAAGTTTCCCAAAGGAAGGTATATGGGTAACATCCATTTGCCACAGAACATTAGGCAGCAAACCTCGGGGATTTACTCCCATGGGCAGGGTTTGTATTTGAGTTGGGCATAGTGGACAGTTGCGGACAATTTCTCGAGCTGTCTCTCTGGGGATTTGGAATTGATATCTCAAAGTTGTGGCGTTTTGATGATGTAAAGAGTGAGACTTTTTTGCTTCCTCTAAGACAGATCCCACTAGGGGTCGAGTTAACAGATCAACCTTTTCATTTGCCTCATGCAAAGGACCAGATAGTCTAGAATGTGCTCGAATATGTCCGACATAAAATGGCAACTTTCTGCTCCAAATCTGTTTTTGCAGCTGATTTAAAAGGTCAAGAATAGTGGTCTTGTTTTCAGGGAGAGAGGCAGTTTCGATATGGGGAAACAGCCTGACCACATACTGTGAATCTGAGAGCAAATTAAAAACTTCCTCTTTTAAGATAACAAAGGCCCGTATTACTGCAACTAATTCTCCTGTTTCTAAGGTTTCTTGTTTATCAGGGAGAAGACTCGCAGCCTTGCCATCTGAGGATCCGTCTGTAAAGACTGTAATGTCTTGTGGCACAGGAGCGTTTTGGCATCGTTCGGGGAATATGACAGGATGTCTTGACATGAATTGTAGTATAGGGCTCTTAGGCAAATGATGTAGAATCTGCCCTGTGAAGGAGCTAATTGCCACTTGCCAATCTTCATTAAACTGTAATAGAGCTAAAAATTAGTCTTTACTATAAGGGATCACAATTTCAGTAGGCTCTTTTCCAAATAATTCTACACTTCTTGTTCTACCTTTAATTATCAGTGTGGCTACTAAAGAGGGATATGGGGCTACAACCTTTTTTGCTGTAGCTGGTAAATGTAACCATTCAAGGGGCAAATCTTGCCAGAGTACTCCTGTAGGGGTCATGGGAGTTGGGAGAACTAGTAATTTCCAAGACTGAGCATAATCTATTTGGGATAAATAACAATTATTTAAATTTTGTTCTACTACTTTGAGAGCCTCATTTCCTTCTACAGAAAGGGTCCTAGGGGAAGTGGGATTTGAGTCGCCCTGTAGGATATTAAATAAGGGCTTCAATTGGGCAGCAGTGATTTTTAAATATGGCCTTATCCAATTAATATCTCCTAATAGTTTTTGAAAATCATTTAAGGTTTTTAAGGAATCTTTCCTTAACTGAAAAGGAGCGTGAGATACAGTTTGAGTATTTAAGACTCTTCCTAGCTAGGTGATAGGAGAATTAGTCTGAATTTTTTCAGGAGCTATTTTTAATCCCCACTGAGTCAAAGATGAAGTAAGTGACTGCAGGACCTCCTGCAATAAGGCTCGGTCAGGGTGAGCCAGTAGAATGTCATCCATGTAATGGATGATATATACCTGATGGTATTGGGCTCGAATATTGGATATGGCTTGATCCACAAATTTTTGACATAAAGTCGGACTATTTTTCATGCCTTGAGGGAGTACTTTCCATTGGAACCTCTGATGTGGACGCTTAAAATTCTCTGAGGGAAGGCTAAATGCAAATCTTTTTCTATCCTGAGGGGACAAGGGAATGGTGAAAAAACAGTCCCGTAAATCTATAACAATAACATTACTTTCTTTTGGAACCGCAACGGGTGAAGGGAGACCTGGCTGAAGAGCCCCCATATCTTCCATGGTTGCATTAATGGCTCTTAAATCCTGCAACAGTCTCCACTTTCCTGATTTTTTCTTAATCACAAAGATAGGGGTGTTCCAAGGGCTAGTAGAGGGTTCAATATGTCCTGCTGCTAACTGTTCCTGAACCAATTGTTTAGCCGCTGCCAATTTCTCAGAAGTCAAAGGCCATTGTTCTACCCATACCGGGGTATCAGACTTCCAGATTATAGGGTCGGCAGCATGAACAATGGCCTGCATTATAAATTTGGATAGCCAAGTCCTTGCCTAACCACTCGAGGTTGTGGTTGAATGGGCTCACAAAGTCCTTGCTGTTCTTTTCCCAATCCTCGATTGGGATCATATTTCATTTCTAACATTTGGGCAGTAACCTTATTATCAGGGCTGAATAGTAGCATACCCCAGCCCAAGCTAGTAGTTGAGCACTTTTGACTACAGAAGGTGCTCTACCCAGGCCCACAAGCTCACTTTCTGTGGTTTGTGTGGGCCAGGCACTGGGCCAATCTCTCCCTGCTATGCAAGAAATATCTGCACCAGTGTCCAGCAGGCCCTTAATTTTCTTTCCAGCTACTGTTAATTCCTTCATAGGCCGACTGTGGGTAACTTCCTGAATCCAAAAGGCCATATCGCTAGATCCAAATCCTTTTTCCTTTCTAGGTGCCCCAGTAGCTGTTTTTCCGAGATTATGATATGGCAACAAAAGTAATTGAGCTATCCTCTGTCCTTTATAAATTTGTTGAGTTTTATATGGAGGGGATATCATAACCTGTATTTCTCCCATATAATCAGAATCCACTACTCCAGGGATAACTGTAAGTCCCTGTAGAGACATGGAGCTCCTTCCCAAAATAATTCCAACCACTCCCTCAGGTAGAGGCCCCCTGACCCCAGTAGGTAATTTAATTGTTGGCAAATCAGGGGTTAATATTGTTGAGGTGGTGGAACTGAGGTCAAGTCCTGCACTGCCTGGGGTAGCTCTGTAGAGTTCTGAGATGGGACGAAGGGAATGAATGGGTTGTACTGGTTCTGGACTGTTGCCCCAATTATTGTCGGGGCCTGAGGCTGGCCCCTCAGCCCATTTCCCGACCCATGATTGGAAGTGGAAGGGATCCCTCTTGCTTGTAGAGGGGCACCATTCTTATGAAATTTAGATCGGCAATCCTTAGCCCAGTGAAGTCCCTTTTGGCATCGAGGACAAGGCGTTCGTGGGAGATTCCCCTGAAGTGATCCAGAAACAGGGGAAGAAGTAGGGTTTCTTTGGGGGCAATCCCTACTAAAATGACCTGACATTCCACAGGAGAAACAGTTACTTCCCGAAGAGTATCCTCCAGGGTTTCTCGGGGAATTACTGTTTCCAGATTTTAACATCATCTGCACATGTTTGGAATAAGGCTCTCCCTTCAGAGCTGCGGCTATAGCCACGCCCTGAACAAAGGCAGGACTCACATCAGAGCATCTCTTGATGTAATCTGTTAAGCTGCCAGATTTCCTGATAGGGCGCAGTATTGCCTGACAGGTATTATTGGCATTTTCAAAAGCTAGTTGCTTAATCAAAATCTCAGAAGCCTCAGAGTTAGTTATTACATGATCGACAGCTTGTATCAATCTTGATACAAAGTCTTCATAAGGTTCCTCTGCTTTCTGTTTAACTCCCACCAAAACTGAAGCATGATCAGTACCTTGGGGAAGTGCCCTCCAGGCATTTACCGCACACATAGTTACTTGCTCTAGTGTCCTCTTGTCTAAATACATTTGATCTCTTACCTGATCATACTCTCCTGTTCCAGTCAACTTCTCTACAGAGATATCTCTGACACCATGCCTCTTATTAGCCGCTACCTGCCTTCTAGCTAGATCTTCATATTCAGTTCTCCAGAGTAAATATTGTCCTCCTGTTAGGCAAGCCTTAGCAGTCCGTACCCAATCGTAAGGAGTCATCCACCGAGAAGCTAATGCGTCCACCAAAGTTATAGTATATGGAGCCTGAGACCCATATTGACTGCAAGCCTCTTTTAGTTCCTTAAGTAGCTTTACAGGTAAGGGCTCCCATATGGGGTCATCTTCATGCCCTGGTTCCAAGACCACAGGAAAGGCTGCTGCAAACTCTGGCTCATCCTCATCGAGCCCACGACCCCTTCTTGGAGGCGGGGCCCTACGGGGAGGAACTCTTTCTAAGACTGCCATAGATGGTGGAGGAGGGGGTGGCCTTGGTGGCCGTGAAGCAGGCACCATCGGCGGGGCTCTAGAAGGCCTCAGCCTTGGTTTAGATTCCTTAGTTTTATTTTCAGTGGGCCATCTGGAGTTAGCCATGAGGACCCAGTCATCATTATCCTCATCATGACAAAGAGTTGCAGCCTCATCTAGCATCTCCTCACCCTTAGGGGATAGTTGATCATTATTCTTCCTAAGCTTTGTCTCCAAAGGAGCAGAAGTACAAGCTGCTGTCACAGGTTTTTCCTCCAGACTATCACTCATTGCCTTTGAATCGAATCCAGAGAGAGAACGATCTATTTTTTCTCTCTCGTGCAGGGTCGAGGGCATCCCGAATTAGGCTCCATAGAGAAAATGTTTCTACTGGGAAGCCCTCTGGACCATGCAAACTATACCTATTTCATAGTGTATCTCCTACTTTATTCCAAGTATCTAAGTTCAGAGTTCCTTCTTCTGGGAACCAAGGGCACTGTTGTTGAATAAAATTGAAAAATGGCTTAAGGAGAGACTTAGAGATCTTTAATCCTCGCTTGTTGAGCATATGTTTTATTATATCTAAAAACAATCGCCTTTAGATTTTCCACTTCCCATCTTGAATTACTGGGAGGCACAAACTTCTCAAATAGTTCTGACAAACACTATCCATCCTTCAATTACCCTACTTATCTTATGCAGGGGGGTCTGCAGCACCCAGGTGGAGTCCTAGCCACCCCTATTCAGGCAAAATTGGGACAATTGGGGGAACTTACCCTACATGCCCCACGTTGGGCGCCAGTTGCCGGGGTCCAGCCTCGGCAGGGTCCAGGGGTCTTGAGGGATGGGTGGCATCGGCGAAAGAAGAACTGAGCTGAGTCGATGTGTGGTGATGGAGCAGTCTCTCTTTATTGCTGTTAGTTTTGTGGGGTGATGGAGAAGTCTCTCCAAAAGGAGATGGAGAAGTCTCTCACTTTATTTTTGTTAGTTTACAGTTTTATAGCCAAAAAACATCCCCATTACATCACAAATATTCTATACAATCTTTTGTTTTTTGCCTACCATCAACAACTTTAACATTAAGCTCATTTTCCTTGCAAAAGGTCGGATTTCTGCATAATTAGACTTAACAATAGTATGTTTACCATTTGAATGTCTCCAGCATACTTCGGATAAGTACATCAATCTAAGTAGAAAGGTTACATTTCTCTTACTAGGTGCAACTATGTAGAAGCTAGAAAGAAGGGCTTAAGCTTGAAACTTTTATTCTATTAACCTATTTTGGTTCTTACAAGGAAAGAGAAAAGAGGACAAAGAGACAGTTTAGCAGCACTGCTTTAACAATGAAGTCCTATTAACCTTACAACTACTAAAATGAATTCCTATGTCTACATTATTCTAAAGCAATCAATATCTCCAACTATGCTGGCCACAGTTATGAGCATTCCTAAGTCTCAATCGAGCCTGATTTCTTCAAGGAAGCGAGCCTCCTCTGTGGAGTGGTCAGGGGAGTGGGAGGTGGAAAGGTGACCCAAGTATGAGCCTTTCTGGTGGTGGCCTTGCCATGACCTCCAGAGAACTCTTGGTAAACTCCCCAGTAAGGAGTAGTAATCCATTTAAATGTCCCTTTCATTCCTCCATAGCCCCCGGGGAAGGTGATCCACCTTCCCGGATCCTCTGGTCCATAAGGTCTGGGGGGGATTATCTCAGGACAAATTCTTTCCAACTGTGACTGACCTACTGAGATGAGCCAATGTTCCGAGCATGGACAGAACTTGCAAGAAAAATACCAGGGTGGGGCTTGCCCAGGATGCCCTGATAAAGAAAGTCAGCTTTGCCATTTCTTTCTTAGGCTCGTGACCTTGTCATCTGAGCAAGGGGGCATCCTGACAGCTCCCGGCAACAATCCATGTTTTTAATTGAGAATGTGAAAAGGTTATTACTGAAGA
>SRVM01029060.1:0-12174 GCA_007570785.1 Antilocapra americana
TCTCCCCCTGCCCCCGCCCCGTGTGCTGTCCCTCCTCTTGCTGCTGAGCCCGCTGCCCTGTGACCATTGTCTCTGTTTACCTCTGACCCCACTAATGCAGGCCCGTCTTTCGTGCTGATCATTAGGTCACCTTGGCTGGGGCTGATGTTGCTGAACTGATTTGGGTCTCATGATTTTAATGAGCCCACCACCGGCCCACTATCTCTGTGAGCACATTCTGGCATCAGTCCAAATTCTCCTTGTCTGAGCCTCTCCCCTTCATCCAACTGTGAATTTGCTTGTATCAGTAACATACCAACTCTTGTGTTGATCAATTCTCTTCAAATTCTCCTTCTTAACTTTTGGCCTTCAAGTCATCAAGCAGCTAAAGTTCAATTTCAGTATTTCTGCATTATGAATTTTTATAGTTTGCTCTCTTAATGGCTCCAATGAAAACTCTCCTTTATCATTTTTATTCCCCAAATTTTCCTAAGTTGTAACTCTATGCCAAAAATAAACTATCACTTTCCTATATGAAAAATGTAGTGTGATGATATTCTTCTTTGAGATTTTTTTATGCATTTGGGACAACTGTATTTTACCTACATTTGTAGGATAGATAACATGGCTTTGTTAATTTCACAATAGATGTTAAGCTCCCTAGTTACAGCCCAGGTTTCATTGTAAGTCTCCTTAGTTCTTAGACAAAATAGATATTCTCAGGAATTCATGGATAAATCTCTCCTTGCTGTTCTTTGGAACTCTGCATTCAAATGTGTATATCTTTCCTCTTCTCCTTTGCCTTCTGCATCTTTTCTTTTCTCAGCTATTTGTAATGCCTCCTTGGACAACCATTTTGCCTTTCACTTTCTTGGGGATGGTCTTGACCACTGCCTCCCGTACAATATCACGAATCTCCATCCATAGTTCTTCAGGCACTCTGTCTATCAGATCTAATCCCTTGAATCTGTCACTTCCACTGTGTAATCGTAAGAGGTTTGATTTAGGTCATATCTGGATGGTCTAGTGGTTTTCTCTACCTTCTTCAATGTAAGTCTGAATTTGGCAATAAGGAGTTCATGATCTGAACCGAAGTCAGCTCCCAGTCTTGTTTTTGCTCACTGTATAGAGCTTCTCCATCTTTGGTTGCTTAAAATATAATCAATCTCATTTTGGTGTTGGCCATCGGTGATGTCCATGTGTAGAGTCTTCTCTACTGATGGCCGGCAACTATGTTCCTCATCTTCAAGGCTCTCAACCCCTTTTCAGAACTTCTTGAATCACCACTGTACTGTACATTTGTTAGCAGTTCCTGAACCAAATGCATTGTTGATGTTGTGAAGTGTCTCTGTTGCTTTACACCCCATTTAAACTCAATTAAAAATATTGTTTGAATTTACTTTTTGTCTAACATCATTTCTATAGTCTAAAATAAATATAAAACAAACAACAAGTAATGTCATTAGCAAAAATCAAAGTGATAAATGTGCATTAAAATGATGCATAACATAAACACACTTATTTAAGAATGCATTCCAATATCAAACAGAAAATTTCAACAATGCAAAACCACAATTACTTTTGCACCAACCTTAATATTATTCCATGATGAGAATGCACTGTAGTTTATTCAGCAGTACCATATTGAAGGACATAGATTTATCATTCCTTTGTTTTCTCAAATAGCACTGCTATGAATAATTTTGCACATTTTCATATTCTTTCCTAAGTACTTTTTGGATAATTTATGGACTTGGAATAGCTGAATCAAAGAATAATGTTGCTAGTTATTATCAAATCATCACAAGAAAACTATGAGCAAACTTATTTCTATAGTCTTATGGTCAGAGAATGTTGTCAGATCTTGAATTTTTGACAGTCTCACAGGTGAGAAGTGGTATCCCGTATAATTTCATTTCTATTATTATGCATGAGATTGGGCATCTTTTTATGTTGAAGAAATAGTTGCATTTTATTTTCCATTAGATTTTTGGCCTTTTATCTAATGAATCTAACTTTATAAGTGCTTTATATATTAAGGCCATTAGCTTTTTGTCTTTGCCATACATGCAAGTAATTTTATTTAGAGTTCATCAGTTCATTATTTGTCTTTTTTTTTTTTTTTTGCTTTGTTTATGGGGGATTCCTGTGTATTTCTTTTTCATTACAAATGATTGTCTTCTCACTATTAGAACTTAATTGCCAAATGTATGTGTATACAATTGAAAACTATTAAACTGAGTCCTCTTTAACGATGAGATCTTCTAGTACTTCCATTCCCATCTTGTAAGTGGTACTAGTTGACTCTCTTAGAAACATCTATTGCATAAATATCTTCCTTACCATACTCATTGTAATCAACCTAGAAAGGCATTCATCTCTCACCCCTGGACTGCAGTCACCACCTGTCTTCCCACTTCCTGTCACTCCACCCACCTCTAGCTAAGTAATATTTACAAAGTTGAGATATTGGTTCACAATTTTCTCCCAACTGTATGATGACATCCACTTTCCTTTGTATAAATTCAAGATTATCTTTAAATTCTCTCATTCTATCAGTGAACATGATTTTTTCTCTACTCTTCTATACTTACCATTCAGACAAGTCATTTATTTCATCAAAAGTCAACCTACGCCCTCATTCAATAATGTCCCCATTGTCTGCTCTGCTCTTCTTCATCCAGCTAGATCATCTGTAGCATGTTAAAGGATAAGTAAATGCCCCTGTGTTCTCAATAAATTCCATGGTCATTCAACTAACATTCACTCAGGGCAATTGCTGGGTATTGAGGCAGGAGGAGAAGGGGATGACAGAGGATGAGATGGCTGGATGGCACCACCAACTAGATGGACATGGGTTTGGGTAGACTCCGGGAGTTGGTGATACAGGGAGGCCTGGTGTGCTGTTATTCATGGGGTCGCAAAGAGTCAGACACGACTGAGTGACTGAACTGAACTGAACTGATATCTATTGTTGGGGCCCAGCAGGCTGATGCAATCAGCCAGAGCTATTATGGTTGGAGCACTGCAAGCCTGCTGCCATATAAGGCGCTGATCACGCGCCAGCTATACATTCAGCTGGCAAATCACCAAAAGGATCATGCGGCGAACGTATATCCGACAGGCCAATCACCCACAAGACACGTACTCCCTATATGCCTGTCAGAGCTCCTCCCTTCCTTTCCCCTCCCTCCCTTCCTCCCCCTATATAATCGCCTTGCGCTCAGTAAAGTTTTGCAGCTTGATCAGAATCTTTGTCTTGCTGCCATTCTTTGCGCCTCTTGCGCCAACCCTTTCATCCATTTTCAGGTGGATTCGGAGCCTCCGTTGATTGCTCTGCGGGCCAGAGCGACTGCGCCCAGCTAGCGGCCGGATCAATCTATAAAACTGAATAAGACAGTGCTTGACCTCATAGGGGCAAACAGAAGGACTGGAAATAGACATACAAACCAGTTACAATCAAGTGTGATACTCTAGATCACAGGCGTATCTTAAAACAAAAGGAGGGAAGGACTCATTTTGAATGTGGTAGAAACCAAAAAGACATTAGAGATGATTTTTGTATCTTGGGTGGAAATTTAAGTATAAGCAAGAGTTTGCTGAGTTGACAAGGCAGAAAGCATATTTATACAAATGAGACAGGAAGAAAATGACTTAGGAGTATAATATTCCAAACTTCTTTGAACGTTCTATGGGAAAACCACCTTCCCTGCTTACTGTGTGACTTCAATCTATTTGAGCCATAATTACGTCATGTCAGAAGAATTAAGAAAATTGTGTTTACCTCACAGAGTCCTTGTGAAGCGTAAATAAGACAACAATTATAGAAGACTCAGAAAATTCCTAACATGCAGTAGTCACTCAAAAATAGTAACTGTTAGTGTTATATTTCATAAAAAGTATATGGATTTAAATATATAATTAGTATTTTGTTTAGTAATCACACTCTAAATAGCTGCAAACCTCATGTGTGTGTCTTATTTGTCTTATTCAAGTGCCTGTGGGACAGAAATTAAGCCTTAATCCCTTAATCTTTTATTTATATCAAGGAAAAAATCTCAAATATATCTTGCTAAGATACAATACCTCATACTACAAGAAAATATACTTCAATAATACTGAGTTATACATATCCCATTGGCATATTGATGTACTAAACTATAGATTTAAAAAACTTATAATATGTAATCTCTGAAGAACATGTCAATAATAATTTAATAATATTAAAAAGGACCTATTGTGCCAAGGTGTCTCTACAGTTGAGAAGTAATGAATCATTGCACTATAACTCTTTCACATTGAATAGATCAAATAAAGAAAACACTTCATACATAGAACCAATAAAAAAACACCTGGTGGTCCCAGTGATAAAGAACCTGCTTGCCAGTGCAGGAGATGTAAAAGACATGGGTTCAATTCCTGGATCGGGAAGATACCCTGGAGGAGGGCAGGGCAACCCACTCCAGTATTTTTGCCTAGAGACTCTCATGAACAGAGGAGCCCGGCAGGCTAAAGTCCATAAGGTTGCAAAGAGTCAGACATGACTGAAGCAACTTAGCACACACACAGCACAATAAAGAAAACAGGCATTTCCTTTGGGATCTTTTACACCTTACTGAGCATCCAGTAGTCCAAATGAATCAGAGTATTCTTCATTGTACATGAGTGGTTCTCTCTCCTAATCTAAGATGAGTCTTTAATCCTATTTTCCTACCAGCATTTCATGTGATTGCTCTTAACCTCTTTGACAGCAGAGGAGATTTAGTCCCCATAAAATATACTCTCAATATATTATCCTGGAGTTAAATACATAAATAAAAACTTGTGAAATCCAGCAAAACAATGTCCTATAATGAGTCTACTTGAAGGATACATCAGATAAGGGAAGAAATATGTGTGCTGATTCACTTGGCTTTGACCAAACTAGATAGCTCAGAATACAAGAGGAAAAGGAAATGTGCCATTTCTAAAGATAGGAATATTTACCAGATAAACACAATTATATAATTTGCTAAAATGAACTGATTTTCCATTGAGATAAAAACAACAACTATAATCCAGCCCATGGTCGAAGTACTCCTCAGCAGGGTATAAAAGTGACAGTTGGCAAGGAGAGATCATACTCAAGAACCTCATTCTCCAATTAAAAACAGAACCTCCACCCTCTGACACTATGGTCAGCTCCTGTTGTGGCTCTGTCTGCTCTGACCAGAGATGTGGTTGAAGTCTCTGCCAGGAGACCTGCTGCCGCCCCAGCTGCTGCCAGACCACCTGCTGCAGGACCACCTGCTGTCGCCCCACCTGTGGTGTGCCCAGCTGCTGCAGGCCTCAGTGCTGCCAGCCCACCTGCCCTCACCCCACCTGCTGCATCTCTAGCTGCTGCCAACCCTCCTGCGGTGGATCCAGTTGTGGTTCCAGCTGCTACAGGCCTACTTGCTGCATCTCCAGCTGCAGGCCCCAGTGCTGCCAGCCTGTGTGCTGCCAGCCCACCTGCCCTCGCCCCACCTGCTGCATCTCTAGCTGCTACTGCCCCTCCTGCGGTGGGTCCAGCTGTGGTTCCAGCTGCTACAGGCCCACTTGCTGCATCTCCAGCTGCTGCAGGCCCTGGTGCTCCCAGTCTGTGTGCTGCCGGCCCACCTGCGCCCGCACCTCCAGCTGCTGCCACCCGAGCTGCTGCCTGCGCCCCGTGTGTGGCCGGGTCTCCTGCCACACCACTTGCTATCGCCCCACCTGTGTCATCTCCCCCTGCCCCCGCCCCGTGTGCTGTCCCTCTTCTTGCTGCTGAATCTCGGCTTTGAACATACTGCTTCCTCATTTCCTCCCTCCCCACAATTGCAGGGCTTCTTTTTAAAATGTGGAGGGTTCAAGAGAACTGGTCTCTTGAATTTCATAAACAAACACCAGGCATACTGAGCCGATGTTCAAACTTCTCTCCAAACTCCCCCACTTCTAAATGTAATCTTTCAGAGTCTCCCAGAAAATTATATTCTCCCAACACTCATCCTCTTTTCTTCAGCACATCTATTTTTCATGCTTAAGGAACCTGTCTAAATCACTTGTGAAGCCACTGAATTTATCTCTCTGACATGGAAATCCAGTGAAGATTTTTTGGTGATTGTCTTGTTATTTCCATGAACCTAAATAAATGTCCTCCTACTGGCACTGAAAATTAAATCTGATTGTTACTCTCTTTCTTTGTTTTAAGGATTTACTTTTGATCCAGAGTAATTATATTTTGTCTGCACCTGCCAAACAGCACAAATTAATCAAACTTTAGTTCAGTTCAGCTAAGTCCCTCAATCATGTCTGAATCTTTGTTACTCCATGGACTGCAGCACTCCATGGACCACCTGCTGTCGCCCCACCTGTGGTGTGCCCAGCTGCTGCAGGCCTCAGTGCTGCCAGCCCACCTGCCCTCACCCCACCTGCTGCATCTCTAGCTGCTGCCAACCCTCCTGCGGTGGATCCAGTTGTGGTCAGGCCACATGGTCAGGCCTCCCTGACCATCATCAACTCTAGGAGTTTACTCAAACTCATGTCCATTGAGTCAGTAATGCCATCCAACCATCTCATCCTCAGTCAATCCCTTCTCCTCCCACCCTCAATCTTTCCCAGCATCAGTGTATTTTCAAATGAGTCAGTTCTTCACATCAGGTGGCCAAATGATTGGGGTTTCAGTCCTTCCTACAAATATTCAGGACTGATTTCCTTTAGGATGGACTGCTTGGATCTCCTTGAAGTCCAAGAGACTCTCAAAAATCGTCTCTGACACCACAGTTCAAAAGCATCAATTCTTTTGCAGTCAGCTTTCTTTATAGTCCAACTCTCACATCCATACATGACTACTGGTAAAACCACAAATTTAACTAGATGGACCTTTGTTGAGAAAGTAATTTCCTGCTTTTTAATATGGTGTCTAAGTTGGTCATAACTATCCTTCCAAGGAGTAAAATTGTCTTTTAATTTCATGGCTGCAGTCACCATCTGCAGTGATTTTGGAGCTCAAAAAAATAAAGTTGGACACTGTTTCCACCGTTTTCCCATTTATTTGCCATGAATTGATGGGACTGGATGCCATGATCTTAGTTTTCTGAATGCTAAACTTTAAGCCAACTTTTTCATTCTCCTCTTTCACTTCCATCAAGAGGCTCTTTAGTTTTTCTTCACTTTCTGCCATAAGAGTGGTGTCATTTGCATATCTGAGGTTATTGATATTTCTCTGGGCAATCTTGACTCCAGCCTGTGCTTCCTCCAGCCCAGCATTTCTCATGATGTACTCTGCATATAAGTTAAATAAGCAGGGTGACAATATACAGCCCTGACGTACTCCTTTTCCTATTTGGAACCAGTCTGTTGTTCCATGTCCAGTTCTAACTGTTGCTTTCTGACCTGCATACATATTTCTCAAGAGGCAAGTCAGATAGTCTGGTATTCCCATCTCTTTCAGAGGTTTCCACAGTTTGCTGTGATCCCAAAGTCAAAGGCTTTGGCATAGTCAATAAGGCAGAAATAGATGTTTTTCTGGAACTCTTGCTTTTTTGATGATCTAGCAGATATTAGCAATTTGATTTCTGGTTCCTCTGCCTTTTCTAAATCCAACATGAACATCTGGAAGTTCAAGATCAAATAACATTGATCACTGCCTAGTTATGTCTAGAAAACAGATAAATTAATCATTTTCTAGTCTTTATGGGGCAAAGGGGTGAAACTGAAGTGATAGAGCATCTGTGAATATAATAACAGGAGGAAAGTTTTGGAAAGATTGGACACAATTCATGATTTTTAACAATACCAGCTTTCAGGGTTTTTTTTTTAAACCTATAATAGCATTGCACAGATAGTTTGGTAAAGTCTATGTATTTTCTACTTCGGGTCACATGCAATGAGTCCTTGGTCCACATATACAGTGAAAATGTTAGTCACTCAGCTGTGTCCAACTCTTTGCAATTCCATGGATTGTAGCCCACCAGGCTGCTCTATCTACGGAATTCTGCAGGCAAGAATACTGGAGTGGGTTGCCATTCTGTTCTCTGGGGGATCTTTCTGCCCTAAGCATTGAACCCTGGTGTCCTGCATTGTGGGTAGATTCTTTATCTTCTGAGCCACCATGGAAGCCCCTACACATACAGTGGAGTTCTGCTTTTTTCTGGTAGCCAGAGTTTCATTATATTTGGTTTATTATTATTGTTATTCAGAACATTCAGTTTATTCTGCCTTATAGAGGGGATACCTTCAGTGCCAGGCAGTTGATATAAAGCAATGAAACAGACCTGGTGACAGTTTTTAGGTATTCCTGGAGACTCTGATTTTATGTTCAAGACAAAAAAGGGACCTTTCCTGTGCCATGCTTAGATGTCCACTGGAACTCTATTCCAGCTTGATTTCTCCAACTTTACACTTCTGCTCACTTCCCTTCCCTTTTCTTCTAGAAGTACTATTTCCAAGAGCACTTCTTGATAAATATCCTGTTTGCTAATTTTCATTTCTAGGCCTGCTTCCTAGAGAACTCAAATAGTTCCCAAAAGCAATTTGTAATTGACAACAGTTAATCTGAAAACTGAAAAGACAGCCTAAAATGTAGTTTTTGTATTTTAGTGTAAAATAAGTAGGAGCATAAACATAAATGTAGAAAATTTATGGAAATGAATCTATAGACAGAACTGTGAATATATCTAAAGGACGTTTACTCTTTTCCAAGGATTTTATGTTACTTATTCATAAACACATGCTTTTAAAATAAATCTTAATAAACAAAAGAATGTGATCAGAAGTGAGTTTCCTATCAATAGTTTTTGCCAGTCCCATTCAAAACCTATTTTTACATAGATACATTCTTACTGAGTGTATTTGTATGGCATTTATGTCTTTATTCACTAACCCAGCTTTAGTTCAACATTATTTTGTCCTGATATCTATTCAAATAATAATTTTTGGCCTTCAGGCAATGTTAATACATTCCTCCAATACCAGGGAAGTATATTATTTGACAGATTTGTTTATGTATTTTTTATATTTATTGTTAAGGACTGTGAATACATGTTTCCTATTACTTTTTAGGAAGAAATATTACTAAGTGCATAGGAAATCCATCAGTTTTCTAAGCTGGCCAACTACACTGTTAACAATAATATTCAGGTAATTCTTTGGGATTTTCTAGACATATAATCATGGTGGCTAATATCCCCATCCAGCCTCAGGTATGTCCCCATATTCATTCCTCAGTTACCCAGGTGTAACTGCATTATTAACTCAGACTTTAGGGTTTTTCTTTCATTGCTGCCTTGCTTCCCCACTTCCTCATGTGTACTTCCCAGAATACCCACCTCCCCCACAAAACTGAACTATTTGCACTCACATCTTTGTCTCAGTATCTACTTTGGGTGAAATTAAAACAAAGACAATGGATGTTCAGCTAATATTTTTAGCTGATTGACATTAAACAAGTGACGGTGGTTTCTTCTCACAAAAGAGAGCTAACTTGGGATGTCTGGAAATGAACAGAACCAGTGTCAACACTTGTGCTCACCTCTTTTCTATCATTCTATTTCTGTGTTTATACAGCAAATGTATCCATGGTGTCCTATAAGTAAATTCCATTCTATGCATCAAATTTGAACTTCCACAAGTGTGTTTTATCAGGTGACACATTGCTTGCCACATAAACAAATGTGGTTTTCCTCAAGAGTAACCATGATCTCTTTCTTTGGAATGTTTCTCCCACTTTTCTCCACCAGGCAAAACAGACATATTTTTTTAAAGGACCATTACATACCCGTAAGTCATCCAAAAGCCTTCATTGACTCGACAAACATTTGTCACTAATGTGCTCTGTCTCAGTAACTAAATTCAATTTCATAGTTCATGCCTTCATGGTGTCTGCATCGCAGAAGTGAAATGACAGAAAGTAACTGTGGTACAGCAGAGAATGCAAAAGTCAGAGCAGAATGCAGGGACAAATATTTGAACAGGGTAGTTAATCATTGGGAGGAAGTATTTAGGGGAAACCTGGGGTTTTGACAGAGGAATAGGAGTTTGCAGAGATAACGACGAAGATGAAACATTCCAAGAAGATGAAAATGCTTCACCAAGGCATGCAAGCTTTATTTTTCACCTCTTCCTCAGCTGTCCTAAAACAGCTTAACTTCTGTTTAATCTTACACGTGTTTTTTTTTTCTTTTTGCCCTTAACGTTTCTCTGCTTCTTTCCCTATTGCTTAAAGAACTAGTAAGAATACAAACTATATTACATGCTGTATTGAAGATTCAAAACAAATATAAGATATTCAGCACAATGCTTAGAGAACTCAGCATGGTGCCTAGTGAATTTAGCATAATGCATAGTAAATACAAATATCATTATCCCTCACTTTTATTGAGGATATATGGAACTTGTCCACATACTGTATATGTTGATTTTAGTTCTTCATTTAAAAATAACATAGGAAGCTCAGCCAGGTGTTCTATGGCAAACTAGAAGGGTGAGATGGGATTAGGGTGGGAGGGTGGCTCAGATGGAGGGGACATATATATACTTATGGCTGAATCACATTGTTGTACTGCAGAAAACTACACAACCTTGTAAAGAAATTATCTCCCATTTAAAAAATAAAGACTTAAAAAAACAACTGTCATTCTTTTGAAAATGAAAGTCGCTCAGTTGAGTCCAGCTCTTTGTGACCCCATAGACTATACAGTCCATGGAATTCTCCAGGTCAGAATACTGGAATGGGTAGCCGTTCCCTTCTCCAGGGGATCTTCCCAATCCAGAGATCGAACCCAGGTCTTCCACATTGCAGCCGGATTCTTTCCCAGCTGAGCTATCAGGGTAGCCCTTCTTTTAGCTACTGCCAAACTGTTTCCTATGCATGTCTCATTCAAGTATCTACAGGAAAAAGATGAGGAGTTATCTGTCAAGTTCTCTTGCTACCCAACAAAATGTCTTGGATCCATATTATTGAAGGCTTAATAACTCCAAACATGTTTATAATTAATGAAAGCTTTTGTAATGAAATATCCTGTGTACAAGTTTGACAACTAGAAGATGAGTCAAATTATCTCATTCTTGTTGCCTAGCCGGGGAGAGTGGAAAATCCCATGGACAGGGGAGCCTGGTAGGCTGCCATCTATGGGGTCACAAAGAGTCGGACACGACTGAAGCGACTGAGCAGCAGCAGCCGGGGAAAGATACAGCAAAACTGTGTTTCTTCTATTTAAATGTTGTGAGTATTGTTAAGTGGTTGAGGCAGTGGAGTGAAATCAAACACAGATTTTGAAACTTACCTGTGGTCTAACTATCTTCCTGACCATCCAAGATGCCCACATAGGATATCAATCATCCATATTATTTGTGAGACATTCTCTCTGCAAACATCTTTCTTTCTAATTCATTTCCAGTGTTTCACCTAACCAGAAGCTGTTCCCCTACCCTTGATAACAAAATATACATGAGCCGTATAAGAAACTTTTCCTCTCTGAAGTTCAGAGAGCAGTGATAGGAGAGAATATCACATTAAAAAAAAAAGAGTTACGGTCATATGACTAACGCTTTGTAAGACACTGGACCCACCAGGGGCAAAATTGACACCCAATATGGAAGAGCTAGGACAGGGCCTTCAACTGGACACACAGGAGCATACCAGGAAAAGAAGAAGAGTTATTTTCTTCAATTTCAAATACTGAATGAGAAACACACAATTATGTACTTAAATGATCAATTTTCCTAAGAGGGTAAACAATAACAAGGAAATGATATAATGATAGCAGCTCTTCAGCAGGATATAAAGGGGGCTGCGGGCCGAGAAGACTCTCAGACTCAAAAAACTCACTTTCCTGGAAACTCACCCAGAACCTCCACCCTCTGACACCATGGTCAGCTCCTGCTGTGGCTCCGTCTGCTCTGACCAGAGCTGTGGCCGAAGTCTCTGCCAGGAGGCTTTCTGCAGCCCCAGCTGCTGCCAGACCACCTGCTGCAGGACCACCTGCTACCGCCCCAGCTGTGGTGTGTCCAGCTGCTGCCAGCCCACCTGCCCTCGCCCCACCTGCTGCATCTCTAGCTGCTGCCGCCCAACCTGTGCTGTCTCCAGCTGCTGCCAGCCTGTATGCTGCCAGCAAACCTGCCCTCGTCCCACCTGCTGCATCTCTAGCTGCTGCCGCCCCTCCTGTGGTGGGTCCAGCTGTGGTTCCAGCTGCTACAGGC
>SRVM01029073.1:0-10092 GCA_007570785.1 Antilocapra americana
ATTCGTCTGCCGATGGACATCTAAGTTGCTTCCATTTCCTGGCTATTATAAACAGTGCTATGATGAACATTGGGGTACCATGTGTCTCTTAATTCTGGTTTCTTCAGTGTGTATGCCCAGCAGTAGAATTGCTGGGTCATATGGCAATTCTATTTCCAGTTTTTTAAGGACTCTCCACACTGTTCTCCGTAGTGGCTGTACTAGTTTGCATTCTCACCAACAGTGTAAGAGAGTTTCCTTTTCTCCACATCCTCTCCAGCATTTATTGCTTGTAGACTTTTTGATAGCAGCCATTCTGACTGGTGTAAAGTGGTATCTCATTGTGGTTTGATTTGCATTTCTCTGATAATGAGTGATGTTGAGCATCTTTTCATGTGTTTGTTAGCCATTTTTATGTCTTCTTTGGAAAAAATGTTTATTTAGTTCTTTGGCCCACTTTTTGATTGGGTTGTTTATTTTTCTGGAATTGAGCTGCAGGAGTTGCTTGTATATTTTTGAGATTAATTGTTTGTCTGTTGTATGAGATGACAACAGACAACACAGAAATACAAAGGATCAGAAGAGACTACTATCAGCAACTATATGCCAATAAAATGGACATCTTGGAAGAAATGGAAAAATTCTTAGAAAAGCGTAATTTTCCAAAACTGAACCAGGAAGAAATAGAGAATCAATATAATTTTGAAAGTTCTGGCTATGACAATTACAGAAGCAAATGAAATGAAAGGAATCCAGATCAGAAACAATGAAGTAAAACTCTCACTGTCTCAGATGACATGATACTATAATAGAAAACCCAAAGGAAACTATCACAAAATTATTTGGGTCAATTGTGAACTTACTAAAGTCCTGGTATACAAGGTCAATAAATAGAAATCACTTGGATTCCTATATACGAACAATGAAAAATTAGAAAGGAAATTTAGAAATCAATCCCATTCATCATTGCAATGACAACAACAAATAATAAAATACCTAGATATAAAGGTATATCCTCCTACCTAAGGAGATAAAAGAACTTTATACCAAAAATTATAAGACACTGATGAAAGAAATCAAAGATGAGATAAACATATGGAGAGATATTCCATGCTTCTGGATAGGAATATTTAATATTGTGAAAATGACTATACTACCAAATGAAATCTACAGAGATAATGCAATCCCTATAAAATTATCAATGGCATTTTTCACAGAACTGGAACAAAATAATTCACATTCATATGGAAGCACAAAAGACCCAAATGGCCAGATCAGTCTTGAGAAAGAAGAATGGAACTGGAGGAATCAACCCTCCTGATGTCAGACTATACTACAAAGCTACAGTCATCAACACAGTATGGTACTAGCACAAAAACAGAAATATATAACAATGAGACAAGATAGAGAGCTCAGAGATAAACCCACGTACCTATGGATACCTTATTTTTAAGAAAATTGGCAAGAATATACAGTGGGGGCGAAGATAGCCTTGTCAATAAGTGGTGATGGGAAAACTGGACAGCTAGATGTTAAAGAATAAAATTAGAACACTTCCTAATGTCATACACAAAGATAAACTCAAAATGGATTAAAACTTAAATGTAAGACCAGAAACTATTAAACATTTAGAGGAAAACATAGGCAGAACACTTGATGACATAAATCAAAGCAAGATCTTCTATGACCCACCTCCTAGAGTAATGGAAATAAAAATAAAAATAAACAAGTGGGACCTAATTAAACTTAAAAGCTTTTGCACAGCAAAGAAAACTATAAATGAGGTGAAAGGGCAAACCTCAGAATAGGAGAAAATAATAGCAAAGGAAACAACTGACAAATAATTAATTTCCAAAATATGCAAGCAGTTCATACAACTCAATACCAGAACAAACGACCAAATCAAAAGGTGGGAAAAAGCCCTAAACAGACATTTCTCCAAAGAAGACATACAGATGTCTAATAAGCACATGAAAAGATGCTCAACATTACTCATTGTTAGAGAAATACAAATCAAAACTACAATGAAATACCACCTGACACCAGCCAGAATGGCCATCATCAAAAAGTATACAAACAATAATTGCTGGAGAGGGTGTGGAGAAAAGGGAACGGTCTTGTACTGAGGGTAGGAATGTCAATTGATAGAGCCACTATGGAAGATAATATGGAGAGTCCTTAAAAAACTAAGAATAAAATCACCTTATGACCCAGAAATCCTACTATTAGGCATATATACTGAGGGGGAAAAATGAAAAATACACATATACCCCAATGTTCATTTAATCACTATTTACAGTAGCTAGAACATGGAAGCAGCCTAGATGTCCATCAACAGATGAATGGATAAAGCAGCTGTGGTATATATATATATACAATGTAGTATTTCTCAGCCATAAAAAGGAATTAATTTGTCAGTTTTAATGAAGTGGATGAACCTAGACCCTATTTTAGAGTGAAGTAAGTCAGACAGAGGAAGACAAATATTGTATGCTAATTCATATATATGGAATCTAGAAAAATTGTACTGATTAACTTATTTGCAGGGCAATATCAGCCTCTTTCTTTCTTTTACTTTCTTATTGTCGACTCCGTACCACCAGGTTCCAGTCCATTAAAGAACCTCAACAAGTGGTGCCCAAACAGGGACCTGGTACATGTGGCATTTTGGGTGGAGTGACTCAAGGCCCTATTGAGGTCGGTAAGTACTAAGACATGGGTCAAACAGCTGGAAAGCCCCATCACTTTTCTACTTTACTTCATCACTTATTTAAAGTTCAAGGACTATCAGTTTCATGCCAGCAAATAGAGGCTTGCCTTCAAACACTGGTTAAATGTAACCCTTGGTTCCCTGATGAAGGCAGTCTTGATTTAGAAATTTGGCACCGGATCAAAGAGAATGTTGAACAAGCCACCAGACAGGGAAAAAAATATTCCTATAGATTTCTGGCCCCTATGGGCTCCTATTAAAGCTGTGATTCTGCCATTTCAAGGTAATTCTAGCCCTCCTGATATTTGGCAACAGGCAAAACACTTATTACATTAACATGAATTAGATGATGAAAACTTACAAAAGGCCCAATTAGAACCAAATAAAATATTTCAGAATTTTCCTACAAGCCCTGCTCCGGTTGCTCCAAATGCTCCTCCTCTGCCAATAGGCACAAATCCAAAGGTCTCACCTTTGCTAGAACTTAATGATTCTGGCAATGACTACCCTAAGACACCTCTTGACATTAAAATTGACAACACTTTTCTGAATAACAATGATGAGTTTTTACCACATATTCTTAATTATAAAAATTTGTTACCTACTCACTCTCCTTTGCGACAGAGGCTTTCTGAACTACTGTCTTTGAAATCATAAGTCTCTGAAGCCGATGGTTTTTCTGCCTTTCCAGTTTTAAGAAATCCTGATGCTCAACGATTCATTATGAGGGTATTAAGTTTTATCATATACAACAAATGAAAAAGGCTATAACTATGTATGGTCCACATTCACCTTTTACTAAAGTACTTCTAAATTCTATAACATCCTCTATTGGAAATTTTATTCCCCATTGATTGGCAAATTTTAATAAAAACTCTCCTTAAACCAGGAGAATATCTTCAATGGATAATGTGGTTTCATGATATAGCCAGAGATCATGCTAACAGAAATGCTCAAGCTGGTGCTCCCCAAAATCAAATTACTTTTGAGATGTTAACTGGTACAGGACAATTTGATGCTATAGAAGCTCAAATACAGTGTCCTCCATTGTTGCATAAGCAATTAAAAACAGTGGCCCTTGAAGCTTGGGATCAAATTACTGCTCAAGGGGAGCCTACAGATAGCAACATTAAAATATTGCAAGGACCTAATGAAACATATGCTGAGTTTTTAGCCAGATTAGAAACTGCTTTTTCCCATACTGTAATCAGAGAAGAAGCTAAAAGACAACTAGAGAAACTACTTGCTTATGAAAATGCAAATCGGAAATGTCAAAAGGCTATCACTTCTATTCCAGAGACAGGGACTGTTACTGATTGTTTGAAGGCTTGTCACAATCTAAGATCAGAAACTCAAAAGATACAAATGCTAGCTGAAACAATGGTTGCTGCCCTTAAAAAGGAAAATGAAAGATATTTCACATGTGAAGATAAAAACCATTTAAAAAGAGACTGCCCTAAGAAGGCTAATAAAAAACCTCCAAAAATCTGTCCTCATTGCCGTAGGGGAATGCACTGGGCCAAAGACTGTAAATGTAAATTTGATATATATATATATATATATATAAAACAAACTATTCTGAAAAAATCTAAGCAGGGAACCCCTCAGGTCCTCTTCAACAAAAACCAGGGGCAAATTCCATCTTTTCCCTCAAACACTCAACATCCAGCAGTGCTGCCATCAATATATCAGCCCTAAATGACTTTGTCCTTTACCCTCAAGCAGTCCCCTCTAAAATACCTACCGGACTTTTTGGACCCCTGCCCCCACAAACTTTTGGTCTTTTACTTGGCCAATATAATTTGACTTCTAACCAGGATGACCCAGAGAGATGGAATCAGGAGCGGGGTGGGAGGGGGTTTCTGGAAGGGGAACACATGTCTACCCATGGCGGATTCATGTCAATGTATGGCAAAACCAACACAATAATGTAAAGAAAAATAAATAAATAAATAAAAAAGAAATTACTGTTCACCCTGAAATAATTGATTCAGATTATAAAGGAAAAATTCAAATTATGATGTCATCTCAGATTTTATGGCAATTCAAAAATGGAGACAAAATTACTCAATTACTTCTTTCACCTTACATTTCTATTAACTCCTCTAATGATGGGCAGATTCAGCAGTACAAATCAAAAACAATCCTTGTGGATATCATTAATATCTGAATTTTCCCTACCAAATATAAATGTCAAAATTAATGGTAAAAGATTTTCTGGTCTCCTTGACACTGGATCTGCTATTACTATTATTTCCAAACATTTTGGCCCAAATCCTGGCCTATACAAAAAATTTCTTGCCAAATTGCAGAAATTTCACAAATTATTCAAATATATCCATGTGAAGGACCAAAAGGCCAACCTGCAATATTAAAACCTTATGTGATAGATGCACCCCTTAATCAACTAGGAAGAGACTTACTTATGCAATGGCAGACTCAAATATACATTCCATATTTTTCCTAAGGGCCACTGCTCATTTAACAAACAATACAATTATTAAAATAACTTGGAAGAATGATGAGCTTATTTGAACTGAGAAGTGGCCCCTCATGAAAGAGAAATTACGGGTGGCTAAAGAACTTATAGATACACAACTAAAATTAAAACATATTGAGGAATCTTGTTCTCCTTCAAACTCTCCTTTTATTTTTTGTTACAAAAAAAGAAATCCAACAAATGGCGTCTTCTAACAGACCTTAGAAAAGTTAATGCATCTATGAAACCTATGGGTGCATTACAACAAGGAATCCCATCACCTACCACATTCCTCAAAATTGACCCATTATAATTATTGATTTACAAGATTGCTTTTTTAATATACCTCTAAACCCTTTAGACCGAGAGAAATTCACTTTCTCTCTCCCTTATCCTAATCATAGTGGACCTCATAAATGGTACCGATGGACTGTACTGCCACAAGGGATGATGAATTCTCCCACCTTGTGTCAATACTAAGTAGCTAAACCCCTTGAGCCTGTGAGAAAACAATTTCCTAACTTTCTTGTTATTCACTATATTGTTTTCGGCTCTATCTATCTTAGAAACTCAACACATGTTTGACATAGCTCAATTACATTTAAAAAACTCTGGATTAATCATTGCCCCTGAAAATCTTCAAACCTCTACACCTTACCATTACTTAGGGTTTGTTGTTAATGGACAACGTGTTACTCCCCAACTAACTCAGAACCGTAATGATACATTACCAATCTTAAATGATTTACAAAAGATCTTAGGTGACATAAATTGGATTAGACCTTCTTTAGGCATTCTTAATTATCAACTGAACAACCTATTTAATACTTTAAAAGGTGATCCTGATTTAAATAGCCCTCGTTCACTTTCTCAAGAGACATGAGAGGACCTCTATTTAGTGCAAAATAAATTACAAAAACAGTTTCTTACTCACATCAGACAAGATTTACCTCTAAAATTATTTATACTCCCCTCATTTCAATCTCCCACAGGACTTATTGCCCAACAAGAACACCAAATAAAATGGATCTATACCCATTTTAGGGAAATAAAGTCACTTACACCCTACCTTGATTTAATAGTTCTAATCATTATCAATGGAAGAAATAGTACTAAAATTCTAATTGGCTCTGATCCTCATAAAATTGTAAGGGGAACACATGTAAACCCATGGCGGATTCATGTCAATGTATGGCAAAACCAACACGATATGTAAAAAAATAAATCAATTAATTAAAAAAATGTAATGCCAATAAATAAATTTCAATTTGAGAATGCATTACAAACTTCTACCGATTTCCAAACAGCTTTTCTGAAATATTTTGGAGAAATTTAATTTTATTGTCCTTCTGGTAAGCTGTGGAATTTCTTCAAAAATACTGAATTTATCATTTCCCACGTTATCAGCTTACAGCCTATACAACAAGCTGAGGTTTATTATATGGGTGGGACAAAAAATGCCAAAGCTTCATTCTGATCTCTTAAGAAATATAAAGTCTTAAGAGTTTATATTATATAAACTCATTCTGCTCAACAAAATGAATTATATGCTCTTATTCAAGTTATTTGCCTATATCCTTACCTCATTAATATAGTTTCTGATACCTCATATTCAGTTTTTGTATTAAAAAAAAGTACACAAACCTCCACCATAAATGGCAATCAGCCTATTATTCAACAACTTCTGTTTGAACTGCAATCCATTATTAGAAACCTCACTTCTCTCATTTATATTACCCATATTCGAGCACACTCCTGTCTTCCCCGTCCTATGACTCATGGTAATGATCAAGCTGATAAATTTACTTTTTTAGCTACTCTGGAGGAACAGCATGCTCTGTTCCACAACAATGCTCCTCCCTACACCAGCTATGGAAAACTCCATACTGCCAGGCTAAAGAAATTATTAATAATTGTTCCACTTGTAGACCCTTACATCTTTGACACATCACACAATGTATTAATCCTCTCGGTTTGCAACCTAATGAACTATGGCAAATGGATGTGACTCATTGCCCTGAACTTTCTCCCTCTTCTTTCTTACATGTCTGTATCAACACCAAGTCTTTTATTTGGGCCACACCTCTTTGTGGCGAAGCTGCACAACATGTTATAACTCACTTACTTGCTTGTTTTGCTGTAATGGGAACTCCTAGTTCTATAAAAACAGACAATGGCCCTGCCTATATTTCTAGAAACTTTAAACAATTTTTACAATCATTTTCTATTAAACATATTACAGGTATTCCATATAATCCACAGACGCAAGACATAGTCAAAAGAGCACATCACACACTAAAACTGCAAATAAAAAAAAATTTAAAAAGGGGGAATACACAGGAACACTACTGTCTTCCTTATCTAAAGCAGACTTTACTAGATTCCAACATAAGATATTTTATAAACCTATAACTATTGTTACTACAACTTCATTTGTTTTAAACTTTTTAAACTTACCGCAAGGAGATATCTTAATAAGAGAAGAAAAACATTTCAAGGAATTGAAGAACACTTCTCTTCCCCTGCCCATTTGGTACCAAGATGGGTTGACAAAACAATGGAAATTTGGGAAACTAATCTTACAGGGAAAGGGGTATGCTTGTATTTCCCCAGATGGATCCAACGAACTCACATGGCTTCCTCTTCAGAAGATTAGACCCAAGGGGCCCCCCAGCCTTCAAAATAGAGACAAAACAATAAAAACCCCAGGAGGAAGAAATTCCAATATGGGCCATGGTGGCTCTAAAGATCTCCAGGAAGCACCACCCTTGGCACATCAACCTTATGGTCTCCCCACTTGGGGACAAATAAAAACTCTTACTAATTGAGCTGGAAGTTTGTTCTTTCAACAGGGAATGTCTCAGAATCCTGAATGCATTCTGCTGGCAATGCTCAGTCTGCTTGCCTGTGCCTCCCCCGCTCTAGCTGAGCTAACTAATCATACATATGGGACTTACATACCCAACCCTCCTTTACTACAGGTGGTAGAATGGATGGAGAGAGGACCAATCATTTCAACAAATGACTCTATCCATATGCCTTCTCCCTGGAGCATTAAAGGGCCCTCACATGCTGAAGAAGAAGGGAAAGTAATTAATAGTTCTCTAGCTTATGAAGTCCATCCTTTGTGCATGGGCCCAGCAGAATTATGCATAAACGTTAGCTGACAAACTTGGGCTTTTGCCTGGCCTCCCAAAAAGGACTTTCGGATGTTGCTTGGACTATTTACTGCCCTTTCTTTGTCTGTGAACCATCTTTATACTATGGAGACTTTAGGGAAAGAACAAAGACCATTATGCAAGGCATTTACTTATAAGAATTTTACATATACTTTTGTTCGTTGGGACAAATGTCAAGCCAAATCAGGAAAATTAATGTTTGTGGCTAATCATACAATTGTCGATTGGAGACCCCATGATATGTGGTTATCTAACTGCTCAGATGATATTGACAGCACTGTGTGTGACTATGCTACTCAAGTAGCATGGAAGGTTACTGACACTACAATGGAGCATTACCATGACGAAGGACTTCTTGGGTGGCTTGAGGGTGGAATGCCCTCACCTTGTCCTCGAATCGTCCTTGATAAACAGATTGGGCCTGAACAATGGGACATCCAGAAGCTTGGTGCGAGCACCAAAGAACTTGGGACTTGGACTGGACATTTCACAGGGACAAGTTGTAGTCATAGTAACTATTTCTTTTGCTATAATCAATCCTATTTTATACAGGCCTGTGTCCCACTTCCTTTTGTTATAGCCATAGAAAACTTACAATTTAATAAGACTATGTTCTGTAACTTGTATTAACTGCAAACTATATATTTGTCTTAACTCCTCCGTTCCCTTAAGAAATTACTTCATTTTGCTTTTTCGATCTTGACGTAATTTGTGGTTACCAGTAAATCTACAATGGCCCTGGGAAGAAGGTCCCATGGCTAGACTTGCTTCCAGGTTACTTACTAAACTGCTCCCGTGATCTTAGTGATTCGTTGGATGGCTGACTCTTGGCATTTTGGGGTTAATAGCTATTTGCACCATTGCTGCCTTCTCTGGCGCTGCTTTACATACCTCATTTCAAACACAAATTTTATGCAAAATTGGACTGAAGATGCTCACAATATGTGGGCTACTCAGGGTCATGTAGATGAGGATATTCAAGAGGAAATACAAAAAAAAAAAAAATTAAAAAAAAAAAAAGAGGAAATACAGGAACTAAAAACAGCCATCAAAGGGGTCAGAGATCAATTAGTAGATTTACAAAAACAAGTGATACAAGAATTTGATTGGGATTCAACTCAATTTTGTGTTACCCCGGTTCAATTTAATCATAGTGCCTACAACTGGAAACAAATCAAATTTCATTTACAAAATATAAACGATAATGCCTCTCTGAATGTACAGTTCAATTCAGTTCAGCCACTCAGTCGTGTCTGACTCTTTGTGACCCCATGTACCACAGAACACCAGGCCTCCCTGTCCATAACCATCTCCCGGAGACCACACAAACCCATGTCCATTGAGTCGGTGATGCACCAGTCATCTCATCCTCTGTTGTCCCCTTCTCCTCCTGCCCCCAATCCTTCCCAGCATCAGAGCCTTTTCTAATAAGTCAACTCTTTGCATGAGGTGGCCAGAGTATTGGAGTTTCAGTTTCAACATCAGTCCTTCCAATGAACACCCAGGACTGATTTCCTTTAGGATGGACAGGTTGGATCTCTTCGCAGTCCAAGGGACTCTCAAGAGTCTTCTCCAACAACACAGTTCAAAAGAATCAATTCACATCCATACATGACTACTGGAAAAACCATAGCCGTGACTATATGGACCTTTGTTTGCAAAGTAATGTCTCTGCTTTTAAATGTGCTATCTAGGTTTGTCATAACTTTCCTTCCAAGGAGTAAGTGTCTTTTAATTTCATGGCT
>ML662995.1:0-15153 GCA_007570785.1 Antilocapra americana
TGTGTGTGTGTGTGTGTGTGTGTGTGTGTGTGTGTGTGTGTGAAAGTTGCTCAGTCATGTACGACTCTTTGCAATCCTATGGACTGTAGCCCACAAGTATTCTCTCTCCATACGGATTCTCCAGGCAAGAATACTGGAATGGGTTGCCATACTCCTCCAGGGGAACTTCCGAATCCAGGGATCAAACCTAGAACTCAGGCCTTGCAGGTGGATTCTTTACCATCCGAGCCACCAGGGAAACCTCAACAAAAATGGACTATATAAGACAAAAAATATATTGTTCAGTTAAAAGTGACAAGGCACATATAAAATGATTACAAAATCATGTAATTTTGTTAATTATAGTTGAAGTGTTCCATAATTTTTGTAATATGTCAGAGCAAGAAAAGTACAAATATTAACTAGTGGCTATGATAAATTAAACGTGTACAACAAAATACCAAAGTAATAGAACTAGAGTGTATAACCTGCAAACTAATGGAGATAAATGTAAGAAACATTTTTTTTTAAATGAAGAAAATTAAGATTGGAAAAGAAAAACTTTAAGAAAGGGTGAGATAACACAAAAATTGTGAAAGAAATAACTATGATAGTTTAATGACAATAAATGTAAATGATCCAAATGCTACACTTAAGAGAGAAAAACTGCCGGAATAGGATTTTTTTTTTTTAAGTCCAGATATCTGTTGTAAGGAAACAATATGACTTAATTATGCATAAACCTGAAAGGATGAAAAATACATGCTATGGAAGTTATAATCAAAGTTGGCATAACTATATTCATAATAGTTGATGAAGATTTTAAGGTTAAAAACATCACTAGAAAAGGAGAAAAACTCTAAATAACTGTCACAAATTCAACTCCCAGGAAGACCAACAATTTTAAAGCTGTCTGAGTGAAATAACAGCCTTAAAACATATAGAGAAAAAATTGACAGAACTAGGAAAAGGAAGGAAGGAAGTAAATCCATCATTATAGTGAGAAATTTAACACATATCCCTCCTTGACAGACAAAATAGATGAATAATCAGTAAACATAGAAGAGGTTAATAATACACTCAAAAATAATATTTAGTCATTCTGGAATGGTGGAATAGGCAAGTAGGTGAACTTTCCCTCAGTATAGAATAATAAAATCAAAACTAAGAATCCACTGTTTCAGACATCTGGCAATTGGGAAAAAGCCACAAAATAAACTGAAGCTTATCTATCCTTGGAAGACTACTGAACTTAGGTAAAATTGCAGAGTCTGGGACATTTTAACTTAGGGCTCTTCTCACTGCTTCCAGAGCTACTGTTAACAACAGCAGGCAGCACTGTGGACAGCAGAGATATCTGACCACTTTTGGAGATCTGTTGAAAGCACCATCTCTAGGGCATAGTCAATATTTGTTCAAACTCACAGTTCTCCGTAATTTCTGTTTTCAAACATATGGTGGTTATTTGATTTGATTTCAAAGTCAGCTCATGGAGGAGTTGCAGCCTACCCCTAGGGCCTTTCCAAAACAATAGCAAACTGCTGGCATCATCTCAGTTGCCTGAGGTTGTGGTTTCAGATGGGGCCATCAGGAGCCCGTCTGGGAATTGAAAAGGAAATTCTGGGAAACATATGTGGTTCTTTTGCTTGGCTTCTTTCACTAAGTACACATTTTTTAATGGTTCTTTGAATCACTTTGGTACTTTTGGCATATTTGACAAATTTATTAAAACATTGTCTTCTTTTTCCTTTACTCCTCAGTGTGGTCAGAGGAGGGGAAGAAAAGGAGAAGCAAAAGACAGTAAGAATATTGTGAGGTTGACATGCATTGTGTCAACTGAGGAGGTCAATAGAAGACATGGACCAGCAATCTCATCCTCTAGGTAGCAAGCAAAGGATTGCAGACTGCCACTTCATGCTTAAGAACAAAGCAAAGTTGATTAAAGCACGTTTGCACTCTCAGAGAGGGGCTTCCCCAGTGGCTCAGAGGTAAAGAATTCACCGACAGTGCAGAAGCAGCAAGAGAAGTGGGTTCATTTCCTTCCCCTGAAGGAGGAAATGACAACCCACTCCAGTAATCCTGCCTGGAGAATCCCATGGACAGAGGAGTCTGGGTCCGTTGGGGCACAAAGAGTGGGACAAGATGGAGACGACTTAGCATGCAAGCACTATCTCAGAGGGAGAATGGCCTCTTTCTGTGAAGTGAAACTAGACCTCCCAAATAGGTTTAAGAGTGTTTATAGGGAGTTGTTTTTGCAAGGAGGTGGGGTGATCATGGGTGAGTGACAGGGGACCCTAATTTGGCTGACTGTCCCAAGTTCTGTAACAAGTTCATCATTGCCTATGCCCCTGCCCTTGATTCACTAAGAAAAGTCCACCTAGGAGAGGGCAAAACCACATGCAGATTTTACCATAATGATGGTATAATGAGTTTGGGTTACTAGAAGTTATATGCCTGCTTAGTCCGGATATGTGCAGTCTGGAGAAGGTCTACAGGATAATTTGCCCACCACCCGACCATAGTTTTGTCTGTTCTGAGTAAGGTCAGGGTAGGGTCTACAGAACAATGGAGAGTTACTCGACTATTTCCCTCCTGTCTTTAGCACCTGTCACCTTTTTGCTGGTAATGTCATGGGAGGATCCCCAGATGGTTGGGGTGTGGCTTATTTAATCCCTTCTAATCTTTTCACCTTGGTCACCTCCTTGCTGCTAATGTCTAATTACCTGACAGGAAAACATATATAAACTTTGGTGTGGTTCATCTTTTAAAGGAAAGAGAAAAAGTGGATCCAGGAAAAGAGAAGAGAAGAGATGAGAAGGAATCAGGATGAAGGGGAACAATCCCAAAGTTAATTATAACAACACTGTGACATTATCAGGCACTCTAAGAATCATTCGGTATATATTATGACATTTTATCACAGCAACCTGGTAAGGTAATTTTATTATATTAATTCATAAAGATGTTTAGGTTTCATATAAACTAATTGGAGATTTCATTCTGAAACCTCTATTCTTCATTTCTGAATTGTTATCGAACTCAGCTCCAGCTGCTGACTGCTCAAAAGTCAATATTGAAGAATTGATAGGCAGTTGTGGTGGAAAGTAAAGCTGCTTTTATTCAGAAAGTCAGCAAACTGCGGGAGAAGACAGACTCCATATTCTCCTAAAACCAACTCTAAAAGATTTTGCTTGGCCACGAAAGTTTTAAAGGGAAAATAATCTCAGTTAATCACTGAGATAAGGGCTCAGAGTCATTGCCTTTCCCCACTGTTTGCAGACTTGTGGACCTCCTGTGATCTTCCTTTCGATATTCTCTTTTTCACACAGTTTGTTCACAAGATCACTGAATGGGAAGCAAGGGAATACATCTATGCTCAGTTGCTCGGTCGAGTTGGGCTTTTTGTGGCTCCTTGGCTGTAGCCCATCGGGCTCCTCTGTCCATGGGATGCAAGAATGCTGGAGTGGGTTGCCATTTTCTACTCCAAATTATCTTCCCCACTTTGAGACTGGCAGTCAGATTCTTTACCACTAATGCCTCCTGGGAAGCCCAGGAAATAGATCTGATCATTTGTTAACGACTTATTCTTTTCTACTACTTGCCTGGAAAATTCCATGGACTGAGGAGCCTGGTAGGCTATAGCCCATGAGGTCTGAAAGAGTTGGACAGGACTAGCAACTTCAGTTTCACTTTCTTCTACTTCTTAGATCTACAGAAAGAACCAAAAAGTTAGGGAAAATATTGTGTGATCAAAAGATGTGAAAAGTGTTCTTGGGCTGGAGATGAACAGAGCTCGGGGGTACCTTGTTTAAGTTAGTTACAATAGAGCTTTGTTAAGGTGGTGAGGCAAAAGGGGTTTCCTGAGGGCAGATATAGCATCTGTCAAACAGCTCAGAAATGCACATCAGTGAATGAGTCTGTGACTCTATTGTTCTAATCATTAGCTATTGATACTTGAGCCTGTCTCTTTGCTTTTCTCTGATTCAGGGAAGCCTGGGAGATTTCAGCTTTCCTAAGAACAAGTGGCAGGTAACATGGAAGGACTTTTGCACTTGGGTGTTGGGGGTGCGCAGGGTTCTGATCATTCCAGTATGAGCAATGAAGAAGCATGTTGCAAGAGGACAGAGTTACAGAAATGTTATTGAGAGTTAGGGTGAAAAAGTGCCATTAAGGAACCCTATAGCCCAATGGCATCCTTGCCAGGTAGTTAAATAAAGGAACATCACAGAGGGATGGTCTAATTTTGAATGATGCTTTAGTTTTCTATTCCTGTGTTTCATCCATAGGTGAAGTACTGCAAAACCAGACATGGATCGAGATAGAGAAAACTAGACATTGTTTTACAGTTTCATTATATTCACAATTTCTTGGGGATGATAGTATGGCAAACCACACAAGATTTCTAAGGGGAAGCACTGGGATTAGTGAGGTGGCAAAGGAGGCAGGGGAGCTGTTGACAAGCACATTCGTTGTGGTTCCCTTGGGAAGAAATGGTTGTTGCACACGGGTTTAGTTCAGCTCAGTTCAGCTCAGTTGCTCAGTCGTGTCTGACTCTTTGTGACCCCTTGGACTGCAGTGCTCCAGGCCTCCCTGTCCATCACCAACCACCAGAGTTTACGCAAACTCCTGTCCATTGAGTCAGTGATGCCATCCAACGATCTCATCCTCTGTCATCTCCTGCTCCTCCTGCCCTCAATCTTTCCCAACATCAGGGTCTTTTCAAATGAGTCAGTTCTTTGCATTAGGTGGCCAAAGGATTGGAGTTTCAGCTTCAACAACAGTCCTTCCAATGAACATCCAGGACTGATCTCCTTTAGGATGGACTGGTTTGATCTCTTTGCAGTCCAATGGACTCTCAAGAGCCTTCTCCAACACTACAGCTCAAAGGCATCAATTCTTCAGTGCTCAGCTTTCTTTATAGTCCAACTCTCATATCCATATATGACTACTAGAAAAACCATAGCCTTGACTAGATGGACCTTTGTTGGCAATGTAATGTCTTTGCTTTTTAATATGCTGTCTAGGTTGGTCCCAACTTTCTTTCAAGAAGTAAGTGTCTTTTAATTTCATGGCTGCAATCACAGTCTGCAGTGATTTTGGAGCCCAGAAAAATAAAGTCTGACACTGTTTCCACTGTTTCCCCATCTATTTGCCATGAAGTGATAGGACTGGATGCCATGATCTTATTTTTCTGAATGTTGAGCTTTAAGCCATTTTTTTTCACTCTACTCTTTCACTTTCATCAAGAGGCTTTTTAGCTCCTCTCACTTTCTGCCATGAGGGTGGTGTCATCTGCATATCTGAGGTTATTGATATTTCTCCCAGCAATCTTGATTGTAGTTTGTGCTTCTACCAGCACAGTGTTTCTCATGATGTACACTGCATGTAAGTTAAATAAGCAGGGTGACAATATACAGCCTTGAAGGACTCCTTTTCCTATTTGGAACTAGTCTGTTGTTCCATGTCCAGTTCTAACTGTTGCTTCCTGACCTGCATACAGGTTTCTCAATAGACAGGTCAGATGGTCTGGTATTCCTATCTCTTTCAGAATTTTCCAGTTTCTTGTGATCCACATAGTCAAAGGCTTTGGCATTGTCAATAGAGCAGAAATAGATGTTTTTCTGGAACTCTCTTGCTTTTTCGATGATCCAGCAGATGTTGGCAATATGATCTCTGGTTCCTCTGCCTTTTCTAAAACCAGCTTGAACATCTGGAAGTTCACAGTTCATGTATTGCTGAAGCCTGTCTTGGAGAATTTTGATCATTACCTTACTAGTGTGTTAGATGAATGCAATTGTGCAGTAGTTTGAGCATTCTTTGGCAGCCTTTCTTTGGCATTGGAATGGAAACTGATGTTTTCCAGTCCTGTGGCCATTGCTGAGTTTTCCAAATTTGCTGGCATATTGAGTGCAGCACTTTCACAGCATCATCTTTCAGGATTTGAAATACCTCAACTAGAATTCCATCACCTCCACTAGCTTTGCTCGTAGTGATGGTTTCTAAGGCCCACTTGACTTCACATTCTAGGATGTCTAGCTCTAGGTGAGTGATCATACCATTGGGGTTATCTGGGTCATGAAGACTTTTTTGTCTAGTTCTTTTGTGTATTCTTGCCACCTCTTAATATTTTCTGTTTCTGTTAGATCCATACCATCCCTGTCCTTTTTTTGAGTCCATCTTTGCATGAAATATTCCCTTGGAATCTCTAATTTTCTTGAAGAGATCTCTAGTTTTTCACATTCTGTTGTTTTCCTCTATTTCTTTGCACTGATCACTGAAGAAGGCTTTCTTATCTTTCCTTGCTGTTCTTTGGAACTCTGAATTTAGATGGGAATGTCTTTCCTTTTCTCCTTTACTTTTCGCTTCTCTTATTTTCACAGCTATTTGTAAGGCCTCCTCAGACAGCCATTTTGCCTTTTTGCATTTCTTTTTCTTGAGGATGGTCTTGATCTCTGTCTCCTGTACAATGTCATGAACCTCCGTCCATAGTTCATCACGCACTCTGTCCATCAGATCTAGTCTCTTAAATCTATTTCTCACTTCCACTGTAGAGTCATAAGGGATTTGATTTAGGTCATTCCTGAATGGTCTAGTGGTTTTCCTTACTTTCTTCAATGTAAGTCTGAATTTGGCAATAAGGAGGTCATGATCTGAGCCACAGTCAGCTCCTGGTCTTGTTTTAGCTGACTGTATAGAGCTTCTCAATCTTTGGTTGCAAGGAATATAATCAAAGCTGGAGTAAGAGAACATTTAAAAAAAAAGTATTTTGTGTATTGCTGTACCAAATTAACACAAATCTAGCACCTTAAAATGAGACACCTTAATATATCACAGTTCTGCAGATCAGAACCCCAGTGGGGTCAACTAGTGACTCAGCTTAGAAATCAAGTTGTTAGCCTGCGTTGCTCACCAAAGATTCTGCCGAAATCCTTGTTTCCTGTTCAGAAGATTGTTGGCAAAAATCCATGTGATTGTAGAACTGGGGCTCTCATTTCCTTGCTGGCTGTTGGCCCAGGGACAGGGAAGTAAGGAGTGTTTCTCAATTTCTGGAGAATGTCTTCATTCTTTGGCTAGTAGATCCCTTTCTCCATTTGCAGAGGTAAATAATTGCACAAATACTTCTCATGCATCAAAAGTCTTTGACTTCTTTTTCTGCCTTATTCCTCCACTTCCAGCTAGATAAAGTTTTGTAATGTTAATAGCCAGGTCTGGGGCTAACATAAAATGTCAGCCTGCCACACCTAATTCACTTCTTATCCACCTACCCAGGTGTATTACTAAAAAAATATCAGAAGACACCTGGGAGCAGTTGAGATTGACCAATATGAGGATTCATATTATAAACATATACTTTTAGCTTGTTTGGTTGCTTATTAAGAGAATACATGTTTGAGTACATAAATGCTTACAATAAGAGGTCTTAATAGTTTCTGAATTTTTCTTCTGCATTATTTGAAATAAATAATTTTTTGGTTTGTTTTGAGTTTTATTTGCATTTATTTATTTATTTTGCTGTAATCTGAGTAGAATTGAATTTGAAAGTGACATTATAAATTCAGAGTAACAATTCATGATGAAGATGGTATATCATATATGTGAAGCACTTTGAGAACTTAAAAAGTCAACTGACAAATTGCACTTAGCATTTGCTAACTGGTGAAATTTGATATTTTTCCTTGGTGAAATCTTTACTTGTCACTACTGTTTGCCTCTATTTAACTGGTGTCATCTTTTTTTATTAGACTATAAGGGAAGTTCATGATTGAAGAGGCCAGATAGGTCATATTGGAATATGAAATTGTCAGCGCTCAAAGATGAGTTTTTTTCCTTGGGATATGATGTAGTAGAAAAAGCCCTGGAGAGGAAGAATGGAGATCTAATTTGAAACTCAGTTTTGCCATTCTGCCAGCAATCACTGACTTTGCCAATTATTGATTCTTTGGGCCTTGGTTTGTATTCTGTCACTTCTATTACTACCATTAAATAATTGGTTTGATTGATCGAAAATGTTACAGAACTTTGAAGTTAATACACATATTCCTTTATCTGTAATAATGCATTTAATACTCACAACTCTATGAAGCAGGAATTATTATTATATTTTTCCTGATTTAAAAGTATTTTGAGGAAATGGAGAATAAAAAAAATGAGTAACATCATCAAAATCATGCAGCTGGAGTCAAGTCCATGTCTATTTAAATTCAAAGCAGTGGATATTGTCTTTATGGTCATTTTACTATGATTTGTTGATTAGGTTATTATCAATTATATATATCTGGCAAATGAGAACAGAATGCATGGTGATTATAGTCTATAATGTAATTTCCTTGTCTCATAGCTCCTAGCAAGAAATAGTTTCTGTTTCAGATCAAACTTCCTTCCAATCAAAGTCAGATTGATCTAGTTTGATCTAGCTTGATGTAATTCTTCTCACCTGAGAAAACATTTGGCTTTCTCTCGTAGGATTCTTTGCTCACTTCCCCTTTGGGCTGTTTTTCCCAAATATTTCATTTGACTTGGTTCATATGACTTTTATCCATTTGTATAGCCCATTTGTAAATTCTCAGGTTTCTTAGTCCCTTTTAGTTTCTCTTCATCTTCAGATTCCCTGAGTTTGAAACTGTGTTTTTCAAGAAAGCTGTACGTGGTCTTGGACCACATTTATTTATACAAAATCATAAATTGAGGGGATGTAAATGTTGAGTTCTAAACCACAAATTTTTTTAAATTGAATTTTCTCTTCTTCCAAATAAAGTTTTTATACCATGATAAACATTTTTCCCAGAGAAGTTAATCACCTAGTCAAGCAGGTGACTGCATCAAGTGGCCTTGTGTGATTTCCACTTCAAATATACTCTTCATGTCAAGCAGTCCCTGCAGAATAATAGCAATTTGGCCTCCCCTAGTTGGACTCTTGAACAATCAAAGTGAGACCCTGCTTAACAGAACTAAATGATCATCTTTCTTTTACTGGCAGAAATGGTGGTGCTTGCAAGCTATTGCCAAGAGATTTGGAATTTTTATTGAGAATTCCAGGAAGCCTAAGAGTTCTGGGTAATATGTTAATTTTTGAGAAGAAATCTTCCCCTTTGGGACTGACTTCTAATTACATAAAAATGTCAATAAATCATTAGAGTTCCATTTTCTTACTTATATGATTTCTTTTCTTGATGGAATATATGAAAATGAAGGGAATTCCAGTATTTTTGAAAGATGAGTTTGTTTCTTCCTTTTGTTTATATGTATTTAGGCAAATCACACAGTAGTCCTTGTTACCCCAGAAAGTTTGTCCCTTGATTCTCCCCAGGAAATCTTTCTGAGACCCTGTGGAACATGTTCCACACACTGTGCATCAAAATCTGTAAACCCAGTAACATATTCAGCACAAACGTAAGGGGTGTTGGCATTTACACTGTAAACAGTGTTGAATCTTCTCTAAAGGAATGCTTGCTCAGAGACAAAGTCCTATGAGTTTTAGAACAATTCTTAGATAGTAATTTTCTCTGTCTATCTTCTTGAGCCTCAAATTTAAAAACCGAGTTCCTTATCTTGGCATCTAGGATACTACATGGACTTGAAGCAAGGTAAATTTCTTCTCTTCCCCGTCATGGTGCAGACACATGAGTCCTGTCCAAATCTCTAATTAGCCACAGTGTTGGAAAGTGATTTGAGGATCAGCTTTGAGAGGGTTTTGCAGACCACTTGGGCCTATTTCTAAGGTTTCATTTACTTATCAATCAATGTTTTCAGACTTCTGCCTTCATATTTTCTATCTAGCCACTTCAATAAATCAATTTTTATTGCAGTCTTTCTGTTTATGAAAATAGGAAACAAAGCAATTACATTATTCATAAGAGAATTAATTATTTTAATTTTTCTCTACTTAAAAATATATTACTTATGGTTTTAGAAATTTTCAGTTATCTATAAAATTATTATCTTTTTGGTGCTCCCCATTATACCATATGTTTAGGCTCAAACATTTTTCAATAAAGAACTGAATAAACACACACCTCCCTAATATGTTTCAATTTTTTGTATGTGAGAAGTACATAGGACCAGTGCTACTCTCCTAGACTCTATTAGGGTATGTAACACTGTATATGGCTAGTAAGGGGCATCAAAAGGGCTTCAAGCTATGAAAATAGTTCTTTTAATCAAAGACAGTGTTAATACTCTAATAATCAGGAACGAAGTATTTTAGAGCATGTTTTCATGTGTGCATGATCAGTGGTGTCTGACTCTGTGACTCCATCGATTGTAGCCCACCAAACTCTTCTGTCCATGGAATTTTCTGTGGAAGAATACTGGAGTGGATTGTCGTTTCCTACTCCAAAGGATCTTCCTGACCCAGGGATCAAACCTGAGTCTCTTGCATTGACAATTGGATTCTTTATCACCATACCACCGGGGAAACTGAAATTGAAAGTGAAAGTTGCTCAGTTGTGTCAGACTCTGGAACTCCATGGACTATCCAGTTCACGAAATTTTTCAAAACACTGGAGTGGGTAGCCTTTCCCTTCTCCAGTGGATCTTCCCAACCCAGGGATTGAACCCAGGTCTCCTGCCCTGCTGGCAGATTCTTTACCAGCTGAGCCACAGTGGAAGCCCAAGAATACTGGAGTGGGTAGTCCATCCCTTCTCCAGTGGATCTTCCCTACCCAGGAATCTAGCCTAGGTCTATTTCATTGCAGGCAGATTCTTTACCAACTGAGCTGTCAGGGAAGTCCCACAGCCTGGGAAGCCTCTATACATTCATGAGTCAGCTACAAAACACTCACAGTGTGAATTCCATAGGAATGCTTTTGAGGTCTGAAAGTACTGTTTTGTTCCAGTTCCTCATTAGTTCTTTTGCATAGAGAAAGAAATAATAAATTTAAACTTTTATTTTAAATAATATTAGGAATGCTAGCCTTTGTGTGTGCATCTGCCACCCTTCCTCTTACTACACCCCTTCACCACCTTGGCTTGTCATGGAGACTGAAATATGACTAGCTCAAATTTGATTTTATTATAGTGGCATAAATATGCATGACTATTAATCCTCAACCTTTCATGGCCACCCACCTGAATGAAATTGCCATTCTTTTCTGACAGCAGACACCACTCACTGTGGTGGTGAATCTTGACTTTGCTCTGAGGGAATCAGCTCCAGCAAGAGGTCCTGGGGAGAAGTGGTGGTCAGGTTGTTGCTAAATCATGTCTTACTCTTTGAGACCCCATTGACTGCAGTATGCCAGGCTCCCCTGTCTCTTCTATCTCCTGGAGTTTTGCTCAGGTTCATGTCCATTGAGTTGGATAGGTCATAAATATTCCATGGAGTCAAAAAGTTTCCTGTGGGTTTCTGATGAGTCTCTACTTTTTTCCAAATGCTTTGAAAAATCACTAGAATTATTTCAAATAAATTCATCAATGATTTTTAATGCTGTAAACAACCAGATGCTAAGAAGACAGTATCTTTTATTCCTCCCTAGAATATTCCTTTTAATACAAAGAATTCTAATATCCAGATTGATGCATATGTAACTTTTCAACAACCCTAGATAGATTTTATCTTTCTCCCTTTCTTTCCCTTCTTCTTTCTTCCTTCCTTTCTGTTTTTTTTTTTTCCTCTTTCACTTCTCTTCCTTGGTTTTACAATACCACTACGCCATTGCTGTTATTCAGTCCCTAAGTCATGTGTGACTCTTTGTGACTCCACAGACTGCAGCAAGCCAGACTTCCCTGGCCTTTACTATCTCCTGGAGTTTATTCAAACTTATGTCTATTGAGTTGATGATGCCAAACAATCTTCTCATCCTCTGTCGCTCTTATCCTTCCCCCCTCAATCTTTCCCAGCATCAGGGTCTTTTCCAATGACTCGATTCTTCAGATAAAGTAACAAGAGTAAATTATATTTGCTGTTCTTCTCTTCCATTATCTCATGTTCCCCTTTTCTGCAGAGGTTATATCATTTTCATCCCTCAGTCTCAAGTATTTATTAGAGGTGAGTTATATAATACATGATCCATAAATGCTGAGACAGGAAAAATATAGGGAAGTTTGGTGATGGAGACAGGAAAGGGAAAAACTCTGTGAGGCATTGTTTGCTGAAGTCAGGCTCCTGAAGAAGACCACAGAGGAGATATTGGGCAAGGTGAAAACTAGAAGAGCAAATGGCTAATGCAACAAAGGAAAATTTTTGCCAACTTGACAGTTTTCCTCAGGGCTTGTCTGGTGGGCTTCCTTGGTGGCTCAGATGGTAAAGAATCCACCTGCAGCATGGGAGATCTGGGTTCAATCTCTGGGTTGGGAAGATCCCTTGTTGAAGGATATGGCAACCCATTCCAGTATTTTTGCCTGGAGAACCCCCATGGACAGAGGAGCCCAGTGGGCTACAGTTCATGGGGTTGCATAGAGTTGGACACAACTGAGCAAATAAGCACAGCACAGCACAGGGACAAATTTATGGGTCTGCAATCTGTGTAGTTACACAGGCCCATGTGCTTAAAAGGCCCCTGCACTTGCTTTAATTTTGATGTTGGTGATGTGAAATTCTTAGTAGGTTTTGAAGATGAGGTCTCTCATTTTAATTTTATATTAGGTCCTGCAAATCATATAGCTGTTACTTCTTTTAGCTCCACACAACCCCTCTTCACATAATCATTGCTCTCAAGGGTTAAGATCTTAACCATGACCTCCATTAGGGTGATACAGAAAAGTATATGTCTCTTGCTCACCAGTGCTCCCCACCAGCTTCTCCCATACATCTTGGCAACATCTGCAGTGGGATGGGGGTGAGAACGAATGGGTTTAAAATTTTCTCAGTATGGAATGTATCTAAGAAAGCAAATTTATTTATTTTGCATTTGATGTAAATCTTGCTTTGGAAGACTTTTTGCAAAGTAATTAATTAAATTTGGTTAAGGAAAAATTACATGGGTATTTAAGATGAGGTTTTACATATCCTGCTCCAGATTTGTCTAAATTGTAGCTTTTGATCATGCCTCAGTGAGAGACAATCTATTAAACAGTTAACAAGCCACTAATGTTTAAGTCCTACTTCTGTCCCTACTAGATACCTGATCTGTGGCAAACTCTCTAATTTCTTAAAGATTAACATCAATTTTCTTATGAATAAAGTGGGGATAACATGGTGGATTCATAGGGTTGTTTTGCAAATTAAAAGAGGATGAAATTAGTTAATATATAAGAAGTACTCATAGAAGTGCATTGTATGTAATAAGCACTAAGTAATCATTATCAATAATATGCACAAGGGGTGACTGAATTCCTCAGAGTTTGTGGGAAAATGTACTACTGCTATGTTCTGGTGCATGCTCAATTGTGTCCGACTGTTTGTAACTCTGTGGACTGTAGCCCACCATGCTCCTCTGTCCATGGGATTTTTCCATGCAAGAATTCTGGAGTGGGTTGCCATTTCCTCCTCCAGGGGCTCTTTTGGACCCATGGATGGAACCGGCATCTCCTGTGTCTTCTGCATTGCGGGTGGACTCTTTAAAGCCTGAGCCACTGGGTAAGGTTCAGAGAAAATTTTGAATGAGTAAGGAGGAGGAATAGGAGTAGCAAGATAAACATCTTGCCAGGTAGATGTCTAGTAATACATTTATATGTATATATAAACATTATATATATACATATATATATATATATATATACACACATATATATATATATAATTAAGCAGGTCTCTAATCTCCTGCAATGTGGTGTCAGCTTTATGCTGCCTGTAAATAGTATTGGGAGACAGGTCATTGGAGTAATGCTATACTAAAACAAATTTATTTAAAAAATTCCTATTCATCTTATGTGTTTCCTTGACTCAGAGAAGGAAATAAGATGAAATTTTAAAGGCTCATAGGGAACAAATCGGAGAAAGAAATGGCAACCTACTCCAGTATTCTTGCCTGGAGAATCCCGTGGACAGAGGAGCCTGGTGGGTTACCATCTATGGTGTCACACAGAGTGGGACTTGACTGAAGCAACTTAGCAGCAGCAGCAGCAGGGAACAAATGGAAGATTAACTCCATCTGTTTTCCTCCAGGCATTGTGGGAGGCTTTTCTTGAAGGATGAATCATCTGAGCTGTATCCATTGCTCTTTCTCTTCCCCACACACTGGCTCTTGACAAACAGTTACATGCACACTTATGGAAAATGTGAGCAAAGTGGTGAGTTTGGTGGAATTTGTCTTCTTAGTTCTCCATCCCCCAGTTTTATGCCCTACTTCCTTCTCTTCTTTCCCCAGTTTTGTTCCCTATTTATTTTCTTTTCTTGTTCACTCATTAGTTATTTTATTCAATAAACACATGAGATATGGACTTGTGATGGATACTCAGCTAATTTGTAAAGATTCTATAATAGGTCATATAAGATCTCTCCTCCTCTGGTTGGGGAAATATACAGTAGTAAGTCATAAAATACACTAGATTATTAAGAATTCTTAAAATTATATGAAGGAAATTAACAAGGTTATAAGAAAGCAAAAAGTAAGAGAAATCAGATTACATGGGAACATTGAGGGTGCATCTCTAAGGAGGTGGCCTTTGAACCAATATAAAAGATAGTATTAGTCCACTGTGAAAAGAATTTTAAAAAGTATGTTAGGAAGAAGGAATAGCAAGTTTAATTATGTAGAATCAAGAAAAGGGATTGGTATTTCAAAAATACAGAAAAGAAGTGAATGATCCCAGATTGTAACTGGGCATATACACCGAGGAAACCAGAATTGAAAGAGCCACGTGTACCCCAATGTTCATCGCTGCATTGTTTACAATAGCCAAGACATGGAAGCAACCTAGATGCCCATCAACTGACGAATGGATAAGAAAGCTGTGGTACATATACACAATGGAATATTACTCAGCATTAAAAAAAAATTCATTTGAAGCAATTCTACTCAGATGGACAAAACTGGAGCCCATTATCCAGAGTGAAGTAAGCCAGAAGCAAAAACAACAATACAGTATATTAACGCATATATATGGAATTTAGAAAGACGGTAACGAGAACCCAACATGCGAGACAGCAAAAGGAACGCAGATGTATAGAATAGACTCGTGGACTTTGTGGATGAGGGTGAGGGTGTTATGATATGGGAGAAGGGCATTGAAGCATGTTAATTGTCACGTGTCTAATCAATCGCCAGCCCAGGATTGATGCTCGGGGCTGGTGCA
>ML662995.1:15253-53864 GCA_007570785.1 Antilocapra americana
TAAACCCATGGTGATATCATGACAATGTATGGCAAAAACAATAAAAAGAGAAAAAATAAATAAAATCAAAAATAAAAATAAAAAAAAAATAAATAGAAGGCAGGGGGAACAAGGTCATGATAAACATTTTGGGTCATAGTAAAAGTGTTGGATTTGAATTTAATAGAAAGTGGAAATCATTGGGACTTCCCAGGTGGCTCAGTGGTAAAGAATCCACCTGCTGATGCAGGAGCCACAAGAAACATTGGTTCAGTCACTGGGTATAGGTACCAACATACCTATCGAAGTCTGTTCTAAGAAAAGTACCAGACTAAACTTGTTTTTCATTAATAAAATATTTCTTGAGCTTCCTATTACTATACCATCAGTGAATTCTAGATTAACTTCTGTGAATATAACCAAGTGAGCACAGTCAAGGGTATTCTGTCTCTCAGGGAGCTTTGCATTTTAATAGGCAATGGAGATCTAAGCTAAAATAGTAACATTCTAGAAGCAGGATATTTGACATTTGTATAGTTTTCTCATATTTTTGCTCTGTGCTCACATCACTTGGGCTCTCACCAGTTCTGCTCTCAAGTTCTATTCACCACTCCTTTTCCTGTCTCTGTTGATCAGTAGTGCCCACTGATTCCAAATCCTAGAACATGTTGGAAATAGTTCTCAGAGTAGGAAGGATGGAACCTAGTTGGATGGAAGAGTGGCAGTGTCATTGAATTTTCTCTTTCCAAAAGAAGTGCTTTGTTTGTTTCATTGGACAGTATTTTTTCACCAGCATAGTCAGGATACACCATGAAATTTCAAGATGCAGCTATGATCAAACCTCAATTTTCTGGAAAATTCAGAGATTCGTGTTGATTAAGCTGATTTTCTAATCCCATATTTTTCTGGTTTTCTATAGCTATTGTTTTCTTTTAGTGAAAGTATTGTCACTCAGTCATGGACTGAGTAGTCACTTTGTAGTCACTTTGCAACACCATGGACTATAGCAACCCCATGGACTATAGTGACCCCATAGACTATAGCCTGCCAGGCTCCTCTGTCTATGGAATTCTCTAGGCAAGAATACTGGAGTGGATTGCCATTTCGTTTTTCAGGGATCTTCCCAACCCAGGGATCGAACCTGGGTCTCTAAGGATTAAACCTGGGTCTCCTGCATTGCAGGCAGATTCTTTACTGTCAGAGCCACAATACTTTAATAGATTTTTATCTCCTTTTTTTCTTCTTAATTGTGGTATTCTCTTATGTGCCATCCATCCATAGCCACTTATTACTCTAGATTTTCTCCAAAGATAATTCTATCCACTTACCCGATTTTAACAATGAGCTATACATTCGCCATTCACAAACTTCTGTTTCAATAGCTGACCTAGGCTACAAATACAGGCATAATCATTGTATCATTTAGTAACACCTAAAATAAAATACTTTTAAAATAAGCTTTATATAATTTTTCCTTCCCAATATTTTGACTTGTTAATAAGTATCCAGAAACAATGAAGTCATTTTTAAAAGTAAATGCTCTTTTAATGTCTTCTGAAGCTGATTTTAACTCACGCTCTTACTCTATTAACTTTGGATGCAGTTATTTCAGTAAGTTATACTATTGTTCAAACTGTCATATGACCCAGCAATCCCACTGCTGGACATACACACCGAGGAAACCAGAATTGAAAGAGACATGTGTACCCCAATGTTCATCGCCACGTTGTTTACAATAGCCAGGACATGGAAGCAACCAAGATGTCCATCAACAGACGAATGGATAAGAAAGCTGTGGTACATATACACAATGAAATATTACTCAGCCATTAAAAAGAATACATTTGAATCAGTTCTACTGTGGTGGACGAAACCAGAGCCTATTATACAGAGTTAAGTAAGCCAGAAGGAAAAACAACAATACAGTATACTAATGCATATATATGGAATTTAGAAAGATGGTAATGATAACCCTGTATGCAAGACAGCAAGATGAAGATGTATAGAACAGTCTTTTGGACTCTATGGGAGAAGGTAAAGGTGGGATGATAGGGGAGAGCAGCATTGAAACATGTAAATTATCATATGTGAAATCAATCGCCAGCCCAGGTTTGATGCTTCATACAGGGTGCTCAGGGCTGGTGCACCAGGATGACCCAGAGGGATGGAATCAAGAGGGAGGTGGGAGGGGGGTTCTGGAAAGGGAACATATGTATACCCATGGCAGATTCATGTCAATGTATGGCAAAACCAACACGATAATGTAAAGAAAATAAATAAATTAGAAAAAAAATGCTGAAAAGCTAAATAAATAAAGAAAAACAAAATATTTATTGTGACTCCGTTCAGGATACCAACCTCCTCAAAGATTACTATCCTCTTATTGTCAGACTTGGTCATCAGATTTGATGTATGCCACTTATAAGCCAAAGTTTTGACAGTTATTTTGTAGTCATCTTCTCTTTACCCTCTGACATGAGACAGGGATATCTCAACTAGAGTATATATATATGGAGTGAAGTAAATATGGCGTTGAGTCTTAGAATACTACTGAGTCAAAAATATGAGCAAAACCCAAACTTTTGTTTTTGTCAGAGCCTGAACTTTTATTGCGTTTGTTGCATACAATGTTTAGTAATCCCTTCTTAAAATTGTGTATTCCTTCAGAAAAGTCAAAATAGTCCTTTCAGCTAGTATGTCAGTCAGTTAAAAGGAATTAGCCCAAACATTACATATACAAACACTACATTACAAATACAAATGTAGATATTTGTGATTTTGGGAATGTTGCAAAGAAGTGAAGAAGAAAGGGGGAGTTTAGAAAACTGTGGGGACTTCATCAAAGTACGAGTTATATGAGTACCATGAGTTGCATAAAGTGAAAGATAAAAATAATAGTACACTCCTGAAAAATATAAATAACTGTAACAAATGAATAAAATTAACTATATAAAGGGCTTCTCAGAATTCCTGACACCTGGTAAGTTATTAGTACTTTTTAGGTAAGGAGAGGAACCCTGTGCAATAGAAAGGTATGTAGTTGGTAACCAATTTTTCATTCTCAGAATGGTCAAGGGTAGAGGCTAGAGCTCTGCCATGATAGTTCTAAAAAGCATACTTTTTTTTTAAAATTAAAATATGAACCATAAAAGTCTGACCTCATTAGAGTAAAGTTATCTCATACCAGCTTGAAAGTTTCCCTGTAAGTCTTTCACAGCTTCAGATTTACCAAGGAGAAGGAGGACATTGCAGAGTCTCTGGATCTTTCCATCCATCTGGACTTTCACTGATGATTGATACATTTTACTAAAAATAAAATTCCTATTTAATTCACCTGTTTGAAACTTGCCTCAGTGAAGGCTCATTCTTTCTAAGTCATAAATATTAAAAGATTTTTGGTAATCTTGATATTTAAGAATCATATTTAGGTTGGTTTCTATTATAAAATTATTATTTTCATATGCTTAAATTTAGAATATTGGTGTACTAATTGATAGACTTTCAGAAAGTGGCGAAGAGTTCCTCTTCACTTACTGCTATTGGCCCCTCTGTTTTGAATTTTCTGGTCCAATGCATATTCTTTACTTGATTCATGGTGTATTCTGGAAACGGTTCAGAGAAAGGTAGCAGTGTCCATTAATATCTTGTCTTGCCACAGTGAGAATGATTCTGCAACACCACAATTTTTCATGAAAGATGGGTTTTAAATATGTATAGAGTGAGCCACTGTTTGATGGATCACAGCACTGGCTCTTTCAATGAGAGAACAAGGCTATCCTGAAGCTAGACATTCCCCTACAGATGACACTCCAGAACTCTGCTGTCAATACACTTTAACTGAAAATAAAAATTGACTGATAACCAGAACACTCTTGTGTGAAAAATGGAGTCATGCCCTCTGCTAAACTGTGATGTTGGGGGAGATGCAGCTTAAAAAAATCTTCCCCTTCTTTCTTCCTAGTCCTAGCTGATAGAATAAACCAATTTTGTACTGCATTGTAAATGACTGAGGCTAGTGAAATCTGTTCTTCTATGTCATCATACACACACACACACACACACGCTAAACTAAGGATAGATTGAAGTATCTTAACAAAAAGAATGTATCAGTCTCTATTTATCTGGGGGCTGGGAATATTATTTTTTCTTACTTTCTCACCTCAGTAACAATGGGAAAACAGTGTTTCTTGACTTGGTTCTCCAGAAATGAAAACCTTTTTATATAGAGAAGATAGAAGAGAAGGATGTAAATGAATTTCTTTCACCTCTCCAGGGGTTGAAGTTCCATTTTCCTAGGTTTTAGGACTCCCCCTCCTCAATTGTTTTCAAGCTCTGTAACCAATTGTGTCCTTGCAAAAGACATATCAAAGTTCTAAACCAGTACCTGTTAATGTGACCCTATTTGGAAATAGAGTCATTGCAGATGTAATTAGTTAAGGTAGGGTCATACCGGAGTACACTGGGCACTTATCTGAAAGCACTGGTGTTCTTAAAGAAGAAAAGAGAAGGCGAGTGAGAAGATGACCATGTGAAGATGGAGGAAAATGTTGAGTATGCTGCCTCAAGTCACAGATTACCTGGGGCTACCAGCGCTGGAAAGTCAAGGAACGATAACCCCTTAGAGGCTTCAGAGAGAGCACAGCCCAGCACATAGATTGGGGTTGAAATTTTAGCCTCCAAAACTGTGACAGAATAAATTTCCTTTTTTTAAAGTCACCTAATACTTTGTTTTAGAAGCCCTGGAAACTAATACAAACTCCAATGTACAGATTTATTCAATCTCTTTAACTGCTAGGGGAAAGGGCATCATCTCTGCATGCTTGGTATCCACCAATTTGCCAGCTACTTCTAGCTGAATTCTATTGGATTGGCCAAAAAGTTTATTCAGATTTTTTTCATAACATTTATGGGAAAACCTGAACAAACTTTCTGGACGATCCACTACTAGGTCACTCTTCTCTCTAGTGTCTGTCTCTCGTATCTACGTGAGATAAACCAGTGTTCATGTCTCTTTCCTTGCAGTTTCCTGTCTTTCTTAGACTTTGGACTAGTTGTTTGCCCCATGACCTAAACTCTCTTGTGGGTTCAAGAAATCTAACGATATTGCAGTTCATCTACTGTGTCATTCTTTCTTTATTTCTTATTTAGTGTGAAAGCTTTACTGTTTCCAGATCTCGAAATCTTGAAGCAGAGGCTAGAAGTAATGAATCTGATCTGTTTTGCTCTGTTTTCAGTCTTGTTCAGTTCAACGTACTTCAATATACTTTATAATTGTTTTGCAATTCTTTTTGTCCCATGGTTATTTAGAAATATATTTTACATTTTCCAATAGATTTATTTTGTTGATATCTAGATTAATTTGGAAATATTCTATATGATTAAATTTATCTAAATTCATTTAAGAGACTCCCCTAGTGGTCCAGTGGTTGGAAGTCTGCCTTCCAGTGCCATGGATGTGGGTTCCATCCCTGTTAGGGAACTAAGATCACACATGCCACAATGCAATAAAGCCCGTGAGCTTCAACTTCTGAGCCCGTGCACTCTAGAGCCCATGTGCCGCAGCTAGAGAGAAGTCCACAAGCTGCAACTAAGACCCGATATTGCCAAATAATTAAGCAAATATTTAAAAATTCATTTTGATTTATTTTACAACTCAAAATATGATCTATCATAGTGAGGATTCTTTGTGTGTTCAAATAAATGGTTATTCTGTTGCTACTGGTTGAGATAGTCCTAGGTGAATATATATTTTTCATCAACTTTGGTGTTTTTTTACTATTGTTTTTGGCTAGTAGTTCTTCAAGTATGTTTTTCTGTCTCCTTTATTTTTGGTACTCCAATTAAAAGTATATTAGAGAACTTATTTGTCCACAGTCACTGAGTCTCTGTTTATTTAATATTTTTCCTCACCTTATAATATTTATTTTGTATCTCTGTGCTGAAATTATGTCCTTAAACTCCAGATGTATATTCTGCTGCTGCTGTTCTTGTTTGGACGATTCTATAAATATGAATTTGACAAAACTGGTTGATAATATTGTTCAAATCTTCTATAAATTTATTTGATTTTCCATCTCTGCTTATACACTTTATTATGAAATAGAATTATTAAAATCTATAAATATATTTGAGGATTTGTCTACTATAGTATTTTCCATTACAGATCTATCAGATTTTTCTTCAGATACTTTTAAACTCTTCTATTAGGTGCATACACATGTTTGTTATACCATCTTTATGAACTGACCTCTTTGTTATTATGAAACGACTCTCTTTATTCCTGGTTAAAGACTTTGCTCTGAAGTCTCCTTAATCTAATATGAATATATCTACTCCAGCTTTCTTTGTTTCCAGTGTTATCATGATATAATTTTGTAACCTTTTACTAATACCTTTATTTGTGGGGCTTCCCAGGTGGCTTAGTGGTAAAGAATCTGCCTGCCAATGCAGGAGTCACAGGAAATGCTTGTTTGATCCCTGAGTTTGGAAGATTTGATCCCTGGATCAGGAATAGTCAGTCATCACAGATAACTGCTGAGCACAAATGCATCTTTATTTGTGTCTTTATACTTATATGTCCTTTTAAAGCAGCATATATGAGCCTTGATTTTTTTTAAGTCCAGTCTGATAATCTTACAGAGGATACAATTAAGTACTGGTATGCATGCAATTGAAGATAGGGGAAAGCACTACCCAAAAGTATTGGCCAGAAGAGTGCCCAGAAATTAGATGATGCCAAAAACAGCAGTTGTAATCATTACCTTGACTCAAACTGTCATATTTCAGGGAGATTCATGTTGAGTAGAGAGGTCTTACTTCATCAGCAGAAAAAATTAAGCTTAGATTAATTCAGTTTTAGTCCCATCCCGCAAATCTAAAACCAAGATCTAGAAACATCAAATGGTTTCCATAGAACTTTCTGTGTTAAAAAAAAAAAAATTAAAAAAATATTTATGGGAATAAAAGAAGTCCAACATCCAAAAAGATAAAATTAATTTCTGTCGTAAAATAAGAAATTATCAGAAATACAAATAATCAGGGCTTCCATTATGGCTCAGTGGTAAAGAATTCACCTCTAATATAGGAGACACAAGATATGTGGGTTCGATCCTTGGGTTAGGAAAATCCCCTGGAGAAGGAAACAGCAACCCACTCCAGTATTCTTGCCTAGAAAAATCCCATGGACAGAAGAGCCTGACAGGCCACAGTCTATAGAGTAGCAAAAAGCAGGACATGAATGAACACATGTATGAGAATCAGGATAAGACAACACATAACTGGGAAAAAAAATCAATAAATCAAAGCTTATCTATAAGTGACAACAGTGATATAATTAATAAAAAGAACATTAAAAATTATTCCTATATATTCAGAAAGCTACAAGAGCTGTGCAGATATATGGAACCCCTTCTGTGTGTCTCTCTTGTTTCTCCTATTCTGGTCTGTGTACACCAGTCACCTCAGGTGGCCCAGAAATCAAGTTTCATCTTCTCAACACAGGAAAGCAGTTGGCCCTGCATATGTTTTATAGCCTCAACTTCTTTTGAAAATTTTCTACAGACTGTAAGTTGAGTCAAAATAGGGTTCAATTCATTTTTACTTGTCTTTTAGGACCAACTGCTCTTTCTTGATGTCCAATATCTTGATTATCATTATTTCATTTTTTTGGTTGTTGTTTTTTAGTTATTTCTATGCCTTCTATTTTTCAAAAGTCTTTACTTCACAGAATCTATTTAAATTATGTGGAAACACAAAATACGATTCCCCAAATAGCCTTTTACTTGTATAAGAAATAATTTTTAAACTACATTATTTCTTAGAATTTTAAATTGATACTATTGATCCATCTTTTCATTAGCCATTTTTTCCTGATGTATTCTCTCTTTGAAAAAAGAATGCCTGATAAAGATTGGCATCTGTATATACATGTACCCAGTTTATTTCCATTTGATTTTCTCATGGTACACTTGATTGCTTAGTTTTGCATTCAAGTGGAGTCCTTTGTGTGAGTTCTCACTATTTGACATTCCCTAGGGTTAGTTCTCTAGTACTGTAGGGTCTTGGAGTTGGTGCTCCTACTCCAAAGGCTCCAGGATTGATCACTGGTCAGGAATGAAGTGAGATTAAAACAAATATCCCAAAATGAGAAATCAAAGATACTGCTGCTGCTGCTGCTAAGTAGCTTCAGTCATGCCTGACTCTGTGCGACCCCATAGACAGCAGCCCACCAGGCTCCCCAGTCCCTGGGATTCTCCAGGTAAGAACACAGGAGTGGGTTGCCATTTCCTTCTCCAAAGCATGAAAGTAAAAAATGAAAGTGAAGTCGCTCAGTCGTCTCCGACTCTTAGCAACCCCATGGACTGCAGCCTACCAGGCTCCTCTGTCCATAGGATTTTCCAGGCAAGAATACTGGAGTGGGTTGCCGTTGCTTTCTGAAATGTAATTTTAAATTTTAAAACAATTGCTAGGAAAAGTGGGGATGTATACTGAGATATCCAACTTTCACCTTAAAATTCAGCTTTAAACCCTGATAATTTCAAATTTCCTATATGAGCTCTGAAGATTCTGGAAGATACAACATAAAACATCTTCTAAATATAATTCTACACTCTCCCATACCATCGCAAAATAACTGCCCATGAGAAGCAGCAGTAACCCCTGTAATAAGTCAGATAGAAAAAGCTTATAGAGAATCTTAATTGAACTCTATTTGGTTACTTTACTTCAATAGCATCTATACCTATCAGAAGTGCAGGTGTATCCTTGAAGCAGTTAACAATAGAATATCCCAGGCACAAAGGTGATTTGAATACAAGACATATACAATTTGCCTTGGTGAAAGGGACTCACCTAACATAGAGGAAAATGTGATGCAAAGAAACATCTGATAGAGATAGTCAGACTCTCATTCTGTGTCTAGGATTATGATAATAATAGGAATCAAGCTACGAAAGATTGAAGTCAGGAGAAGAGGATGGCAGAGGATGAGATGGTTGAATGGTATCGTGGACTTAACGGACATGAGTTTGAGCAAGCTCTAGGAGTTGGTGATGGACAGGGAAGCCTGGCAGGCTGCAGTCCATGGGGTTGCAAAGAGTCGGACACAACTAGACAACTGAACTGAAGTGAATTATATTTGAAAAAATTAAGTTTCAAAAATGAAAAGTAAAGTCATTATGGAAAATAAAAGATATTTTGAGAACGTATGGTAAGTAATTTAAAAGTATTTACCCCAGGCAAATCAGGCCTAAGAAGTCATTTTATTTTTATGCATATTTTATTTTTATCTATATAGTCCACAGAATTCTCCTGGTCAGAATACTGGAATGGATAGCCTTTCCCTTCTCCAGGGATTCTTCCCATCCCAGGGATTAAACTCAGGTCTCCTGCATTACAGGCAGATTCTTTACTAGCTGAGTCAGAAGGGAAGCCCAGGAATACTGAAGTGGGTAGTCTATCCCTTCTCCAGTGGATCTTCCTGACCCAGTAATTGAAATGGGGTCTCCTGCATTGCAGGCAGATTCTTTACTAACTGAGGTATCACGGAATCCCTATTTTTATCCACAGAGGACAAAAACACTCCTAGGCACAAGTGAGATGATTGAAGAGATATGTGAGGGAAGCACATGTTTGCTTAATCAAGAAGTGGTAGGTAAAGAATATTGAACAAGACATTACTTTTTGGTCAATGACTGTCTCAAGGGTGTTATAAACAATGGATACTTTGCCCATTAATTTAAGCTACCTCACTTCATCACCTTTATAAAATACAGGATGACAATAATTTTTTATCCAAATAGAAATTCTCTTGAGAGTGAAGTGTAGCACTACTGAAAGTTATACCAGACATAAATAAAAACCAGATATTTGGGGATCAGAATTAGTACATGGTCAATAGACTAAAATTTTACTTTAACTTATATTTTTCCTACTCAGGGAAACAACGTATCAGGTAAATAGCAAACTCTTCTGCATATTTTTCTGGGATGTCCATAATCTGGGTCCACTTTACATATCTATTACTTTATTGCTGTCAGACTTTCATGGAAAAGAAGAATTAACATGAACTTTGCAATGTGACTCTCCTAGTAATGAATCTTGGCGATCTTTCACTTCAGCCAAGATTACAGTGACGGTGAGTGTCAGGTTATTATCTTCAAAGAAAGGACATTGATAGATGACTTTCTGGGTTCCCATCATCATGTGATGATTTAGGATACCTTTTCTCTATCAAGCCAGAGGGTTATAAGAATGAACATTTTCCATCCTGGGTTGAGACAGTTGGTGCAATCTAGGCATGATTTTGAGCAATGATTAAGAGTGGAAGGTGTGGGGTTTATGGGAAAATGGGGTTCAGTTTGTTGCATTAGCAAGAGCTCAGCAAAATGTCATGGGAAATCCCACAGGCTCAGGTTGTTTAGGAAATGTGAATTAGAGGTAGTGAAACTCAAATCCAAACACAACTAATTGGTCTAGAGTGTTTGTATAGTGGAATGGACAAGAGCAGGTTACACAGCAAAGCTTCAGCCAGGACGTTACTTGTGCTCTGGGATCCTTCACTGTGTTTACAATCAGTGGGGCTGAGTCTAATGCAGAGCACACCTGAACCTACTGACAGCCACATTGCTCTCTTTGGCTTTGATGTTTGGACAAGAATGTATTTGAAACAGATCAGTTTCTTGGGGATAAGGGTGAATGTGTAGATCTGAGCAATTAGTGAAGAGGAAACAAGACAGGAGCAAATAGCAGCACAATTTTGAACACATGGCAGATACTCAAAACCTACCTACTAAGGCATCAATAAAATAATTTAGAAAGCTATTTGGACTTTTATTTGAGTATTTGCAAGTTCTATTGATAGTAAACATTTTAAAACTAGCTGCTGATTCACTAACCTGTTATTTTTAACTCAGGTAGCATTTATTTGTGATGAAAGGTATATAGATTCAGTCTCTTATCTTCTTGTCAGTTATCTTTACTGCTGGAGCCTGCTAACTCATAACTGAGCTGTGAACATTGATTACTCTCACATCCTGTACAGATCTGGGAAATCAGCTTGAACTATTATTAACTGTGTGATATGGGGAGTTAGGCTAATTAACATGACAAAAACTTGTATGTTGTGTCTTCCTTTTCCTCTATATTACAGATCACCTAAATTGATGCTTCTACAGTTTTCCAGAATTGCAATTGTGTTTTATTGCATTCACTCACAGATCCATTAATGTAAGGGGAAATATATTTGCACTTATGAGGATTGATCTGTCATTCTCAATGTATAACCTGTAAACATTTTTAAATATAAGTCTAATACTGATTGTATATGTTCTTTTTTGCCCTCTATAATGAATATCTTCTAAATATTGCTTTAAATTTGAAGGATCCTGTCCATCACTAACTTAGAGTACCCAAACCTCTACTCATACAACCGGAAAGCTGTCATGATCATTTTTATTCACGAAACTGAGGCAGAGTTGGTGGAGTATTTATTGCACTAATGAAAATGGAATACTTAGCCATTTTTTGCAAATTATTAGATACAGTAGAAGACTGGACACTTGACAATAAGGTCAGGGAAGTTGGAGATGAGAACATTTGTTTTTATCTCTGGTCATTGAAAGGTGAATTTGTTTTGAAGATACTCTTTGGCACTAATGTTTTGCTTTATTATACTCCAACATTATCAGATAGGTTTCCAAATAATTGCTTTTGAATGCTCTATACTTACCTGCTAGACTCATGAATTACACTGTGAACATTGTATTTATTGGCTAATTCCTATCTTTTTAATATTCTCTTCTTTTCATGTGGAATGTCAAAACTTTTCTGGCAATAATGATGATATATATGTATATACATAAAATATATTGTATTCTCTCCATCTCAACATGGTACCTAGTTCAGCAGACAAAATAACATTGAAATATTGGAACTGCAATTACAATTTAACTTCTATTTTGTCTCTGTTATATGTGAGAAATCAGATATACTGAAAAAATTAATGACTTACTCATATTAAAATAGCTATTGTAAGGTGGAATCAGAACACAAACTCAGGACATAACAGCCCCTTATAAATGCTCTCACTCATAAGTCATTCATAAATGAAGAAATTTGAATGTATGTAAAGTGTGATGTGGGCTTCCCTGGTGGCTCAGCGATAAAGAACCCACCTATCAATGCAGGAGATGCCCGTTCCATCCCTGAGTTGGGAAGATCCCCTGGAAAAGGAACTGGCAACCCACTCCAGCATTCTTGCCTGGGAAATCCCATGGATAGAGAAGCCTCAAATGCTATACTTCTTGGGGTAGCAGAGCTGGACATAAATTAGCAGCTACAAATAATGACAACAAAGTGTGCTGTATTTGCAAATCTATACCTAGTAAGCTGAATATAGCAAATGAAGAACAGTGTAATGTTCAGGAGTATCCAGTTGGAATAATAGATATCAAAGCATGAATTCTTTCTTTGACAACCATCAGCTTAGTGATTAAGGCACTTTAAACAGCACACATCTCTAAAATGATCACGAATTCATTTGACCTCATAAAATGATAATGAGAATTAAAGGAAATAGTGTACATTAAGTGCTTAACATAATAAGTAAACATTAGTAAACAATACATTTTAGCTTTTATTAAAATTAGCATTTAATATAAATGAACATGTTATTATACTTTGCTGTTAGTTGTAGGTACACTAAAATCTGGGTTTTTCCTTTTGTGTACTGAACACTCCCCACCTTGAAAGGCTAGCTTTCTCAGTAAATCTTCCAGCACTCACCATTGGTAGTCATTATTTTGGTGGTTGCTATGAGCTATGTGTTATCTTTTTGTATATTGCTGTCTTGTCTCCTTTATTATGTTTTGTTCTCTGGGCCATGTCTGATTCCATTTCTTCCCATTGATTTTAATGTAGGAAAGAAAGCTTGGCTTCCTGCTTCTACATCATCTTTTGGTACATCTTGAGAACAATCTTGCAGATGATGGATAAACAAGTTGACCTTCGGCACCAAGCAGTAAATGCCAAGTTATATGTGTGTGATTCTATGATATCACTCTACATATGCCAGATTGGCTTTATCCACAGATGGTAAAAATGCTAATTTGGCTCAGTTTAAATCTCCGATGACTAAGCATTACTAAGGAAACCTGGAAGTGACTGAATTTTTCTGCAATTGAATGGTTAAAATTTTTGCCCCTAGGCAAAAATGGGAGCTTTAGACAGATATGTACATTACTAATCGAAACAAAAAGTTATATTTTTTCATGTGTATGAGTTTTGGCATGTATTCTCAACACTCAGTGTGTGTGTGTGCTAGGTTATAACTCTGGTACTTGTGCTATTTGCTAAATATCTGTGGCTCTTAGTTTTCTGAAAAGATGACAGAATTGTACTTCCTGGTCTCTTAAGGCTGAGTGGGACTAAAGAGTCATAATTAAAAGTGACATGAGTCTCTTCTGAGACAAAACAATGAATTCCATCCATAAGAGTCACTTGAATTTCTTATCTCCCTCTTGGCATCACAAACATCAATTTTGAGTAATACCTTATTCATTAGCCTGTTCTGGTTTTCTCAATCCAGGATAATCTGGCCTACTCTATATTTTCCCTAAGGAAAAGTGAAAGCAGCAGAGCTATATCTGAATTAAGGGGAGTAGGTAAACTACTCAGGGCTTCCCAAGTGGTGCTAGTGATAAAGAACCTGCCTGCCAGTGAAGGAGACATAAGATGCAGGTTCAATCACTGAATAGGGAAGATCCTCTGGAGGAAGAAATACCAACTTACTTCAGTATTCTTGCTTGGAGAATCCCATGGACAGAGGAGCCTGGCAGGCTATGGTCCATAGGGTTGCAAAGAGTCAGACACAACTGAAGTGCTTTAGTATGCATAGCATAGCATGATAAACTACTGCAGAGAAGGAAATGACAATCCACTCCAGTATTCTTGTCTGGAGCACCCTAAAGACAGAAGAACATGGTGGGATACAGCCCATGGGATTGCAAAGAGTTGGACACAAGTTAACAACTAAACAACAACAGCAATACTGCTGAGATATGAAATTAATTTTTTTTCTTCAAAAATTAGAAATGTTATCCTTGGTAAAGAAATGAGACATACTGCCAGCATTTGAAGAGCACCTTGTTCAACTGTTCAAATTTGTCAGTCATTTTTGTCTTTATTAGGTTGATTCAAAAGTAACTGTGGTTTCAGACCATGAGCTTTAAATCATTATAACCAAGCTAAAACACATCTTTATTTATCAAAATAGGAACCATTACAATCAACACATTTTTGCCAAAGAGAAATATGGTTGCCTATTCCTGTAGTATAAAAATGCATGCTTAGGAATTCAATGGATTCTTGGAAAGCATTTTCTGCATCCTCTTGGTTATAGAAGATTTTTCCCTACAAAAAGTTGTTGAGATGCTTGAAGAAGGAAGAGTTGGATGGTGAGAGGTCAGGTGAAAATGACAGATGAAACAAAATTTCATAGCCAGATTCATTCAACTTTTGAAGAATTGGTTATGCAAAGTGCAGTCAGGCCTTATCACAGAGAAGAATTGGGCCCTTTCTGTTGACCAATGATGGCTGATGGCTGCAGGCTCATCTCATTTGCTGAGTGTACTTCTCAGATGTAATGTTTTCACCAGGATTCAGAAAGCTGTAGTGGGTCAGACTAGTAGCAGACCACCAAAAGGTAAACATGACATTTTGGTGCAAGTTTGGCCATGACAAGTGCTTTGGAGCTTCTTCTTAGCCCAACCACTGAGCTTGTCATTGCCGGTTGCCACATAAAATCCACTTTTTGTCACACACCACAATCTGTTTGAGAAAGGGTTTGTTGTTGCATATAATAAGAGAAGACAACGTTTCCAAACTACCCTTTTTTTTTAATTTTTGTTCAGCTCATGAGGCACCCACCTATTGAGCTTTTTCACATTCCCAATTTGTTTCAAATGCCAAACGACTTTAGAATGTTTGATGTTAAGCTCTTTGGCAAATTCTCATGTAGCTGTAAGAGGGTCAATTTTGATGATCCTCTCAGTTGGCCAGTGTCAACTTCTGATGGCTGGTCACTGTGCTTCACATCTTCAAGGATCTCATCTCCTTTGTACTTCTTGAACCACCAAAGCATAGTATGTTCTTTAGCAGTTCCTGGGTCAAATGCATTGTTGATGTTGCAGGCTGTCTCCTCTGCTTTATGACAAATTTGGCACTTGAATGAGAAAATCACTTGAATTTGCTTTTTGTCTCATGTCATTTCCATAGTCTAAAATAAATGTAAAATGCACACCAAGTAATAAGTTATTAGCAAAAAACATGAAGTGAGAAATGTGCATTAAATTATGTATGACATAACCACATTTATTTAAGGATGATTATCAATATTGAACAGTAAAATTCAGTGATGCAAAACAGCAATGACTTTTCCACCAACCTAATACCTCAAAAGTCCATCTAGTCAAAGCTTTGGTTTTACCAATAGTCATATATGAATGTGAGAGTTGGACTATAAAGAAAGCTGAGTGCCCAAGAATTGATGTTTTTGAACTTTAGTGCTGGAGAAGACTCTTGAGAGTCCCTTGAACTGCAAGGAGATCCACAAAGTCCATCCTAAAGGGAATCAGTCCTGAATATTCATTGTAAAGACTAATGCTGAAGCTGAAACTCCAATACTTTGGCAACCTGATATGAAGAAATGACTCATTTGAAAAGACCCTGATGCTGGGAAAAATTGAAGGTGGGAGGAGAAGGGGGTGACAGAGGATGAGATGGATGGATGGCATCACCAACTCAATGGACACGAGTTTGTGTAAACTCTAGGAGTTAGTGATGGACAGGGAGGCCTGGCATGCTGTAGTCCATGGGGTCACAAAGAACAGATACAACTGAGGAACTGAACTGAACTGAACTGAATATTTCAAATTTAAAGTGTGCCATATTGTAGTCATTTTACAAATCTCAGACACATCTCAAATTTTAAAGATTTGCTTTAATCAAATAACTAGTAAAATGTTGAACCACAGTTTCAACTCAGACCTATCTGATTAAATTCAATAGATACTTTACATCAGTTCATATAGTTTTCCATAGAATGGTGATACATTTGGAAAGCAGGTCTCCAAAAACAGATAATTCCTTAAAATGTGAATCATGCTTTGAAGAAAAAGTAATTCAAAAATTATTTATAGTAATCTCTATGCAGCAATCTTATCAGAAGACAAATTAATTTAATTGAAGAGAGATGTGGTTACAAATCTAACAGTCTAGTATATACCTGAGTTCTGCTCTAAGTCCTAGGGCTTATGATAGTTTATTAATTTCTTGCCTCAGATTTTTCATTTACTGAATGTGGTTTATTAATTTTTCCCTGTGTTATAATAATATAATAAAAGAGATGGTATAAAGTTCTCTATTCTAAACTCAGGAGTTATATTAGTCTGTTTCTGATTAGACAAAACATGGACATTTCTGTCATTTATCTTTTTACAGTTTCGGGCTAAGCTTATTCTACTGTTGGTGTGTACTTTTTATTTTGCTTATGGGTGTATGTTATTTATTAAGTCTCCTGAATTGGCAAGTGGGTTCTTTACCACTAGCACCACTTGGGAAGCCTTTAAGTGTTATAGTGCTCTTCAATTCAATTTCTTTAAATATAATGTAATAATCTTTGCAACTTCTCTAAAACCTACTCTTGCATTCTTTATATCAGAGAGTGAAATCACCATATCTAAATTTATTCCCTGAATTTAAGTGTCCTCATATTCCTTTCTATTTAACCAATCATTAATTTCTATTTATATTGTTTTTCCTTTGTAATTATTAAATTTACTTCTGATTTTAATTTCTTCCATTATGTTTTATGTCTTGCCATGAATACAGAAACTGCCTTCTAACTGGTCTTCTTGTTTATTTATTTGTTTTTTAACTGGCTATAATGCCAAATGAAGCACATTCATAGGTTTGTTGTTGTTGTTCAGTCATTAAGTTGTGTCCTACTCTTTGTGACCCCATGAACTTATGCACTCCAGTCGTTCCTATCCATCACCAACTTCTGGAACTTGCTCAAACTCGTGTCCATCAAATCAGTGATGCCATCCAATCATCTCATCCTCTGTCATCCCCTTCTCCCGCCTTCAATCTTTCCCAGCATCAGAGTCTTTTCCAATGAGTCAGCTCTTCGCCACTTTGGTGGCCAAAGTATTGGAGCTTCAGCTTCACCATCAGTCCTTCCAATGAATATCCAGTGTTGATTTCCTTTAGGATTGACTGCTTTGATCTCCTTGCTGTCTAAGGGACTCTCAAAAGTCTTCTTCAGGACCACCTTTAAATAGCATCAATTCTTCTGTGCTCATCCTTTTTTACGGTCCAACTCTCACACTATACATAACTAGAAAAAACACAGCTTTGACTATACAGACCTTCCATGATTTACTGTTCACTTTTGGGTTTTTTCTAAACCTAATGTGTCAAACTGTTAGCTATTTTGTCAGTCATGGGTCTTTCTCTCCCTTCAGGAAATAAAAGTAAACTAAACTTCAAAAGACCTATTTGTAGCTTTGGGAATTCCCTTTTCCAACACAATCAACAACTCTTCTGTATACACAAAATCCAAGCAATTATAAATTCAATTTCTAAGCATAATTATAAATGCCTCCTTGACTTGTTCCCAGAGGTCTTTAATATGGACCAATGGAGGCTAAATTTATGTTAACTTTTATTATCTATACATGTCATATATATATAATGGGTATTGTATCCATGATCTTAAATTACCTTCAACTCATTGTGTTTACCTGGAGAAGGCAATGGCAACCCACTCCAGTACTCTTGCCCGGAAAACCCCATGGATGGAGGAGCCTTGTAGGCTGCAGTACATAGGATCGCTAAGAGTCGGACACAACTGAGTGACTTCACTTTCATTTTTCACTTTCGTGCATTGGAGAAGAAAATGGCAACCCACTCCATTGTTCTTGCCTGTAGAATCCCAGGGACGGAGGAGTCTGGTAGGCTGCCGTCTATGGGGTCGCACAGAGTCGGACACGATTGAAGTGGCTTAGCAGCAGCAGTATTGTATTCACCAGACAACAATAGTCAATGAATATTAAATGATAATATTGTCTAGAACAACCATGACCTCAGTGACATTTCAAATAGTGTTCTGTTATGTAATTTCTTTTACTGAAGTTGTAAGCCTGGCAATATTTCATTTAATGATCAACTTTTATTTCTATCTGTGAAATTCCTACACTTTCATGAAGAATTACCTATGTATTTTTTGAACTCTAGCCTACTCCTTGAATCAGTTTTGCTGCTTTTCTGTCCTTGACTACCTGGCATAGTTTGCCAGATCGGTGGCTTCATCCTCCTATCCATCTTTTTCTCTCTCCTAGTTTTTTTTTTTAATCTTATTTTAAAAGCCTAAATCTGGTATCAGTGTGTGAGTGTGTGCTGTATTAAATATAATACCATTCTATCCTGGAGAATTTTTGTTTCCTTGCTAATGTCTGTCCAATATGTTACTGATCACATAAAATATTCTGAGAACCATTTTACTGTCTCTAAGTCTAGAATTTTTATTGTTAGAACATCCCAAGTGTAAGAGATTTTGTTTTTCTCGTGGTCCTGAAATTCATGTCTGTCAGGTTTTATTTATTTGTGTTTTCACTTCCAAACCAACCAGACCATTACTTGGTCAGATTTGATATTTGGCCAAACTTGATATTTGAGTAATTGCCAACATTTACTCAAAATAAGATACTTTGATTATTTAATTTCATGTTTTACATTCTTTATCTGAAAAACAGGAGTAATATTATCTCTTCACATGCTTTGTGGGGAGCAGCTAAGATAATCTTTTTGGTCTTCTGGGAGGAAAGAGGGAAATATATGAAAGGAGGGATATGGAAAGGAAAGGAGTAACTAAAAGTATAAAAGCATATTCTAACAGAGGATGTCTTTCTAGTTTTCAGAATAAATTATTAGGTAAGAATATTGGGTAAAATTTTTAGTGTAATATTTTTTAATTCAATAGCACATCCTTTTCTACATGTTTATATATATAATATTTGTAAAACATGCACAAAATAAATATTTTTATATATTAAATACTGGATAAGCTAGTTAAATGACACCTAATTAGAGATGTGCTTTGTTTTTGCTCATTACAGCCTTTTTCTATCCTATCTTAGATAACTACCTTTGACTTTTAGATAAGCAAACTAACAGCTCATTATTTTCAGCTGAAACTAACACAATATTGGTATTTAATAGACTTTATTTTTCAGAATTATTTTCCCTTTGAAATGACATTCATGCAATGATTTTTTTTTTCAGTTTTAAAGAAGCAATTTTATTTTCTATCTGTCACTGACATCTTTGCAGTATATGTTCTTTGTTCTACAATTCATTTTTGCAATGGAAAAATTATAACATTTAAGAAATTGATCCAGTATTGAACCCAGTAATCCAGTAAAGATTGATCTCAATAGGATACTCTATTCCTAATTAAAAACAAACAAAAAACCAGCTCTCAATATGGGGTGTATAGAGGAAACTACCTCAACACAATAAAGTTAAAATACAAAAAGCCATGGAACATGAAACAATTGACTGGTTCAAAGTTGGGAAGGGAGTATGTCAAGGCTGTATATTGTCACCCTGCTTATTTAACTTCTATGCAGAGTACATCATGCAAAATGTAAGGCTGGGTTACTCACAAGCTGGAATCAAGATTGCCACGAGAAATATCAACAACCTCAGATACGCAGATGATACCACTTTAACGAAACTGAAGAGGAGCTATAGAACCTTTTGACGAAGAGTGTGTCTTTGACACAACCTTTGACACTCTTATCAGTGAAAAAATTGACTTAAAACTCAGCATTCATAAAACTAAGATCATGGCATCTGGTCCCATCACTTAATGGCAAATAAATGGGGAAAAAGTGGAAATGATGGCAAATTTTATTTTCTTATGCTCCAAAATCACTGCAGACACTGACTGCAATCATGAAATTAAAAGATGCTTGTCCTTTGGAAGGAAAGCTATGACAAACTTAGACAACATATTCAAACATAGAGACATCGTTTTGTCAACAAAGGTCCAGCTAGTCAAAGCTATGTTTTTCCAGTAGTCATGTATGGATGTGAGAGTTGGACCATAAAGAAGGCTGAGAACTGAAGAACTTATACTTTTGAATTATGGTTCTGGAGAAGTGTTTGAGAGTTCCTTAGGCAGCAAGGAGATCAAAGTAGTCATTCCTAAAGAAAACCAACCCTGAATAATTATTGGAAGAAGTGATGTTCTCCAATAGTTTGGCCACCTGATGCAAAGAACTGGCTCATTGGAAAAGACGCTGATGCTGGGAAAGACTGCGAGCATTAAGAGAATGGGGTGACAGAGGATGAGATGTTTGGATGGCATCACCAACTCATTGGATATAAGTCAGAGCAAACTGCAGGAGATCATGAAGGACAGGGAAGCCTCACATGCTGCAGCCCATAGGGTTGCAAAGGGTTTGACATGACTGAGTGACTGAACAACAACAGTAGTAATAAGTTATCAGAAAAGGGAATTAAGATTTATATAATTGCATAAAACATTAGAAGTAAATTTAACCAATGAGGTAAATGACCTGGTATACTGAAAACTACAAGACATTAGTGAAAAAAAATATAGATGTCACATAAACATAAAGATATTCTGTGTTCATGAATAAGTAGAATCAATATTGTTAAAATGTTCATACTATCCCAAACTATTTACAGATTAAATGCCATCCTAATCCAAATTTCAATGGTGTTTTTCAAAGAAATAGAACAAATAATCCTAAAATTTATATGGTATCATGAAAAGTAAAACAAGTAAAGCAAACTAAAAACCAAATATTCCAAGCAATTAAAAAAATATTGAAAGTATAGTTTATTTGCAATGTTACGTTAACTTCAGGTGTATATTAGCATATATCCACTCTTTTTAAGACTCATTTTCAAATAGGTAATTGCAGAGTATTGAATTGAGTTAGGGTTAAGGTTAGTAATCTTGAGAAAGAAGAACACAACTAGAGGCATTATGCTCTCTGATTTCAAACAGTATGACAAAGCTATTATAATTAGAACAGTTAAAAACAGATACTTGGATCAATGCAATACAGCTGAGTACTAAAAAACAAACCCACACATGTAGGGTCAGTTAATTTACAATAAAAGAACCAAGGAGTATAAAGTGGGGAAATACAGTCTCTTCAGTAAATGTTGTTGAGGAAACTAGACATCTATGTGCAAAATGATTTATCTGCACTGCAATCTCATACCATATCAAATAATAACCTCAAAATGAATTCAAATCTCAAATATTAGACTTGAAAGAATAAAAATCCTATAATTTCAAATGAAGCAATAGACATACAATTAATCTCAAAAATATACAAGCAACTCCTGCAGCTCAATTCCAGAAAAAAAATGACCCAATCAAAAAGTGGCCAAAGAACTAAACAGACATTTCTCCAAAGAAGACATAAAAATGGTGAACAAACACATGAAAAGATGTTCAACATCACTCATTATCAGAGGAATGCAAATCAAAACCACAATGAAGTACCATTTACACCAGGCAGAATGCTGACGTCCAAAGTCTACAAGCAATAAATGCTGGAGAGGATGTGGAGAAAAGGGAACCCTCTTACAGTGTTGGTGGGAATGGAAACTAGTACAGCCACTATGGAGAACAGTGTGGAGATTCCTTAAAAAAAAAAACTTTAAATAGAACTGCCATATGACCTAGCAATCCCACTGCTGGGCATATACACCAAGGAAACCAGAATTGAAAGAGCCACGTGTACCCCAATGTTCATCGCTGCATTGTTTACAATAGCCAGGACATGGAAACAACCTAGATGCCCATCAACTGATGAATGGATAAGAAAGCTGTGGTACATTTACACAATGAAATATTACTCAGCCATTAAAAAGAATACATTTGAATCAGTTCTACTCAGGTGGATGAAACTGGAGCCAATTATCCAGAGTGAAGTAAGCCAGAAGGAAAAGCAACAATACAGTATACTAATGCACATATATGGGATTTAGAAAGATGGTAACAATAACTCTGTATGCTAGACAGTAAAAGAGATGCAGATGTATAGAACAGTCGTTTGGACTTTATGGGAGAGGGCAAGGGTGAGATAATATGGGAGAACAGCATTGAAACATGTACATTATCATATGTGAAATCAATCGCCAGCCCATATCTGATGCTTGATACAGGGTGCTCAGGTCTGGTGCACCGGGATGACCCAGAGGGATGAAATGGGGAGGGAGGTGGGAGGGTGGTTCTGGAAGGGGAACATATGTATACCCATGGCAGATTCATGTCAATGTATGGCAAAACCAACACAATAATGTAAAGGAAATAAATAAATAAATAATATTAAAAAAAGAGAGAGAGAGAAAGAAAACATAGATGGTAACCCCCTTGACAATCTGGCTCCATAAAAAAAAATGCAACAAAAGTTAAAATAAGTAAGTGGGACTAAATAAAACTAGAAGGTTTCTGTAAAGCAAAGAAAGCACTCATCAAAGTTAAAAAGGGCTTATGAATGGGGAATTATATTTGCAAATCATTTATCCAATCCCAAAGAAAGGCAATGCCAAAGAATGCTCAAACTACCGCACAATTGCACTCATCTGACATGCTAATAAAGTGATGTTCAAAATTCTTCAACATGAAGTGAGAAATGTGCATTAAATTATGTATAACATAACCACATTTATTTAAGGATGATTATCAATATCGAACAGTAAAGTTCAGTGATACAAAACAACAATGACTTTTCCACCAACCTAATACCTCAAAAGTCCATCTAGTCAAAGCTTTGGTTTTACCAATAGTCATATATGAATGTGAGAGTTGGACTACAAAGAAAGCTGAGTGCCTAAGAATTGATGTTTTTGAACTGTAGTGCTGGAGAAGACACTTGAGAGTCCCTTGGACTGCAAGGAGATCCAACCTGTCCATCCTAGAGGAGATCAGTCCTGGGTGTTCTTTGGAGGGACTGATGTTGAAACTGAAACTCCAATACTTTGGCCACCTGATTCAAAGTGTTGTCTCACTGGAAAAGACCCTGATGCTGGGAAGAGTTCGGGGCAGGAGGAGAAGGGGACGACAGAGGATGAGATGGCTGGATGGCATCACCAATTCGATGGACATGGATTTGGGTGGACTCCAGGAGTTGGTGATGGACAGGGAAGCCTGGCGTGCTGCAATTCATGGGGTTGCAAAGAGTCGGACACCACTGGGCAACTGAACTGTACTGATCTAATGAGGGTGGTGGTGGTGGTGGTTTAGTTGCTAAGTTGTGTTTCTTTCTTGTGATTCCATAAACTGCAGCCTGACAGGATCCTCTGTTCATGGGATTTCTCAGGCAAGAATACTAGAGTACTAGCCATTTCATTCTCCAGGGCATCTTCCCATCCCAGGGTCAAACTCACATATCCTGCATTTCAGGCAGATTCTTTACTGCTGAGCCACCAGGAAAGCCCTTATGATAAGGGACTAATATCTAAAATATACAAAGAACTCAGCTCAATGGCAAAAATCAAATGGTTCAATTAGAAAATAGGCAGAAAATCTGAATCGACATTTTTTTTTCCAAAGAAGACATACAGATATCTAACATGTTTATTAAAATATTTTAATTCATATGGAAATGCAAATCAAAGTCATAGGTTAGTTTTGTGTAACATCTCACTTCACATCTGTTACAATGGCAATTAAAAGGAAAAGACAAGAAATAGTACATATTGGTAAGAACATAGAAGAAAGGGAACTCTCATGTACTGTTAGTGAGAATGTAAATTGGTGCAGTAACTATGGAAAGTAGTTTGGAAGCACCTCCGAATATCAGAGATAGAGGTACCATATTATCCTGCAATTCTACTTTTGTGCATTTATAAAAAGAAAATGAAAACAATAACTTAGAAAGATGTATTTTCATGTTCATTAAAGCATTATTTACAATAGCCAAGGTATAGAAACAATCTAAGTGTCCATGAATGAATGAAGAAATGAAGAAATCTATTTATCTATCTATCTATCTACCTAGTATGTATAATGGAATAATATTCAGCTAAAATAATGTCATTTTGTCATTGCAACAACATGGATGGACTACAGGGGCATTATGCTAAGTAAAATGTGTCAGATACAGCAAAGCAAATATTATATAATCTCTTTAATGTGTGAACTCTAACAGCAAAACAGAACAAAAAGACAATCTCATAAACACAGAGAATAAATTGGTTGTTGCCAGAGCTCAGAAAAATGGCTGAAGGAAGTCAAAAAGAACAAAGAATAAAAAAAAATAAAACATTGGCCTGTCAGATTCCCAAGCATACCCTCAAAAAAATAAAAAAAAATCTTTTTAATTTATTAAAAAATAAAATCAGTTGATGAGACCAAGGAAATTTAAAAAAATGAGAGAGAGAAGTAGATATTTGGAAACCATGTGTGCCTATGGACACACAGTATGCAGAGTAAATGGGGTGTCAAGATAACAAAAGCAATTTGGGAAATCACTGAAAACAACATCATATTTAATATAAGCTAGGAAATCATACTGAAATAAATATCAAGTGGCAATTATGTTGAGAACAAGTCTAAGCCTTTACTCGGCAAAAAAAAAAAAATCGAGTGCTTAATTTTTGTTTTTCTATTTCTTTAATATATAACAAATGGAAATATATTTCAATTTAACAGGATAGAAATCCCAGCAATAAATTCATTCACCTGTGGTCACCTAATCTATGACAAAGAAGCCAAGAATGTAAAATGGAGAAAAGACAGTTTCTTCAATAAGTGATACTGGGGAAACTGGACAACTACACATGAAAGAATGAAACTAGAATATTCTCTAACACCAAACACAGAAATAAACTCAAAATGGATTAAAGGTCTAAATGTTAAGCTGGACAAAATAAAACTCTTAGAGGAAAACATGGGCAGAAGACTCTTTGACATACATAAGAGCAAGATCTTTTTTGACCCACCAACTAGAGTAATAAAAATAAAAACAAAAATAAACAAATGCAAGCTAATCAAACACTTTTGCACAGCAGAAGAAACTATTAACAAAATGAAAAGACAACCCCCATAATGGGAGAAAATATTTGCAATGAATCAACTGACAAGAGATTTATCTCCAAAATACACAGACAACTCATACAACCTAAATAGATATTTCTCCTAAGAAGACATACAGATGATCAAGAGCCACATGAAAAAATGCTCAATGTCACTAATTATTAGAGAAATGCACATCAAAACTATAATGAGATATCACCTCATAATGGTCAGAATAGTCATCATCAAACAATCTACAAACAATAAATACTGGAGGAATGTGGAGAACAGAGAACCCTCTTACACTGTTGGTCTAAATGTAAATTGATACAGCCACTATGGGGAACAGAATGGAGGTTTCTGAGAAAATTAAAAATAAAGCTACCACATGACCCAGCAATTCTGCTCCTAGGCATATTCCCAGAGAAAATCATAACTTCAAAATATACATGTACCCCAGTGTTCCTTGTAGCATTATTTACAATGGCCATGGAAGCAACTTAAATGTCCTCAGCAGAGGAATAGATAAAGATATACAATGGAATGTTAACCATAAAATGGGCTTCCCTGGTGGCTCAGATGGTAAAGTGTCTTCCTGCAATCTGGGAGACCCAGGTTTAATCTGTGAGTTGGGAAGATCTGCTGGAGAAGGATATGGCAACCCACGCTAGTACTCTTGCCTGGAAAATTCTATGGACTGAGGAGCCTGGTAGGCTACAGTCCATGGGGTCGCAAAGAGCTGGACACAACTGAGTGACTTCACTTTCACTTTCAACCATGAAATAGAATGAAATTATATCATTTGCCAAGGTGTGGATGGATCTAATCACCATCATACAGAGTGAAGTAAGTCAGAAAGAGAAAAACTAATATTGCATATTAACACATATGTTAATCTATGTGTTAGTTTAGAGGAGCAGTACAAATGAACCTATTTGCAAAGCAGAAATAGAGACACAGATGTAGAGAACAAAAGTATGGCCATTAAGGGGAATGTATGTATGTGTGTGTGTGTGTGTGTGTGTGTGTGTGTGTGTGTGTGTGTTTGCACGCGCACGCGCTCAGTCGTGTCTGACTCTGCAACCCCGTGGACTGAAGCTCAACAGGCTCCTCTGTCCAGGGGATTCTCTAGGCAAGAATACTGGAGTGGATTGCCATTTCCTACTCTTGTGGATCTTCCCAACCCAGGGATCAAAATGGTGTCTCCTGTGTCTCCTGCATTAGCATGCAAATTATTTACCACTATGCCACCTGGGAAGCCCAAAGGGGAGTAGGGGTGGAATAAATTGGAAGATTGGTACTGACATATAAAATTACTTTTATTCTCTTATCTGGGGGATATTGTCCATCCATGACTTTTTGTTGGGATAAGAATTACTACTTTCTGATCTGTACCTGGCTGTATCTCTATTTTTAGCTTTTGTATTAGAAAATCTCATTATTTAGTTGAGTAATATGGTTATTTTATGTAATTTTGAGTTCTATCACCATTTCAAATACAGTATTCAAGTCATATACCAATTTAGACACCAAATCTGAAGTGTGTCACCTGTAAATTAGATAAACATGACATCTTTACTGTTAACAAAAACTATAAAAGTAAATCATGCATAACAATCTTTATGCATGGCTCTGAAGTAACCACTAGAAATCACCCCAGCCAATTGACCAAAGCGGACATTGCTCAGTTGTTTCTGATTCTTTGAAACTGCATGGACTGTAGCCTGCCAGGTACCTCTGTCCATGGAATTCTCCAGGCAAGAACACTGGCATGGTAGTCATTCCCTTCTCCAGGGGATCTTCCCAACCCAGGGATCAAACTCAGGTCTCTTTCATTGCAGGTGCATTCTTTACCACCTGAGACACCAGGGAAGCCCAACTGACCAAAGCCCCACTCATGTTTAGGCAAAATTATTCAATTGATTTCTAATTCAATAAATTGCTGTTGCATCTCATCTTTCCTTAGCTGCTTCAAGCATCTCATAATTCTACTCAGATGGACGAAACTGGAGCCCATTATCCAGAGTGAAGTAAGCCAGAAGCAAAAACAACAATACAGTATATTAACACATATATATGGAATTTAGAAAGACAGTAATGAGAACCCAACATGGGAGACAACAAAAGGAACGCAGATGTATAGAATAGACTTGTGGACTTTGTGGATGAGGGTAAGGGTGGGATGATATGGGAGAAGGGCATTGAAGCATGTTAATTGTCATGTGTCTAATCAATCGCCAGCCCAGGATTGATGCTCGGGACTGGTGCAGCGAGATTTCCCGGGGGGGAGGGAGGAGGGAGGGGGGACCCGGAGGGGAAGCATATGTAAACCCATGGTGATATCATGACAATGTATGGCAAAAACAATAATAAAAAAAAAAGAAATATTATACAATGCCTTACTGATTCCTGTGCCTACCACTTAATTTTTAAATATTTATAAATCTATTATATTTCTCAAGGAAATATATGGGCTTAATGTGATAGTTGAAAAGCTAACCCTTTGGAAAAGGCCTTGATGCTGGGAAAGATTAAGGATAGGAGGAGAAGGGGCCAACAGAGGATGAGATGGTTGGATGGCACCATTGACACAATGAACATGAATTTGAGCAGACTCTAGCAAATAGTGAAGAACAAGGAAGCCAAGTGTGCTGCAGTCCATGGGGTCACAAAAAGTTGGATGAAATGATGAAACAACAACAACAATGTGATAGTGCCTGCCCAAGTGAACCCAAGGTTAGGTTAATTACTCTTGATTATAGAATTTTGCCCAGAATCAGCATTAAATGAGCCAGTCCACAGTTTGTTTACTCCCTTTTGGGGATCCATTGTAAGAATCAGTATTCGTCAGTTTTACAGATGTGGTCTGCATATTCACAATGTGCATGCTAAGTCGCTTCAGATGTCTCCAACTCTTTGTTACCCTATGGACTGTAGCCTGCCAGGTTCCTCTGTCCATGGGATTTTCCAGGCAAAGATACTGAGATGCGTTGCCATGCCCTTCTCCCTGCCCAGGGATCAAACCTGGATCTCCTGAGTCTCCTGCATTGGCAATCAGGTTCTTTGCCATTAGCACCACCTAGGAAGCCCCCATATTCACAATGATGACTCAACAACCACCAAGAGACATTCAGAGCTCTTGCTAACTAGTTCCTTGTGTCTACTATCAAATTGGTATATTGGGGAATTTGATTTAAATAGTTTGCTTAAACTAGCTCGTAGGTAAATGGACTAAAAAAATCATTACAGCTACATCATTGGCTCCCAAATGAAGAATTGTCTTTTTCCTCATCTTTTGTGCTGAAAATTAAAAAAAAAAAAAGCATTTAGGTATAACTTAGCAATTTTGCCACCCTAGCTCATTTTTGGGTTTTACCATTAATTCTATTATTAATTTTATGTTATAATTCTTGGTTACATTTATCTTTGATTATCCTTCTGTTTATGTATCTTTTTGAAATATAAACACATTAGTATGCTAAAGCTTCTTGCAGATTATGCATCCCATTAGGTCTGTTTGAAGAATTAATTCAAATTTAATTTATACAAATTCATTGTTTGTTCTTGGAAAAGTTAGTGATTCTCTCAGGGTCTTAGTTTTACATTCTGTGAAAAGAGAGTAGTAAAAACATGTACCTGAACTTTTGATTTAAAGTGGCACAGAGGGCTTCCTTTCAGAGACAGGCAGAGACCATTAGGAATCCCCTTTCCCCCTGTATTCTGAATAAAATATCATTTTTTTTTTACATACACATCCAAACATGAAATCAAGAATGGCAAGTCTTCAAATGCCAAAAGTTAGGATTTCAAAGCCATACTAATGAGAGTTTCTTGAAGCTTTTAAAAATCACAATGATATTGAAAAGGAGCTTATAACTTAGAGAATTTGCTTTTGCACCAGTGAGGGAAGTAAGCGAAGGGAATAGAATAAAAGCATAATAATCTTTGCCTTATTTCTTATTAAACATGGAAAAGTGACTGAGGAGAGTACTTAATGAGCTTAAATATAATAACTTTGTCTTATGTACTAGAGAGTATATTTTTCCTATATTAGACTTTGAATTTGACCCTTATCTTACACAATAAATATATCAACTCAAGATATATTAAAGACCTAACTATAAGACCTGATATCATAAAAATCTTAGAGGAAAGTTGAGGGAAAAATCTCTTTGATATGATTCTTGGCATTTTTTTGTATATGATCCCAAAAACAAGGCAACAAAAACAGAACTAAACAACTGGGACACATCAAACTAAAACACAAACCAAAACAAACCTTCTGCAGAGCAACAGAAAGATATCAGCAAAATAAAAAGTCAATCTACAGAAAGAGAGATTATAATTCTGAATCATATATTCAAAATATATAAAGAAGCCACATAACTCAGCATCAAAAAACTAAATAACCTGACTTTTAAAAGTGGGCAAATTATAATAATCAATATAGTGCAGTATTGATGAAAGGATATACAAATAGGTCAGTGTGACAGAAAATAGAACCCAGAAATAGGCCCCATGTGAATATAATCAACTGATCTTCGACAAACGAGAAAATACAGCAGAACAAGTAGTTTCTTCAGCAAACTGGTACTGGAGCAGCTGGGCATCTATGTGCACAGAAAACGAATCTAGACACAGATCTTACACCCTGCATAAAATTAACAAAAATAAATCCCCACCTTACTGTAAAAACCAAAACTATGAAATTCCTAGAAGATAACATAGGAGAACATCCAGGTGAACTTGGGTATAGTGACAACTTTTAAGATTCAACATCAAAGGAACAGTTCATGATAGAAATAATTAATAGCCTGGACTTCATTAAATGAGAGGACAAACAACTAACAAGAAGAAAAGATTTGCAAAACAAACATCTAATAAAGGACTTTGTCCTAAATATATAAACAGGACATACAATTCAATAATATGAAATAAACAATCTGTTTTAAAAATGGGCCAAATATGTTAAAATATTTCATCAAAGAAGGCATATAGATAGCAAATAACCATGTGATAAATGTTCAAATCATATGTCATCAGGGAAATTAACATTAAAATATCAATGAGATACAAATATTCACCTATTAGAGTGGCCAAAATCTGGAACACTGGCAACACCAAATGCTGGTGGGAATGTGGGACAATAGGAACTCTCATTCATTTATGGTGCGACTAAAAATTAGTTCAAAAAGTTTGGAAGATTGTTTGGGAACTTTGAGCAAAATTAGACATAGTCTTACCATGTTGACCAATAATCACACTCCTTGGTGTTTATCTAAAGGAGTTGAAAATTAGTATCCACATAAAAACACACACACACACATTTAGAGCAGATGTATTCATAGTTGCTCAAATTTGAAGCCACAAAAAATGTTTCTTAATAGATGAATAAAGTGTGGTGCATTGAAAAAATGGAATATTGCTGAACACTAGAAAGAAAAGAGCTAGTGTCATAACCCAGTGCACTCACCAGTAGGCCGGCATCAGCCCCAGCCCCCCGGGTCCCTGCCTCATCCAACTGTTGGCTGACACCAACTCTAGGACTTCTAGGGCCTTCAGCCAGAAGCCCTGGCACCTGGCTCTTGGCATTTCAGTGGGCTGTCAATAGCCCCAGGATGCAGCCTCACCCATTAGGAGGTTGGCAACAGCCCTGAGACCCTCTGGGCTCCAGCCTCACACACCAGCAAGTTGAAACCAGCCCTGTGTCCAATGTCCTGTCCAGTGTTCTCTCTCTGTCTGTGGCTACATGCAGACAACTTTTATTCACTATCCAGACAAGTTATGATTTATCATAAGGCTACCCTACCCGAGCATACACTAACAGTTACTAAAACAAAGTGAAGTTCCTTACCAGTGAAAAACAAGTACATTTCTTTTGGGTAGAAAGTTAACAGTTTCTGTTATATGGAATTTCATGTTTTTAAATCAGTAACAGGCAAAACATAGCAGAAAGACTGAAAAGAGTGATTATTTTAGACTTCTTCTTATTTCAGTTCATCTATAGAGCTTTAAGTGATTTCTGATATCTTTAAATTTCTATCAGCTTATCTTTAAAGGCACTTGCTTCTAATTAGTAATATAACAATCTGATTTTTCCTCCATAATTATGCTGTCAACATAAAATTGTTATTTCCAAATCACTGCATAGAAATTTTAGAAAAAATAATACCACAGAAAAGTGATGAATTCCCTAGAATGGCCTAGTTTGTAGAAATCACAGTAAATAAAGTATGTGTACACATTACTGAGACAATGTTCCACAAAGTATAATTCATCTATATAATAATAATTTTTCCATCAAAACTAGCATGTACAATTTACAGGCTTTTATGGTAATATTATGCAAATCTTTATTGGGATTTTCATTTAGAAATTGTCTTTAAATTCTACGTCATCTTTATTTACCCTGAATTTTCTTTTTCTTCTTGTTTTTGGTAAGAGCAAAGGACATGAAATAGTTTTTGTGGCTGAGATTTAGTTAATTCACCTTGTTCAAAATAATATCCATACTGACAGTTATTTTTGGCTAATATTTTTGATTTAGGGGTTAAAAATAAGGTTGTTTTTTTTTTTTAAGTGACTTTTATCTTGGTTTTCTAAATTACTCCAAATTCAGTTTTACAAACATCATTCTGTTAAACCTTTGAATGACATCATTACTGAAACAAATATACAGATTTATAGATTTTACAGTGAAAATGTTTATTCAAATTTGTTTTGCCCTCACTGTTATTTGTTAGTCTATCTAGTTTCTTACACCTAACCATATATATGTATTTTAAACATCTTGAATTATTGTGCATTGATGTTTCAATAATTTCAAGATGATAATCCTCAAGTATCTACTAATCTTTTACACTAGTATAACTTGCTTGACAATTGGAATCAATTCAGTATTGTCCTTCTGATGAGCCTGCCAACTCTAGGATGTAAAATATGTGATTGACAATTTCTCTGAATATCCTTGCTGGCTTCATAAAATAAGAATCTTGTAATGTGCTGAGCGTGTAAAACAGGTAAGCAAAGTAGGAAATAGATAAGACTTCTAACTTACATTGTCCATTATACGAAATGAACGAAAGTAGCTTCTATTTCCTGAATAAGGAGTGATTTCTTTCTTTCTGTGGATTGGATGGTAATCAATCTCAGTGGAGGGGGAAAAGGGCTAACAGCAACCCTTTTGCCTATGAAAAAGCGGAACTTCAGAGATGGGTGTGAGACACTGCAACTGTGGAATCTGGGAAAGAAAGAAGTTGCTAATCTCATATTATTGAAAGTCTATCTTCACATAATTAAGCCCTGTATTCCCTTAGTTTTAGAAGGTAACTTGTATATTGATGTGTGGTCTATATTGTATAAACCATAAAGGAAAAAACAAATAAAGAATTGGGACAGGGTGGACTGTTACATGGAATTCCTGTTTTTCACTTGCTTTTGTCCAACATCTAAAGTTTAAAAGCACACACGTATACATGCAGACCCACATAAACATGTGCGTGTGCCTGTGTGCTCAGTCGCTCAGTTGTGTCAAACTCTTTGTGACCTCATGGAGTGTAGCCCACAAGGCTCCTCTGTCCATGATATTTTTCAGGCAAGAATACTGGGGCAGGTTGCCATTTTCTATTTTAGGGAATCTTCCTGACCAAGAGATTGAATCCACATCTCTTGCCTCCCCAGTATTAGCAGGTGGATTCTCTACCATTATGCCACCTGCCATCTGGGAAGACACACATATGCATACCTGTGCTCTAACCTGGTATTCTCCACATGGCTTATTTGGTTTGAATTCATTTTCTTTCTGTCTATATGACATACCATTCTTTTTGCTGCTTTAATAACTTATCCTGTTATTAATCTTATCCTATGAACCCTTTATTTGTCTCTTTGTACTTCTACTCTCACTATTCATAATTAAACACTTATTTGCATCTTATTGTAGACAGTTTGCCTCTGTTTACATAAATGCTATGCTTCTCTTCTGTATTATGCTATAAACTTACTGTGCATAAGGAACGTATTTTTAATTTCTTAGATTTTCCACAGTGCTTGGCATAGAGTGGGAATTAAGAATAATTGAGAGTGGAAAGAAGTTAAGTTACATCCTTCAGTTCTGACCACATTAAAAATGTGTGTGTTCAGTTGCTTCAGTCATGTCTGACATTTTTGACCCTCTGGACTATGGCCTGCCAGGCTCCTCTGTCCATGGGATTTTCCAGGCAAGAATTACTAGAGTGAGTTGCCAATCCCTTCTCCATGAAAATGTGTAAGTGATTATATTTTGATTGATCTACTGCTATTATAGATTAATTATTGTTCTCTAGGTTAATAAAAAATGTCTATTAACAATATATCTACAATTGTGTACACAGTGAAAGTGAAGGCACAATTTAAGAGTTTGGGTATAAAGTTGGTTTAAAACTGTAAGTCCTATATACCTAATATTTCCCTTATGAGTCTTTAAATCATTCCAAAAGTACAAAAAAATTTTTTATTATGTCTCACTAAGCAAAAATTATTTCTTCTTCTCTCTCTCTCCATATATTTATATGACACACACGTATTTTGGTATATTAACCATTTTGCATTTAAGATAATTACTACATTCCTAGAGAGAATGAAATTAAAATTACTATTGGCCACTTTAAAACATTAAAAATGTTTGTGCTTATAGTGTTTACTTAATTCTAAGTTCATATTAAACCTCAAACCCTGAATACAGGTAAAATAGATGTTTTATTTGCGTACCTTAAATAAGATAGTATGGTTGTAGCTTATCTGTTCATTTATAGATTGCATGTTCAGTATCCATTAACCCAGTGGTTATTATGCACCGGTGGTTTTCTAGACAATGGAAACAGTAGCACTGATCAAGGCAGCAAAGTCCCTCCTCTCCTAAAGCTTCATTGTAACAAAGAGACAATGCAGTTCAGTTCAGTTCAGTTCAGTCGCTCAGTGCTGTCCAATTCTTTGCAACCTCATGAACTGCAGAACTCCAGGCCTCCCTGTCCATTACCAACTCCCTGAGTCTACCCAAACCCATGTCCATCAAGTCGGTGATGCCATCCAGCCATCTCAGCCTCTGTCATCCCCTTCTCCTCCTTCCCGGCATCACGGTCTTTTCCAATGAGTCAGCTTTTCGCATAAGGTGGCCAAAGTATTGGAGTTTCAGCTCCAACATCAGTCCTTCCAATGAACACCCAGGACTGATCTCCTTTAGGATGGACTGGTTGGATCTTCTTGCAATCCAAGGGACTCTCAAGACTCTTCTCTAACATCACAGTTCAAAAGCATCAATTCTTTGGTGCTCAGCTTTCTTCACCGCCCAACTCTCACATCCATACATGATAACTGGAAAAATCATAGCCTTGACTAGACGGACCTTTGTTGGCAAAGTGATATCTCTGCTTTTAAATATGCTAGCACATATCAGATAGTGTTAATGCTAAGAGTAAATAAAGTCTCTTGGGTAATGTTTAGAATAAGGACTGCACTGAGTCTGTATAAAGGTCCTAAAGCAGAAAACAGCTTTGACTGTTGTCTGAGGAGGAAGCAAGCTATAGGTTGGCACTTGGGGAATGAAGCAGAGAATGGTTCTTGATGTGATCAAAGAGGAAGCAGATCATCTCAGGTCTTATAAGCCAAAACAGAGTTTTAATTTTATTTAAAATTCCAACAGAAGCCTTTGGGGTTTGCAATAGGGAAATGGAATGGTCAGATTTATGTTTTAGCAAAGATTACTCAGGCAATCTGCTATACAGAAAGTGTATTGCAAGGGGTGCAAAAGTGGAATCTGGGCAATTAGAAAGCTCCTGAAGAATTTTAGTCAAGAGATGATCTGGAATAATACAATAAACTGGAAGTGGAAATGGAGGGAAGTAGATAGATACAGAAAATATTTTAGGTATTACTTCTAAAGTGAGTGGAGGGTTAAATGTGATAATTATAGTGGGGATATACATACAGTATGTGTCATGTTTTTGTTAATTTTTCTTATCATCATTGTATGCATAAACACTAGATTGATTATAGCTTATTATAGCCACAGACAGATGGACTAGATATTAAAGAAATTCTTTAAAACTTCTGGGTTTCAGTGTTCTCATCTATGAAATTGGAAATAGTAATATTACATAATACAAAGAGATGATGGCAGGATTACTATACACAAAGTGTTAACAATAGTGCCCAGTACTGGTAAAAATAATATCTATTTTTGAATGTCCACTTTACAGCATCAATATAATTTAATAGAAAAATGGATGAGTTTGGAACTCAAAAGACCTGTACTTGAACTCTTGCTTCACAATGCACCATTTCTTCTTGGCCTTGGATAGGCTGTTAAATTTCTCTGAGCCTCTTTCCTTACTTTTAAACTAGAGATGTTAAATCTCATATTATAAGAGTAATGTAAGAAATAAGTATTTGTAAATCATTCAACACTCTGATTCGCACTATTAAAAAAAATCTGAATATTAGTTCCTATGGAAACTTGACTGTTGCCAATTCTTTCTTTCTTCCCTTCTAAAAACATACTACTGTTGATTTGAGCTGTGTGACTTTCTAGGCCATAATCATGTTATAGAGATGACTCAAGGACAATCTTCACATGTTTACATTTTAGTTTGCCCTCTTGTCTTCCTGTGATGTACTTTGAGAGGAATACGACCCAGTTAGCTACTGGTCCAAGGAAAATAAAGAAACAAATGGAGCAGATCTGAAGCAATCTGAAACCTGAAGTCAAGTTCATTGAAGCCACAGTCTACCCAAAGAATTGAAAGCAAGAAAATAGAAGCATTTAGCATTGTAAGACACTGGGATTTTGAAGATGTTTGTTATTGCAACAAAAGTAGATTAGTACATTTGTTTTTCTTTCTGTCTTTTAAATTATGCCAATTCCCAATACTTTGCATGGCATTTGAAACATAATTGTTCTGTGTGACTTAAAGAATTCTCTAGTTCTCTAGCTCTTTGAATTGTAGTTAGTATTAACCATCAGTAATTAGAATTTGGCAACTATAGTCATGTGGCTATAATTGTGGCAGATTCTCTTGGAGGACTAACACATGAAGCTGGAAGAACTGAGGATCTCTCACTGGAAACATTCTTGGAGTCCTTCATGATGTCCTGTTTCCCAGGCATGCTCTAGAACTCTATGGTGGAGGGACTAGAATTGGTAGGAAAAGTTTCATAGACAACACTGGTCCTGAGTTGGACATGAGAGAAAGATGTATTTCAGCGATGCCATGTGAATTCTGAATTACTTTAGTTCTAGATACTGACTATGAAAAGCCAAGAAATTGTTATTCACTCCCTTTTGTTGTTATTCAGTTGCTAAGTCATGTCAGAATCTTTGCGACCCCATGGACTGCAGCATACTAGTCTCTTCTGTCCTCCACTATCTCCCAGTTCAGTTCAGTCGCTCAGTCGTGTCTGATTCTTTGGGACCCCGTGAAAGTCAGCACTCCAGGCCTGCCTGTCCATCACCAACTCATGGAGTCCACCCATCCATGCCATCCAACCATCTCATCCTCTTTCATCACCTTCTCCTCTTGCCTTCAATCTTTCCCAGCATCAAGGTTTTTTTTTTTCCAGTGAGTCAGCTCTTTGCATCAGGTGGCCAAAGTATTGGAGTTTCAGCTTCAGAGTCAGTCTTTCCAATGAATATTCAAGACCGATTTCCTTTAGGATGGGCTGGTTGGATCTCCTTGCTGTCCAAGGAACTCTCAAGAGTCTTCTCCAACATGACAGTTCAAAAGCATCAGTTCTTTGGAGCTCAGCTTTCTTTATAGTCCGACTCTTACATCCATACATGACTACTGAAAAACCCATAGCTCTGACTATACGGACTTTTGTCGGTAGAGTAATGTCTCTGCCTTTTAATATGCTGTCTAGGTTTGTCATAGCGTTTCTTCTAAGGAGCAAGTGTCTTTTAATTTCATGGCTGCAGTCACCATCTGTAGTGACTTTGGAGCCCAAGAAAACCAAGTCTGTCACTATTTCTATTGTTTCCCACACATTTGCCATGAAGTGATTGCACTGGATGCCATGATCTTAGTTTCCTGAATGTTGAGTTTTAAGTCAGTTTTTTCACTCTCCTCTTTCACTCCTTAATATTTTCTTTTTCTGAGGCTCAATAAAAGGCATTCCTCTCTCTCAGCCCCATCACTGGAGCGTCTTAATTGCACACTCATATTCCTGTCTAATGGTACCTGCTTCCTTTGGGGCTCTGAGCAAGACAACTGTCAGGGTTTGATCAAATTTATCTTCTGGCTACAATGTTTTTGTCTTTAATGGGCCAAAGTGTCACTTTATATTGAAGGTTAAAAGAAGAGAAAGGGAAAGTATGTTGATTTACTATTTTATTAGATTTCTGATTGGAAACAGAGAAGAGCTGTGGCCTTACCTGTAAAATCACCCATATTTCACTCTGAAGGTTTCAGATTTGAGTTGGTGAGTCATTTTTCCTAACTCTATCAGTTTTCATAATTGCACATACAGAGCCTCTAGGGGGAGATGGGAGGCAATTATGAGAAGATGAAACCAAGATATTGTCTTTCCCAACTTTTTAACTCCATTTCAACAGTGAGGAACAGAAGGAAAGAATAAAGAGGAATGAAGAGAGCGAGGAGGAAGATGGAGAGAAGAAAAAGGAAACATCTACCACTCCAGCAATTAATATAAACCAAGCATTTATTTAGATACTTCCTGATGGCTGAAGAATATATAACTATCTACTCACTTGGTTGATTGTAACTTTGTCCCTGAAAGCTATATATTAAAGGTCCATTTTACTGACAAGGATTTAAAATGATTCATTTAATATTCCACAGTGAATAAAAAAGTATTTAAAAATATCAATGAAATAAATAATAGAATGATTTAAAAATAATAATCATCTCATTTAAACTATATAACACCCATGTGAAGATATTTCATTATTATCCAGTTTTAGAGGAAATAGGCTTATGAATGTTTAATAACATGCAAAAAGTTATACAACTTAAAAATGGCAGAGCCCAGCTCATAGTTGGTGTTGCCTAACTACAAAGCCCTTGCTTTCCTACTTCTAATTAATGAATATATTTATATTTAATGAGATTATAAAGGCAAAATTCACTTGTTTTCCAAATATGTTTTGGGAGAGAAGTGCAGTGGGTGATTATGACAGATTTTCAACAGTATTCTTTCTAAGCTGGTTCATACATCTTGCCTAATTTAAACAATTTCTAAGCTTATTTTATTTAGCTGTTGCAAAGTAAAATCTCTCTTTCCCACCCCTCAACTAACCACTAATTGCATGTCTCCTATTTAACAGATATGAGCTTATGTCAACTAAACCAATCTCATCCCTCTGCTAAAGAAACAAGTTTTCAGTGGCAATTAGGAATAATTGTTGTGATTTCTCCACCTACCTAACTCTGACTTCCAACAGAGCAACACATCCCATTAGCCTTTGAAGACAAGAATGTTGGAAAAAAATGCATCTTTTGAGAACAAAACAAT
>SRVM01029089.1:0-10150 GCA_007570785.1 Antilocapra americana
GACCCAGATATGAGTCCATTAGGGCTGCACTAGCGGGCTACAGTCCATGGGGTTGCAAAGAGTTGGACACGACTGAGCAACTTCACTTTTAGAGGCAAACTACATAGTAAAAACCATGTTATTCTCTGCATTTACTGTCTTCCCTGAGAGTTCTCTCCTCGGATGCAACTTGGTCCCATATATAAAAAGGCAACTGTTGAGATGCCCTACCCATCAGCCACCTGTGTCTAGACATGTTGGAACGTGAGTTGTTGGATTGATCTCAAACTCAAATTGAAAACATTTCTACTTATAATTTAGTATTTTTCTATGTCAGAGGGCTTATAACTATTGATTAAATTATTTTATTAAGAAGCATCATTCTGTCTCAGTAGAATTCTATTGGCATTTGCCAATTGAAGGATATGGAAAACCAGGAAAAAACAGATCTGTATGCTTCTCTGCCAGTCAAATCCTGGCACAAGAGAAGCCAAAGAGATAAGGGCATAGAGCCAAAGTGAAACAATATCGAAGAATCTGGCCTAAGATGTGTCTAAGTAATATCAAGGGGTCCAACAGTCTCCTCCACTCTTGAACTTCTGACATTAGCAAGCATTCCAACACAGAAGGCACATGTCTACCAGCCACTGGCATCAACCCATGAGTTAAGAATTGTCCAGATGTGTCCTCTAACCTATTGATTCCATCCTGTGCTTCTCTCTATATGATTCCCTACTTAGGAATTTCACTTTAATGATATGTGTTTCTAACTTGCATCTGACTTTGATGAATCATGTAAACTCTTCTCTTGCCAGACTTGATCTATTATCACTTTAGCTTTTTTCCCCACTCTGCACAGCTTTGGCTAAAAGGCACTCTTGGTCCAGCCTTGACATTTGTAGCTGTCACATTCTTTTCTGTATACTTATCAGCTAAGAAACGTGGACAGGGGTATTGCTATTTATAACAGTGCTGATAATGTTATCTATGGGAAAGTCCATATTGTCATGAGCTCCTGAAGGTACTGTGGCTCTCCACAAGTAAGCATGGAGAAGCCCCTCTAGAATCTGTATCATCTGGCCTTGCTGACATCTCTAGCTACAGCTTTCCCATGCCTCTCCTTAAACTCTATTACTTTGCCACATTGAGCTACTTAATGTTCCCTATTATGTTGTAATCTCTTTTGTCTCTGTGTTTATACTTCTCACTAGAACACTTTCTCCTCCTTACCCCTTGATGCCTCTCAGTCTTCACCATTCTTCTATCTGAGCTTCAAGTTCTCCTCTTTCCCCCAGTATTCTCCAGTTTCCTTAGATGAGGTCACATCCCCACCAGCTTTCTCAGTAGCACTTACATCTTCAGTAATTGTGCATTTTTAATCTCTGGTCTGCGAGCTGCTGAAGGAGCTATTATCCCCCAGTTTAGGTGACTGCATAAGATATAAACGCACAATGGATATGAACAAAAAATTATGCTTTTATAATTCTATTGCTCCTATAATTTCTAATTAACCAGGGCTCTTTGTTCCCTCTATTCCATAGTGCTATTCCTTTTCATAGGTGTTAACAGAAAATAAATTGCTATCGATGTGATCGTTATGTATAGTGTAAGACTGGCCATCAAGCTCAGCTCCATGCCAACAAGGTTTAAATACAGTGAACTGCAGATCTTTGTTTACATTCATTAATAAAATTTTATTTTATTTTTTTTGACAATATATATTTTATTTTTTTTTAATTTTCTTTACTTTATTGTGTTGTTTTTGCCATACATTGACATGAATCAGCCATGGGTATACATATGTTCCCCATGTATACCCCCCCATTTATAGTTTTCATCATTTAGGCTTAGTAAATTTCTTGTTAGGTTTATTCCAGGTAGTTTTATAGCTTTTATTGCTATAGTGTCATTTTCCATTGCATTTTCTAATAGTTTATTGCTTGTAAATAAAAATCTCATTGATTTTTGAACAAATAAATAAATAAATACAGTGAACTGTAGGGAAGAATTTCAAAGAAGTAAACTAATTATTACTACATGCTTTGCCTAACAGTATTTCTGCTTTCCTTGGCCTTATGTTTCAAGTGGGTCTGTGTCTTTAATGCACAACAATCACTTGCACACAAACTATCTGTTCATCTAATAGTTTGGTTAAAAATGAAAACAAAAATGAAGTTGGAGAGTTGATGAGAGGCTTACAATTAGGTAAAAGAAAAAGAGGGGAAAAGGGAGAAAGAGAAGAAGGAAAAAAGAAAAATAATTCAAAAAGCAGTGAAAAGTGAGCTGACTCTGCCATTTAAATACAGCACTGGAGCACATACATGTTTATGATAAATCATTTATTCACTGGCTTTGGGAAATCCAGATAAATGATCTTTTAAGACACCTAACTAGCCCATTCCAGGGACAATCCTCTTCTGCTGAAGAGGTTCTGTGATGAGAAAGACACTCAGCGTTCTTTTATGTTACCCTGTTTCAGAGTCTTTCAGTCCCTCAACTCCTAGAAGAATTTCAGATTGAAGTCAATGATTGCAGTAAATGTCACTGGACATGTCAACATAAAGACTGTCCTTGAACGTAGAGCTCCACATTTTTATGGGCTGCAAAAACTGCTGAAGAACAGATTTCTACATGTAAATAGACTATCGCTCCAGTGCTATGGATGTAGCATCTCTTGTGTGTTTGTGTTACTCACTCAGTCATGTCTGACTCTCTGTGATCCCATGGACTACAGCCCACCAAGCTCCTCTGTCCATGGAATTCTCCAAGCAAGAATACTGGAGTGGGTAGCCATTCCCTTCCCCAGGGGATCTTCTGACCCAGGGATTAAACACATGTCTTTTTATGGTCTGATCCACTAGGGAAGCCTCTTAGTTGCTTTGTATAGAGTAGAGTGCTGATCCTGGGGCCAGCGAAGAGAGTGTGCTATGGTACAGAGTAGTAAATACTTACCTTAGTTCTATAAATTATGTAACAACTCGATGTAGGTTCCTGTGCAGAATATGAGGTCTCTAGACTATGAAGTTCATCAGAGACTAGAGGTCTGTGCTGTGTGCTTAGGATTAAGCACATAACTGAACACTCTATTAATATTTAATAATTATAAACTGAATTAACTTCCTGTAGTGGCCTTGACTTTATAAGGGAAAGATACTGACCCTGAAAAATTGTTCTTGTAGATACTTTGTTCCTTTCTACCAACTTTATCCACAATACTGCTTGATGTCACCATATTACAAATGTGGTCATTTTATTGTCAGTGGTAAGAGCTGAAAAATCTCTCAACAAATCACATTATTTTGGGGTTGACAATCATATTATAGACAAATCCTCTAAAAGCCTTGGTGGGTCAATCAATGCTGAGCAAACCAAAACAGATATCCAGAGCATGCTGTGGGCACTGAGGGGGGTGACAGGCTCATCACGAAACAGTTATTGCAGGAAAATGAAAAAAAAAATCAAAGCAGAGACCAAAGCTGCCATTGTGTTTGTGTAGAATGAGTTTCCACTACTATGAATATAAGAAGAAATTCTAATCTGAGAATGTGCTTGCTCATGTGTGTCCCTCTATCTTTATCTCTTTCTCTCCTGGCCAGTTCTAAATCTGCCCATTGCGTTTGCCTCTTCTATGGGCCCATCCCATGATTTCCCACTGACTCATTATTTAATATTCAGGGTAATCATACAATTCATTAGCTAAACTAGGAAATTTGAGATTAAATAATGTGTTATTAATAATTACTGCAAGTAAACAAGGGTAAGCCATTATCGTCTCTGGAAAAACTTCAGCATATAGCCCCTATTCTCCATAGAAAAGAGCAACACATGTGGAATATATATGCAACACTTCGTTTCTATGATCTCTCAATTTTTGATTACCATTTCATATATGATTGACTTGGGTCTCAATCTAAAATGCCACCTTCTACAAATGATTAGATAGCATCACTGACTCCATGGACATGAATCTGAACAAATTCCAGGAGATGGTAGAGGACAGAAGAGACTGGCGTGCTGCGGTACATGGGGTTGCAAAGAGTTGGAAACAATTTAGTGACTTAACAACAACAGAGAATAAGTTCTGGTATTATCCCTTTTGTTGTTCCAATCAGTGCTTAACATTCTGCTAGCAGGTACAGAGCAGGTACACAGTGAATGTCTAGTGTGTGAATTTAAAACAATATAAATGATTCATGCTGATGACCACATACCAGTCATTCTTAACCTTAACTATCCATTAGAATAACCTGAAAAATTACACACACATCTTGATCCCAGCTCCAGATATCAAATATTCTGATTTAATTTGTCATAGGTTTTGGCTTGAGTGTCAGAACTTTTAAACACTGTCAGGTGATTCTGATGTCCAGTTAAAATTGTGGACAAGCCCCAGTGAGGTGATTTGTCAAACACTGTGGTGATGAAAACACACACTTTGTGAATGGAAAGGCCAGGAAAGGGCAACCCTATAGGATCATATAATATTAGACCTAGAAACTATGTCAGAATTGCAGCAATATTGTTAAGCACTTAGACTTCACAGCCAGATAAATGCAAATTTAAATTACTTGAATAGGACAGAATCTGCTGAATAGAATGACGAGGAAAGAATAATCCAATTCACTCCCCCCTAGAAAACATTAAAAGGTGATAAATTATCCCAATTCCCTCTAATTATTTAAATTTAAAATAAGTTTGCTTATGGTCAAACATAAATCTAAAATTCCTCTGAAAACAAGATCATCAAAGTCCTATATGTTCAGTAAATCATTCTGTTGCCCCCATAATGGTATGACTTTCCTCTTGATGTTAGCATAAGGCAGTGTGGAAAAATGGCTGTTTTTACTGACTGCTCATCATGGAGATGTTAGGAAAGCAATAGAGGCTAAAGTTCTTGCTTACTGTTTAGACCCACTTGCTTGCTTACTGTTTATTCCATTTAATGATCCACTTAATGTTTTCCATCCTCACTGTGCCACCTGACACCCCTCCCCCATATACATTTTGGCCACTTACAATTACTGTTCCATGCTTCTTCCTACTTTTGCCAAGGAAACATTCCCTTCCTGTCCCAATTATCCTTAACTTAAGCTGAGAGAGGTATCACTTGTAACATTTGTCTCCCCATATTATCATCTTTGATGTCCATATCTCTTTATCCCCATAGAGGGTGAGACTTGCAAAGGCAAAGAGCATGTTTAATTCTCATTTTGAATGACTAGCAGAGAGCTGGCCTATAATAAGTGATCAAGTGTTGAACAAGTAAAAGAAAGAATAAACATTTATCATGCAATATTAAAAGGAAGAGCAAAATGCAACTTGAATTGCTCACAACTAAGAGAAAACAATATGTCTGCTTATTGATGATGATAAGGAAGAGATCCCATGCAGAAATATAAAATATTGATATTTTTATTTTGTTGGTTGATACTTTTTTTTCCTTTGCTTGAGAAGAAAGCAAAAAATTGCAGAAAAATGGCTCTCTCACAATGCAAAAGGTAATTTATTCGCTCATTTGTATGAATAAAAGGAATAAGTTTGCTTAGTGGAGAAACTTAAAGCCTTCCTGCTGATAAAGAGGATGCAGCAACATTTAGTTTCTGCTGAGCGCAGACAGGAAAGAGAACACAGCTTGGAATCCAGCAGTCTCTACCATTTACTACCTATGGGCTGTTGCAAAATTTCAAATATTTCTGAAATTTTATTTTCTCATTTTTAAAATGATTATAATCATGTCTGCTTCATTTGTCTAAATTGTAAGTGAAGTGATCGAAATAGTTAAGCACATGAGGCAGATAAATCTTTTGTTTTCTTGTTTCCTAAGTTATAAGAGAGCAAAGCCAATTTGGAAGAAAACAAAACAAAACAGAAGATCAGTTTCTTTATATCCTATGATCATGTTGCTTAATTGAAATGTCACCAAAGTACTTATGGTTACAGTAAATAAGTATGTCAAGTGAAAACATTTTTAATCAGAATTTCATACTAAAAATAGACCAATTAGATAGATAGATAGATAGATCAATGGATATGTTACGATAAAAGAGAGTGTCTTTCTCTGCTAAAAAAGAAAATTTTTTTCTTCTTTATTTTCCTGTTTGGGCCAATATTTAATTCTGACCACTGAGGAGAGATCTTTATTGCTCAAAATATGTGGTTCTTATGAGTCCTGACTTTAATTCTTTAAAGTACAGCTAAAAGAAATCCAGTGATTCTAGTTCCCTTCACAAGGCAAAAAGGAAAAATGAATCTCATCAGAAAAGCAGGAAGAAAAAACTCAATAAATGAAATGTCTCCCAAATACTTTAAGTTAGTAGGACTGCCATCATAAAATACCCCAGATTGGGTGACTTAATAGAAATTTGCCTCATGTTCTGCGGGTTAGGAGTCCATGATCAAGATGTCAGCAAGTTGGTTCTTTCTAAGGCTTATTAAGGAAGTACATGTTCCAGACTTTCCTCTTTGGCATGTAGATAATTTCTTTCCCCTATATCTTCCCTCTATATGTCTATGTCCAAATTTTCTCTTCTCATAAGGACAACAATCATTTTTAATTAGGGGTCATCCTAATGAACTCATTTTAACCTAAAAACCTTTATAAACACCCTATCACCAAATAAAGTCACATTGTGAGTTGCAGGGAATTAGAATTTCAATGGTGGCTCAGGCGATAAAGAATCCGCCTACAACGCAGGAGACCTGGGTTTGATCCCTGGGTTGGGAAGATTCCCTGGAGGAAGGCATGGCAACCCACTTGAGTATTCTAGTCTGGAGAATCACCATGGACAGAGGAGCCTGGTGGGCTACAGTCCGTGAGGTCACAAAGAGTTGGAGTCAACTGAGTGACTAAGCACAGCACAGAGGTTCAACATAAACTTTTTGGGAGAAACATATTTCGTTCATACACTATTTTCTTCTTTTCATTTGGATCATTAGCAAAGTGTGAAGACATCATCAGATGCAGTTTTTAGTCATTTTCATCTTAGTGTGAATTTTATTCAAATAAATTTAAATACTTATATATAATTTTTTGGGCTTCTCAGGTGGTGATAGTAGTAAAGAGCTTGCTGGCCAATGCAGGTAGATGTAAGAGACATGGGTTCCATCCCTGGGTCAGAAAGATCCCCTGGAAAAGGGCATGGCAACCCACTCCAGTATTCTTTCCAGGAGAATCCATCCTGTGGACAGAGGAACTTGGCTGGCTGCAGTCAATGGGGTTGCACACAGTTAGACATGACTGAAGTGACTTAGAGCGCAGCATGAACTTAAATAATTTTTTTTTGGAAATATAAATGTAAGTGAATGAACTTTTGTCTTTTAAAAGATAATTTGCATTTAGCCATGGAAAAGATTTTATCTCTGCTGAACCTAAAACTGGCTCTAGGTAAGAATCACACCATCAAGATTAACTGGGTCATGAAGATCTTTTTTGTACAGTTCTTCTGTATATTCTTCTCTTCTTAATATCTTCTGCTTCTGTTAGGTCCATACCATTTCTGTCCTTTATTGAGCCCATTTTTGCATGAAATGTTCCCTTGGTATCTCTAATTATCTTGGAGAGATCTCTAGTCTTTCCCATTCTATTGTTTTCCTCTATTTCTTTGCATTGATCACTGAGGAAGGCTTTCTTATCTCTCCTTGCTATTCTTTGGAACTCTGCATTCAAACGGGTGTATCTTTCCTTTTCTTCTTTGCTTTTTGCTTCTATCTTTTCACAGCTATTTGTAAGGCCTCCTCAGACAGCCATTTTGCTTTTTAGCGTTTCTTTTTCTTAGGAATGATCTTGATTCCTGTCTCCTGTACAATGTCACGAACCTCCATCCATAGTTCATCAGGCACTCTGTCTATCACATCTAGTCCTTTAAATATATTTCTCACTTCTACTGTATAGTCATAAGGGATTTGATTTAGGTCCTATGTGAATGGTCTAGTGGTTTTCTCCACTTTCTTCAATTTCAGTCTGAATTTGGCAATAAGGAGTTCATGATCTGAGCCACAGTCAGCTCCCAGTCTTGTTTATGCTGACTGTATAGAGCTTCTCCATCTTTGCCTGCAAAGAATATAATCAATTTGATTTCGATGTCGACCATCTGGTGATGTCCATGTGTAGAGTCTTCTCTTGTGTTGCTGGAAGAGGGTATTTGCTATGACCAGTGCATTCTCTTGGCAGAACTATATTAGCCTTTGCCCTGCTTCATTCTGTACTCTAAGGCTAAATTTGCCTGTTACTCCAGGTGTTTCTTAACTTCCTACTTTTGCATTCCAGTCCCCTATAATGAAAAGGACATCTTTTTTGGGTGTTAGTTCTAGGAGGTCTTGTAAGTCTTTATAAAACTATTCAACTTCAGCTTCTTAGCCATTACTGGTCAGGGCATAGACTTGAATTACCGCGATATTGAATGGTTTGCTTGGAAACCAACAGAGATCATTCTGTCATTTTTGAGATTGCAACCAAGTACTGCATTTCGGACTCTTTTGTTGACTATGAGGGCTACTCCATTTCTTCTAAGGGATTCCTGCCCACAGTAGTAGATATAATGGTCATCTAAGTTAAATTCACCCATTCCAGTCCATCTCAATCTACAGAAATAGCTACAGAGATGGGAAGCACACAGTCTCCAAGTGGGTCACTGAGACTCATGTAGAGTGGAGTTTCTCCTCTATCTCCCCCTTGATTCCTAGATGCTTATGTTCAGCATTAGGGTACATAGTATCATATAATGGCCAATACTCTGTAAGACTTTTGTATAGTTGTGCTTGCTAAGGGTCTGTAGGCAAGGAACCACAAACCATACTTAGAGTGTGTGTCAAATTTATCCAGATGAATTGACGCAGTTTTTCAGGATGGACTGGATTCGACCTAATCGAATTGCCAGCTGGTGAATAACTTCTGTCTCTGAGGGCTGGTGTGACACTGGAGCTCACCGTTTGTTTCTGCTGCAGTGGCAACAGCTAGGTAAGTGTTGGCGAGTGCAAACCCATGCTGCTGGGCCTGTGCCATCTCCATTCCTGTCATTATAACTTCTCCACTCATGTATCTTTTATGCTAGCAATAGTGTGATCAACTAGCTGGCTTTTGTTCACTTGGTTATTTAGTGATTGTTGAATGAGAGATGCATTGCAGCAGATGTTAGTTTGTGGTACAATGGTCTTCATATTTTTACTCTACAAAGTCTATCTGCCGACCTCTTCCCAAGACTTCCTGTCTGCAATTCTCCACTCTTTCTTCTTCTAGGCCCCTGATCAACCATTTGGCCCATGATCTCATACAACCACACCTCAGGCCACATCATTTCATTAAAAGAGTATTATGATACTATATATCTATTATGATGTCCAAAATCTGGAATGCCAACACCAAATACTGGGGAAGATATGGAGTAACAGGATGGAAATTCAAAAATGGTGCAGCCACTCTGAGACAGAGTTTGGTGATTTCTTACAAATTAAATATACTCTTACCATATGATCTAGCAATTGTGCTCCTTGGAATTTACCCAAAGGAGTGAAAAACATATGTGCTCACAAAAACCTGCACATGGATGTTTATAGTAACTTTACTCATAATTTCCAAAACTTGGAAGCAACCAAGATGTTCTTTAGTAGGTGAATGGATAAATAAACTATGGTACATCCAGGCAATGAAATTTTATTTGATGATAAAAAAGAAATGAACAATCATGCCACAAAAAGACATGGATGAACCTTAAACACATTATTACGAAGTGAAAGAAGCCAATCTGGAATGGCTACCTTTGACATAATTCCAACTATATGACATTTTGGACAAGACAAATCTATGGAAACAGTAAAATGTTCCGTAGTTTCTATAAGTTGGGGGCATGAGGAGGGATGAATAGGTAGATCACAGAGGATGCTTAGGCTAGTGAAAATACTCTATATGATTCCATAATGAAGAATACATTCTATTATATATTTGTCCAAACTCTTAGACTGTGCAACACTAAGAGTAAACCATAATGTAAACTATAGATTTCGGATGATTATAATCTGTCAGTGCAGGTTCATTTGTTTTAACAAACCACTAATCTGGTGGAGGATGTTGATTATGGGGAGGCTATGCATGCTCGGGGGGGGGGGGACATGGCTACATGCATACATGGGAAATCTCTGTATTTTCCTTTCAATTTTGATATGACCCTAAAACTAC
>SRVM01029098.1:0-17113 GCA_007570785.1 Antilocapra americana
TTTCTCATTATGTACTCTGCATATAAATTAAATAAGCAGGGTGACAATATACAGCTTTGGCTTACTCCTTTTTCTATTTGGAACCATTCTGTTGTTCCATGTCTAGTTCTAACTGTTGCTTCCTGATCTGTATACAGGTTTCTCAAGAGACAGGTCAGATGGTCTGATATTCCCTTCTCTTTCAGAATTTTCCAAAATTTATTGTGATCCACACAGTCAAAGGCTTTGGCATAATCAATAAAGCAGAAATAGATGTTTTTCTGGAACTCTGTTGCTTTTTTGATATTCCCATGGATGTTGCCAATTTGATTTCTGGTTCCTCTGCCTTTTCTAAAACCAGCTAGAACATCTGGAAGTTCAAGGCTCATGTATTGCTGAAGCCTGGCTTGGAGAATTTTGAGCATTACTTTACTAGTGTGTGAAATGAATGTGATTAATACACTCACAAAGAGAAATGAAGAACTCACTTGACTCTTCCCCCATATGAGGACAAAGGAGAATGAATAGCTACTTATGAACTAGGGCAGGGCTTCCTTAGTGACTCAGCTGGTGAAGAATCTACCTGCAATGAGGGAGACCTGGTTTTGATCCCTGGGTTGGGAAGATTCCCTGGAGAAGGGAAAGACTCCCCACTCCAGTATTCTGGCCTGTTGAATTACATGGACTGTATAGTCCATGGGGTTGCAAAGAGTTGGACACAACTGAGAGACTGAACTGAACTGAAGTGATATGATGAGTTAAGGTAAAGTAAATATGGTCAATTTATTTTAGCTAGTGGAAAATTTTATCACATTTCTCTTTCCAAGAGTGAAATTTTGTTTTGGAATTAATGGGACACATTACAGATTTTGAAAAATACTGAAGGTGATATGACATAAAATTTTTGTTCACTTCTCTGCACACAAAGACAGCTAATGCTAATATTTGAAGTATGTGTCTTACCTTTGTATCTATAAGTTAGTTTCTTAAGTGAAAGTGTTTGTCACTCAGTCATGTCTGACTCTTTGTAACCCCCTGGACTGTAGCCTGCCAAACTCCTCTTTCCATGGAATTCTCCAGGCAAGAATACTGGAATGAATTTCCATGCCCTTCTCCAGGTGATTTTCCCTACTCAGGGATCAAATATGGGTCTCTCACATTGCAGGCAGATTCTTTACAATCTGAGACACCATGGAAGATTACACACATTATTTAGTTAATATTGCTTGACATGTTGGAGTTGAAATAGAATGATTTTTCAGAGTTCAAAGTATTAAGGATAAAGAATATAACTTAATAAAAAATCTGAATAACAATGTGTGATTACAGAAAAATAATCAAATCTTGCTTACTTTCCCAATTGGGCAATCATTATATCTCCTCAAGTGGGTCGTCTTTGACTGGAATTACATTTTCATAAAGATGATTCATTTATCTTCTAATATAGTTTAGAATATCTGGTAATATCTCTGCTGTTTTTCAATATTCTTGTCTCTTTTTTTTCTTATGGTGTTTCATAGCCTTGTATGGAGATATGGGCTTTGTCTTTCATGTGTTATATTTAACATTATCCACCAGCTTCAGACATGAAGTACAGAGTTCAGTTCAGTTCAGTCACTCAGTCGTGTCCAACCCTTTGCAACCCCAATGGACTGCAGCACGTCAGGCCTCCCTGTCCATCAGTAACTCCCAGAGTTTGCTCAGACACATGTCCATCAAGTCTGTGATGCCATCCAACCATCTCATCCTCTATTGTCCCCTTCTCATCCTGCCTTCAATCTTTCTCAGCATCAGGTTCTTTTCTAATGAGTCAGTTATCTGCATCAGGTAGCTAAAGTATGGGAACTTCAACTTCAGCATCAGTCCTTCCAATGAACACTCAGGACTGATCTCCTTTAGGATAGAGTGGTTGGATCACCTTGCTGTCCAAGGGAGCCTCAAGAATCTTCACCAATACCACAGTTCAAAATCATAAATTCTTGGGTGCTCAGCTTTCTTTACAGTCCAGCTCTCACATCCTCACATGACTACTGGAAAAATGATAGTTTTGACTATATGAACCTTTTTCAGTGAAGTAATGTCTCTGCTGTTTAATATACTGGCTAGGTTTGTCGTAGCTTTTCTTCCAAGGAGCAAGTGTCTTTTAATTTCATGGCTACAGTCACCATCTGCAGTAATTTTGGAGCCCAATAATATAAAGTCTATCACCATTTCCATCCTTTCTCCATCTTTTTGTCATAAAGTGAAGGTTCCAGATTCCATGATCTTAGATTTTTAGTTTTTTGAATGTTGAATTTTAAGCCAGATTTTTCACTCTCCTCTTTCACCTTCGTCAAGAGGCTCTTTAGTTCCTCTTTGCTTTCTGCCATAAGGCTATGTCATCTGCATATCTGAGGTTATTGATATTTCTCCCTGCAATCTCAATTCTGGCGTGTGCTTCATCTAGACTAGCATTTTGCCTGATGTACTCTGCATAGAAGTTAAATAAGCAGGGTGACAATATACAGCCTTGATGTACTCCTTTCCCAATTTTTAACAAGTCCATCGTTCTATGTCCAGCTCTGTTACTTCTTGACCTGCATATAGTTTTCTCAGGAAGCAGGTAAGGTGGTCTGGAATTCTCATTTCTTTAAAAATTTTTCAGAGTTTGTTGTGGTCCACACCATCAAAGAATTTCACGTAGTCAACGAAACATATCTTTTCCAGGAATTTCCATTCTTTTTCTATGATTCAGCAGATTTTGACAATTTAATCTGTATTTCTTCCACTTTTTATAAATCTAGCTTCTGGAAATCCACAGTTCGTGTAATGGTGAAACATTGTTTGAAGGATTTTGATCATTACTTGCTAGCATGTGAAATGAGCATAATTGTGTGGTAGTTCTACCATTCTTTGGCATTGCTGTTCTTTGGGATTATAATGAAAATTAGCATCTAATCTATTAAAATGATCAAGTTTGCAGTTGTAGGTGAGAATGGAACATTTCTACAGAATCTGAATGAAATGTCATATAGTTCATTTTGTTTAGTAACTGTAGAGTGGAAAAGAGGGTAACCTAGGGCTAAGGATGGGGAGACTATTGAGTAGATGTTGTTTCTACTCGAATGCCAAACAGAGGATTTAAAGAGGGAAACTAAGGCCAATGATTGTATCCTAGGGGCTGCACTAAGGACTCAGTGGAGGAGTGAGAAGATTAATAAAGCATGCAATATAAATTGTCAACAGAAAACATGGAGTGGGTAGAACTGAAGGATAAAACACAAGGCAGTCTGGTGTTCTCAGTGGGTAGAATTGTATTGGTTTGTGAGTGTGTTTAAAGCTTGTTTAGATACTACTTTGTACTCCTTATCAAAAATCTGTCCTGAAGATCAATTATCACCTGATTATTTCTGATAATTAAAAATGGAGAAGTAAATAAGCTTTTTGTAAAAATTAATGACAAATACATAAATAATATTTGACTCTTTTGTGTAAGGATATTTTGGATTAATCTGGACTTTCAATTCACTGAAAATATTAGGCATTAATTGAAGGGAATAGTTCACCATTGTTCAAGGGAACTATGAGGCATATATTTGGATAGATTCTTTGTATAACTTATTCATTTACCTGCAAGTATTATTAGAGAAGTTTATACTCCATTTTCTAAAAGAAAAAGATGAGACTCAATAGAGTTAAACAGTAGTTTCCTCTATACCACCCACTTGATAATATTGCTATTGTCATGATGTAAAAGTAGCAAAACACAGATTGGATCATTGACCACATATTAAAGATTTTATTCCCATATTTTTGTGGTGGGACTTTTATCCCCTTTAGCCCTCTGTTCACCCCCGTTTTCTAGGTTACTTTCACTCTCTTGATTATTCTTATGTTAAGAGAAAGTCATCTGACCCTCTTTCCTTTTTTCCTGCAGATATTTTACCCCTCATGTACATCCATAGCATATTCTCATGCTATGAAATTGGGTCAAAAACAAAATTTAAATGGTTGAATTTCAAAGGAAGTGACAGTCGGGGAAAAGAGATGTTTACAGTAAAACAGAACTCAATCACTGAGGAGACTGGTATGTTGGGCAAGAGGTAGCACCTTGAAGAGCTATATAGGTGCTCTTTCCATACACCTTTTCCCATTGTTATGACATAGTGTTAATATTTATTACTGGGAAAAAATCCATCATCACTTCAATTTAGAAAATTTTATCAAAAATAAATTCCATACATACAATGTGCCAAAGATTTACAAGGCATGAGTATGGAATATTGTGTGCTTCGTTGCTCTATCATGTCTGACTCTTTGTGACCCAATAGACTGTAGCCCACCAGGCTCCTCTGGTCATGGGGATTCTTCAGGCAAGAATACTGGAGTGGGTTGCTATGCCCTCCTCCAGGGGTTTTCCCAACCCAGGGATCGAACCTGGTCTCTGGTATTGGAAGCGGATTCTTTACCATCCAAGACACCAGGGAAGCCCAAGAATACTGCAGTGGGTAGCTCATCTCTTCCCCAGGGGCTCTTCCCAACCCAGGAATCAAACCAGTGTCTCCTGAATTGCAAGCGGATTCTTTACGAGCTGAGCTATAGAGCAATGAGTAATGCGAATATGGGCTATATTTGTTCAGAACTGAAATTCCAGTGGTGAATAGATCGATAATAAGGCAGCAAACAACAAAACTAAAAGTATGATTTTGTTAATGAGTGAGATGAAAAACATCTTATAAGAGTTTGATACAGGAGAGAAGAATTAGATATAGGTTTGTGTAGTTGTTTGAAGCACAGCTAGAAATTCAGTTTGGCCTGAGTTTATATAACTACATTATGCCCTCCTCCATTCTTTAAATAAGTAGGTTATTTAAAAATGTTTATTTGAAATGGGGGCAATGACTCTCCCAACTAGATAACAATAGTTTCTAGGGATTAAACCAAAATATCCTCATACAATAACTCCAAATGTTATTTATCTATTTATGTGAGTAATTTTTAGTAAAAACTTATTTCTCCATTTTTTAAAAATTTCTTACTGTTTTTACATGTAGCACATGGACATACATAACCCACATAAGTAGGTAATATGTTTATAGGACTACTATCTTCAAAGGGCAGATAAATAAAGGAACAGAATGTCTAAAAGCACTTTTAGAAGTCAATAGTGGAAAAAACATTGAGGAATGCTGCCCTGGTTTATGTCTAGATAGATCTGTCAACTGTGAGGTTCACATTCAGTAAAATTGAGAGACTCTTCCTTCTCCAGAGAATTCCCGAGTATATGCTAAACTGTTAATGAGCCAGTTGTAATCTGTAAAGTGTACTGTAAGTTGATATGTTCTAGAACTGAAGATAGAAAAATAGTAAAGGCTATAGCCTTAAGTATTTCTAAATTGAAAGAATGTCATTTGATAATACTAATTATTATGCATTGAGAAGCAATTTGCTTTTTATTTTCTAGCAAGGAACATTTTCAAATCCCTTATAATGACAACTATCATACAGTTAGATGTGATACAATGTTATTAATAGTCTTGAAAGAATAGGGAGCACTGGATGAAGTGATCGAATTCTTCCCTGATGATAGCTAGGTGACTAAGAACAAGCCCTATTGATTTCTCTTCAACTGCATTATCAGGCAAATGAGTCATTGCCTTCTTCTATTCAACAAGAGAGCTTGCTTGTTGAACAAATAACTGAATGGTTAATACCAAGATCTGAGTTTCTCTTTGTGGAGCATAGCTTAACCAGACTCCAGTAAAGCTCTGCCCCTGGGAAAGTGGATCATTGCAGAGGTTGATAGGAGTTCACTGAATAGTGACTAGTGCCTCAGTCAGAAGAGAAACAGCCTCAAAGGGGTACAGTTGAGATGATGAAAGTCTGCATGTTGGAAATGACATTCTGCACTTTTTTAGCCCAGGTTTTATTATTCAAAGTAAAACATCTCTATATGATGGGTTTTCTAAGGCATAGACTAGAAAATTTTCACAAATAAAATTCAAATATAGCTAAGTCACAGACAATAGTTCTATGATTTTGTAAACAGCTTAGTTGGCTGTCTTTTTGACAATGTCTCTTAAGTAGATTAGGGATTTCCCTTGTACCTCAGTTCATAAAGAATTTGCCTGCAATACAAGAGACTTGGGTTCTACTCCTGGGTCAGGAATATCCCCTGGAAAATGAAATGGCAATCACTCCAGTATTCTTGCCTGGAGAATCCTGTGGACAGAGGAACCTGGCGGGTTACAGTCTATGGGGTCGCAAGAGTAGGACACGACTTAGTGACTAAACCACCACCACCTGTATAGATTGTGGCCCAGTCGGTAAATAATTCGCCTGCAGTGCAGTGAATCTGGGTCAAATCCCCGATTAAGGAAGAGTCCCTGAAGAAGAGCATGGGTATCCACTTCAGTATTCTTGCCTGGAGTATCCCCTGGACAGAGGACCCTGGCGAGCTACAATCCATGGGGTCAGAAAGAGTCGGACACGACTGAGTGGCTAACTCTTACCTGGCTGTCCCTTTGGCAATATTTTCTATTGAGATGAAATTTGAATTCCTCTGCATGGTTTGTGTCCTATATAAATGCTAGACATTTAGAACAAGTATTTTAATTATTTAAAATCGTTCAAAACTCTGGTCCTAAAAAATAACTCCCCACTAAGTGATTGGATGATTTGCTCCCATTTTGGTCCCGATTTACTTGACTAATGCTTGGATTTGCTAACTCGAAGCTCTTGTGTGTCATGATTCATAATTCTTTTGTTCAGAATATTTCTTGTCAGTACATGCTGGATAGAACCATACTTTAGATTACCCTGACATGATCCTAAAAGTTTTAGTTGCACAATTTCTGCCTTCTTCATACAGGAACCATCAGGTAACTGGGTTTTAAAGGTCACAGAAATGATATGTGACAAATGTTTGAGGTGATTTTAGCAACTTAATGAGGATAATAATTTTAATAACTATTATGAAATCATTGAAACAGTGGAATCATTTATATACAGATCTTGCAGGGAAAAGCCAATTCTGACTTCTTGTTTAGTTGCCTTTGTTATTATAACACATATAATGCTCAGACTCAGAGAATGCTGCCCCTTTGCCTGACTTTTAAACTAAAATACCTTTGTTCAGAACCCTGTGTGCCTGTAGATGGTAGGAAGGAAGAAATTAATACATCTTCTGCCTGAGGCTTGTCATTCCAGGAGATATTTGAAAGATTAATGGTCTTTTTTACTTTGTTTTCTGATCTCCTCCCATCTCTGATCTATAAAAGAACCTGGCATCCAGACTCTAATGTAATGATTTTGTTTTTGAGACATTAGATTGCCATCTTCTAGGTCAGTCAACTCTCCAAATAAAGTTATATTCCGGTCTCAACATCTCTAGTTCATTGGCCTGTCCTCCAGTGAGCAGATTGAGCTTAGACTCAACACAGGGAAAATTCTACTTAAAATGTCTCAGTAGTTCATTTTCTTTGTCTATATAAACCAGTTGTAGCCTAAGGATGAAGAGTTTTGGGTTATCAACAAATTTTAGCTTGATTTATTCTTTTCTGGCAAATTACAAAAAAAGTAAGTGTTTACCTTTTTGTCTCTATCCAGATCATGAGTCGAGCAAATAAAGCATTGTGTTTATGTTTCAGTGATGTGTCTTAGAAAAAGGAGAAACAGGTGTATCTAGTATGTATAGAATAGTCTTAAAGAGATTTTCTGTTTCCCTTCTTTCAGATAATTTTCTATGTGCATTTTATGTACGTTTTTATTTCCTCTTGTACTAATTTCCTTTTGCTTTATTTTTCCTTTGAAAAACACTTTATGTGGTGTTTTTCTTACTGTTTTGATGAGTTATTGATTCTAATTATTTAATGAAACAGCTAAGTTGGATTTCATACACATAGACTGTCAGGAAGCATTTGGCAGGAGGCTTCCTGTGTGCTGTTTCCTGATGTCCCTTACTAATCCCTGAATATTCAGAGATGAGTGGAGAGGCATACTTCTCGGGGTGGGGGTTGGGGTGGGGAAGGGGGAAGGAATGCATACATTTTTAAAATTAAAGTAATTAATTACAGCCTTCCTCCCTTTTTGTTATGGAAAATGAGTTTTACAACCTCCCTCTCTTTGAGATGGATTCTAGCCTTATGTTTCCTGGATGTGTTGTAAGATTCTTGATCCTAAGACAGCATATATATGCTGACATTATATTGAATAAATGGCTTTGCTCCATCAGAGATTTGGTCCCCGTGTCTCACTTCTCTCCCTATCCTTTTTTCTCTGTTTCTCTCCTTCATGTCAGTCCCATAGAGTGCAAGGGTCCGTTGAGCTCACTAACCTGCCAGGGCTTTCAAGTCCCCCATGAGAGGGCGCCCTGTGCCTAACGTGAAGCAACGCAAACCTCGTGTCAGAGGTTTTATTGATTCTTTGCGTAAACTAGGGGATATTAGCCTCTTTTTCTTTCCTTTATATTCTTACTGTAGACTCTGCACCCTCAAGCCCCGGCTCATTAAAGGGCCATAACAACAGATACACATATCACACAAACACACATGTAACCACACACATTTATTTGTGAGCAGCTGTGTCCACAGAGTTGGTGTTGGTTCTGATGATCTGCTCAAGGGATGGGGTGGTAGAATCAAGAAATGTTGTTCAAGGATCAAGCCCCTCTTTCTGGAGGCATTCCAAGGAAGCATTACATTCTGTAGCTCAATCAGTAAAGAATCTGCCTGTGATACAGGAGACCTAGGTTCGATTCCTGGGTTGCAAAGATCCCCTGGAGAAGGAAATGAAAACTCACTCCAGTATTCTTGCCTGGGGAGTCCCATGGACAGAGAAGACTGGCAGGCTACAGTCCATGGGGTCACAAGAGTTGGACACGACTTAGTGCCTAAACCACCACCAGCACGAGATAGTAATTTCCTTTCAGACAAAGTGATACTGCAGTAATTCCATCTCCACTCATCTTTTAAGAAAATACAGTGGGTTGGGAAGACTTACTACCAGAAATAATCTTATAAAAGCCTTTCATTGGAGATATAGTCTGTTGATGATGCTTATGCTCAGGTCATGGGTCTTCTGAGGAACACAGGGCATTGTCACTCCTTAAAACTTATGACACAGAGGCTCTCCTGAATATACTACTATTACTTTCCTGCTATCTAGGATTTTGTTGAATAAATCATTTAGTTTTATGAGAAAGTCAGACACAAGAAATACGTATCAGCTGTAAAGGCAGCTTCTTGAATTTAAATCCACTTACAAACTGTATAGTGTTAAGAAAATTATATTTCCTTTTATCTCAGACTTAAAAATGTGTTTCAGTGCAGCTAATTGTGAGTATAAAATGAGAAAATGTCTATAAAGTATTAATAAAGTGTCTGGAACATGGTACATAGCATGTACTAAATAATTTATTATTTTTATTAGTTTAATACAGATGTGTGTGTAAATTATGTCATTCTGTATAGAAATTACACTGCATTTAAATTTACCTATAGACCAATCATAACTATCTTTTATGTCATCAATAAAATGTTATGAATAAATGACTGAATGAATGCATATCAAAATGAGATTTTTTTAAACTTTGTATTTGGTCAATATGTATTTAAAAATCACAATATGTAGTGTTGTGAAGACGTGGGGAAAATTCCTACTTTTCTGTTCATGGGTGAGCTAAAGCATCCTATCACATATTTGTTGGCCATTAATATGTAATAGTCATATTAATATGATTACACATATCAATGGACCATTAATATGTAATAATTATTAAAATGGACCAATAATATTAATGGACTATAAATATGTAATCTTCCTTTGTTTATGTATTTTATTCATATTATATTTATACTTTTGTTAATTGCTTAGGTATTTGTCTATGCTGAATATTAATTCTGTGTATATCCTCTAAAATACAAATCTTTTACCAACTAGTTAATTGATGTTGTAGTTTCTCTTCACGACTTCCTTAAAAGGATGAAATTACTAAATATATTTATTTGGAATGTCAATGGTTGGTTAAGATTTTTCTACCATTGCAATAGACAATATCATCTTCTTAATAAATAAAAGTAAAACAGATATATTGCTTTAATTTTTACTAAAACTTCAATCAATATTGAATTTTGTATAAGATGTTAGGTATATGCACAATTTTGTTAGTTTCCAGATGGAAAGGTAATTGTGTACCATTTTATGCTTTATAATGTGTATTTTCTAGTTATATTTCTTTATTACTTGCCTCTTCATTACTCTTATCAGTTTTTTGACGTTGGGCAGGATGTTTTAACCAGCCTTGTATCATGGTTTCTGAAAGAACTGGAACAAAATAAACTACAATGCCTATTGATTAAACAGATAAACAGATTATTTTAAGATTTAATGAAGTCTCTACTATACTTACGGACAAAGATGGGCATAATAAAAGACAGAAATTACAAGGGCCTAAGTGGATCAGAAAAGATTTAGAAGTAGCAACATTACGCTGAAGAACTACACAAAAAGATCTTAATGATAACCATGATAACCATAATAGTGTGGTCACTCACCTACAGCCAGACATCCTGGAGTGTGAAGTCAAGTGGGGACTTAGGAAGCATTACTATGAACAAAGCTAGTTAGAAGTGATGAAATTCCAGCAGAGCTATTTCAAATCCTAAAAGATGATGCTATGAAAGTGCTACACTCAATATGCCAGCAAATTTGAAAAACACAACAGTGGCCAGAGGACTGGAAAATGCAGATTTTCATTTCAATCCCAAAGAAGGACAATGACAAAGAATTTTCAAACTGCTGTACAATTGTGTTCATTTCATATGGTAGCAAAATAAAATTCTCAAAATCTTTCAAGCTAGGCTTCAACAGTATGTGAACAGTGAACTTTCAGATGTACAATTTGGATTTATAAAAGGCAGAGGAATCAGAAATCAAATTGCCAACATACACTGGATCATAGAAAAAGCAAGGGAATTCCAGAAAAACATCTATTTCTGCTTCATTCACTATGTGAAAACTTTTGATTGTGTGTTTCACAACAAACTGTGGAAAATTCTTAAAGTGTGGGAATACCAGATCACCTTACCTGTCTCCTGAGAAACTTAAAATTGTTTCAAGAAGCAACAGTTAGAACCAAACGTGAAACAATGGACTAGTTCAAAATTGGGAAAGGAATACCTCAAGGCTGTATATTTGTCTTTTTGCTTACTTAACTTCTATGCAAAGTACATCATGTGAAATGCTGGGCTGAGTGAATCATGAATTGTAATCAAGATTGTGAGAAATATCAACAACCTCAGATATGCAGATGATACCACTCTTATGGCAGAAAGTGAATAGGCTCTTTAGTGTGCAAAGGGCTCTTTTGGGTGAAAAAGGAGATTGAAAAAGCTGGCTTAAAACTCAAAATTCATAAATCGCTAGCTTATTTTGTTATCTCCTCATAGTATTCTGTCTTCATGTAGACCTAAGGAGGAGATCAAGCTTAAGGATGAGTGATGTAACAATTATCCTCTGAAGTTATGTTACATTGAATAACTGACTTGTAGGCAAAATTTGCTAAGAATGATGAAATACCCCTGGGTTTTAATTAGCTACAGCTAAGAAACTTCACAGAATTTGCTTACAAAAAGGATATGTGGTAGCACATTTAAGTTTCAAGAGAAATGTCTCGTGCAAAGGTACCATCTATAAATCAACAAAGGTACTTATTGTAGCTGAGTTAGTAGACACTTTCAGTCTTACAAATTTCTTTCTTTCTTGGGGAACTAACAATTGCCTGGGGATCTGTTGGACTTATGAACTTACGTCATACCATGGACCTACGTCAGTCATGTTCATAGGTGAGATTTTTTTTTCCAGGAAATCAAATAATCAGAGACTCCCAAGTTCAAGTGGATTTTGCAAATCATCCTCACCAATCTTAGATTAAACTGCTTATTCAGCAAGCAAGACATCAAGGAAAGTAGACTCAATTCCAGTATTATAAAACTGGAAGAAAAATATGTGTTTTATTGCTGTATAAATTAGAGTAATCAATAAATTAGCTTTAATTAAATGAGAATAATTATGTAATTCCAATTTAGATACAAAATTTTCTCCAGTTAATAATGCAACATAAGAAATTTCTTATAATGTTGTACAGTTTTTAGAACACTTCTGTTAAAAACTGTACATTAATCAATGAGATGCACTATATTGTAGCTATCAGATTTGTAAATGTTGAACAGTCCATGCAGTTTCTAAATTTTCCACACTTCATAATAATTATGTTGAACATATATGTAAATAATGATTTATCTACTTTAAGTATGTTTTCCTTTCCAGTTTATCCCTAGAAAGAGTTTCATGGAGCCAAAGAAAAAGGAAAAAGTGATTTTTATTTCTTCATCAGGGTGTATGTGATTGTTAAGTTGTGTCTGACTCTTTTTGACCTCACAGACTGTATGTAGCTCAAGAGGATCCTCTGTCCATGGAATTCTCCAGGCTGGAATACTGGGTTGTTGTTTCTGCCTCCAGGGCATCTTCCTATCCCAAGGATCAAACCTGTGCTTCCTGCATCTCCTGCATTGGCAGGTGGATTTTTTACCACTTAGCCACTTGAGATGCTCTTTTATTTTTTCATAGTTATCCCTAATCACTTGTATTAGTTATGTCAAATTCTTATTTTATATACATTGTACTTTTTTCTGATACACTAGAGGATCCCACCCCAGAATAAGGGAATGCAATAACCTGCTGCACCTTGCTTTCCCATAAGTATAAAATTTTCATTTTGGATTATTAAAAAATAAAGCTCTTTATCAGCTTATTTTTGAAAGGAAAAGACTTATTTTTGAATAATACATTTTATTTTATTTATGTCTTTTCCTTAGGAAATTTATGTCCTCCAAACTTCTCATTCCCTTAGTAATGCAGTAGCCTCAAACCAGGAATGATGATTGATGGATGCTATGAGGATTTAGAAGAAGGCATAATAATGCATGTAACAGAAACATAAGGTGTGGGAAGGTCATTTTTGTCATGGATGGGTGAGTTGCTGCTGTTTGGTAATAAAATTTCAGGCATTAAAGGGCATTTAACAGGGGTACATTTCACAACTTTAGGTGAACACGTGTACATTAACATACAAAGTCTGTGTCCAAAAAATATTTGTTAAATGAATCAATTTCTAATAGATACTTACAGTAAATAATAGATTTTATATGTGTTTGAGTTAGTGTGTATATATATATATATTTATATTTAAAGTATACTATCTATTTATCTAACTTATGTAAGAAACTATTTTTTCCACGTTAGTTTTTTCCTTAGAACTTTGAATGTAAGGAATTCCTGTACTTAATATAGCCTATTGTAGTTAACACCTATGCAAGAGTTTTTCTTCTGTTTTTCTTATCTTCCAGATCTACTGAAGCTGTAAATTTATTGAATTTGACTATATGTGGAACAGAATTTTTCAGAACAAAAGCTAATGCTTAAAATATTATAATATCTTGATTTTACTATGACCCAGTAGCATATTCTTTCCTAAAGTGAATTATTTTTTTCATACTTACCCTCTAATGTGTGCCAGAAATTATCAGAAAGTATTAAACTAAAGCATAGCTTTCTTTGAAACATTAATTTATATTTCTTTAAAAGGTGATGATAAACAAAGCTGGAAGATGAGGGCACTTGAATTCTTGCTAAGTTTATGGTCTGAGGAAGCAGGATTATTTTGCCCATAGAGGATGACAATTCATCAAGCATTCACTCATAATGTAGTATGTTTCAGGCATTGCTGACATCATGTGTCCACTGCACTAAGGTAGGGACAGTGAGGAAACATGCCTAAATAGCTTTATGTGTTCTGGTAGATACCAATCAATGTGCATTACCAAGGACTTATATACATTTCCCTAAACTGCCTACTTGGATATATATTTGTTGGCCATGTTTTTCTCTCCATGGTTAGAGCTGAGGGTTCAAATATATATTCCCCTAGAAGAAAGAATAACTCTTATCTTTGTGAGGGATCCCTCACAATATACATCTGAGAATTACGAATGCAACCTTAGAGCCAGACAGGATGGGTTGGAAACATGAGGCACTCAGAAGACTTAGCAGAGTCAGATGGAGTTGGAACCAGAAGGGCAATCAGGATCATATGTATATAGCACCATGTTTTCTCAATAAATTACAAATTGAAAGTTGCCCTATAGTTAATTTACAGGTCACAGGTACTAGGTGTTTGAAGAGATAGAAAGATATCATGGAAGAAGTAAGAAACCCTTGAAACAAGTAGTGGGGCAAGAATGCCAAGGGCATTCTCCGTAGTTACAGTAGCTTCTGTTTTTGTTCTAAGAAGTTCAGACCACACATCTTTCATGATTGACAGGTATCATACTTTATTCCTTTTAGGTAATCCAGACCCCAGGAAGGTGTTACTTGCTGAATGGATGTCCTCATGCCTCCCAACAATGTGACTGAATTTGCTCTCTTGGGACTCACACAGAATCCACACTTGCAGAAAATACTATTCATTGTCTTTTTGTTTATTTTTCTATTTACTGTGGTGGCCAACCTGCTCATTGTCATCACCATCTCCTTCAGTCCCACACTTTCTGCTCCCATGTACTTCTTTTGAACTTATTTGGCCTTCATAGATGCTTCCTTCACTTCTGTCACCACCCCCAAAATAACCATTGATCTGCTGTACCAGAGGACAACCATTTGCTGGGGCGGCTGTCTGACTCAGCTCTTTTTGGTACAGTTTCTTGGAGGAACGGAGGTGATCGTCCTCATTGTCATGGCCTATGACCACTATGTGGCCATCTGCAAGCCTCTGCACTACACTGCCATCATGAGACAGGGACTCTGCCAGCTCCTGGTGGTGGTGTCCTGGATCGGGGGGATCATGCATGCCACTGTGCAGATTCTTTTCATGGTCAACTTGACCTTCTGTGGTCCCAATGTAATTGATTACTTCATGTGTGATTTCTTCTCACTGTTGCAAATTGCCTGTGGCAACACATACAAGATCGGAATTATAGTGGCCGCCAACAGTGGGGCCATGTGCTTGCTCATTTTTTGCATGCTCCTCATCTCCTATATAGTCATCCTGAGCTCCCTGAAATCCCATGGCTCTGAAGGACGATGCACAGCCCTCTCTACATGTGGTGCTCACTTTACAGTAGTGGTGCTCTACTTTGTCCCTTGCATATTCAGCTACACACGACCTGTGACTACTTACTCTGCAGACAAGCTAATAACTGTGTTCTTTGCAATCCTTACCCCCATGTTGAATCCTATAATTTATACAGTGAGAAATATAGAAGTGAAAAATGCCATGAGGAGTTTGTTGAAAAGGAATGTAACTTAGGCTGTTCAAAATAACAACAGAGTGATGATTTATATACATAGAACACATATTGCGTAGCTATGAGTAAAGTCGTTTCAGTCATATCCAACTCTTTGCAACCCTGTGAACCATAGCCCAGATTCTTAACCACTGAGCCACCAAGAAAGCCCATATGAAGGGTTATACCTGTTGTAAATTGTGAGAGAAAAAAAAATTCAGATCACTGACAGAAAAATTAAAGGACCTAGAAACTAGCATTTGTTAATTATTTCAAATGGCTAGATATTTATTAGGCATTTTGATAAATTTTAATGTAATTATCATGGCTTCAATATTTGTGTTCACAGATTCATAATTGGCAATGGAAAGAACAACTATGAACCCTAGTTTGGTGATTGTAGATTATGAGTTTCTCCAGATTTATCGCTAGTCTGCTAAATTCTTTCTTTACACCACTTGAATGAAAGTAACTTTCTATAGGATCTTGATGTCAGAACTTTTAAAATTTGCTTTGAGATATAGAGTTTAGACTGATACATGGGGACAGACAGGACTGATGGTATGTGAAAGAACTGCTGCTGATTTATTTTTCTGTGCTATGAATTTACCAAAGTCAGTTAGAGTAACACCCACAAAGGAGGAAATGATAATTCACCATTTATCTTTGATTTTTTTGTGGCACAAATATTAAGCCAAAATTTCTGAATTTGCTCTTAATTTAATCTTATTTGCTTAAATGCCTCACATTTTTTCTCGAATATAGTGTACTCATTTTCCATATGAAGATTTGATGAGCCATTCGAAACAAGAAATTTTAACATTTTTACCAAATTTAAACAAAAAGACCTATAATTGGGATCCAAAGCTACTGAAGGTATGCTATATATATAAATATTTACATTTCAAGACCCCTTTAGTATCTGTCAGGCACATTCACCTCAGATGATTAATCTGCGTAGTAAAGTAGTTGTTCCTTCATCATTACCTACCTTTTACAGTGAAGCAAATTGAAGCTAACTTAATTGACTCACATCACAAGTGCTTCATTCATAAAGTGTGTCAGGAGCTATAACACTGGGATGCAGATTTCTTTCACAAATTTCAGATATAAACTTCCAACCTAGGTCTTTAAAACTTGGTCTTTCTATGAAATGAAACACAGTCATATGGTATGTTTAGCTCTATAGATAAGAAATTATCTGCAATCTTAATGATTCATTTTGCATTTCAAGAAGATGGTTTAAAATTTTCTGCAGTCTTATCTCATATGTAGCAATATGTCTCAGCACAGCAAATGGGTATCATAGTAACAGATTTTTTTTTTAGAAACAGTAAAAATCCCCATTAGATTTCTTTCAGTATTGAATACATATGTTAATTAATGCTGGCCTTCATAAAAGCAATGTGGCTAAGGTGAATGTTTTGCAAAGTGGGGGACACCTGCAATGCTCCTCCAAGAATGTGGGAAATTTTCAGCTCATTCCACATTATTACATAAGTCTTATAAATCAGAGCTTCTCTGACTACAATGCTCCAGTGCTTGTTTGTTCTCACAAATATCACTTTATTAAGCTCAGTGATCAACTGAAGCTATTTCTTTTATAGTTTGACTATATAGTAATGCCCAAGTAAGGTTCCAACCACTTAGACTGCAAACAGCTAAGTTGTACATGGCTGTCTCAAATTGATAAGAAACATAAATTTTTCCCACAAAGTATAGGCCTGGAAGATGGAATAATCAGCACCTAATCTATTAAAATGGTTATTTACAGTTGCAGGTGAGAATGAAGCATTTCAACAAAATTTAGACTA
>SRVM01029099.1:0-10364 GCA_007570785.1 Antilocapra americana
CTTATTATTCTTAAAAACTTGGAATAAAATTTAAAATTAGAACATATATGATACTTTCAAACCACCCACATTTCTAATGTATCTGCTTCACTTAGTACATGGTAATGAAGTATGAGTAAAAAGGTGCTATAAATAATCATGAGGACTGATATCTGTCTGGCACTCAGTGGTAGGTTGTACTACCATTTATCCCTTTATTGATCTAGGTGTTTTGGGATTGGTCAGTGTACACACATTACTCATTAAATATTTGAACATTTTTGAAAATAAGCAAATGTCTCCATAGTTATTACACATATTAATAAGTAAAACCAGTGATCAAATACAAGCATATTTGAATTTGTGTTTATGTAAGAGTATATTTATACATTTTTATCTATCATATCTCTAGAGGAGAGAAATAAACAGTGAGTAAGTGCTATTTGGTAAGATTTTAGTTATTGATTATAAACTTCCACTTGTCTAGGGACTTATAATAATCATACTTATTTGATAGTAAATAGCAGCAGCAATGATGTAGAAGTGCTGTGTGTCTAAAAATTCTACAATTGACCCCAATTTTCCGCATATAAACTATCTGTAATTTTGAAGATAAGAAATAGGTACATTTCATTGTTTTTTCCAAATTGAATGTTTAAACTAGAAACTTCAATCTCTTCAAGATCTTTAGAAATCAATAACTAAACCTACACACACTGAACTATATGCATAGTGATAATTGTTGATTAACTTTCTAATCATAAACTTTAAACATCAGTTATTTTTTGTGTTGGTTACAATTATTTCTTGTTAAAGCATTGCATTTACTGAGGATCTTCTGTAATACACCTGGTACTATTCAACAATTTTAGACTTGGTAGTTATAAACATAAATATAAATAATTTATAAATAATTACATAATTGCATAGCCCAAAGTATTTGTTATAAGTTGTATAATTGTTCAGAATATGTTGACTCTCTCTTCTTTTCTCTTACTGTGGGAAGGATAAATTTACCTGCCCGATTGATGTTTATCTTGGATGTGTAACTTATTCATCAATGGCAAATGAAGAGATGTGATGTACAAATGCCCAATAAATGCTAATTACTGTTACTTCTCATGAGCTTCTGAGAGTTGCCTAGAGAGTAAAATGTCTTATATAATAGATACCAATTTATTCTGGGTCCCCAAATGGGAAATCACATTTTTTAAGCCTTAGATTTACCTTCAGCCTGAATCCAGGCCAATTGGAGATGAGAAGAGTTAAATGGAATCTTAATTAAACTGAAGATTCAGAAATGAGAAATAAATATTTTTGTAGTCTTTGGATTCATGGTTCCTGATTTCTTCGGCAAAATCTGCCCAATCTGTAATGTTTAGAAAATATACACTTAAGGTATCCACTTGGAATACCTTTATGTTGCAAATATTAAATATCATAATAAAAACATTTACTGTTGTTTCAACGGTGTGATTTTACTTTCCTCACAGACAATGAAAGTCAAGGCAGTAAAAAGTTTCTGTTTATATTCACTACATTTTTCCATTACTACTGTGACTTAACAGTGTATCTTGACATCTCTGTGGCCTCTGTCATTGGTCTCAAGATGGCTGCTATAATTCCAGATAGGTATCAGCATTCAATACAAAAAATTTTGAGAAAGCAAATGGATAATATCTTCCTTTTTCTTTTTTAATTGGGGAATTTAAAGTTTTTCCAAAAGTCATCTACTGGGGTCCAGCCCTGGCTGGATCCAGGGATTTTGAGAGATGAGTGGCGTCGGTGAAGTACTGAGCTGAGTCAATGTGTTGATGGAGCAGTCTCTCCCTTTATTGTTGTTGAATTACACTTTTATGCCCAAAGAACATCCCTATTACATCACATATCATTCAGGGATACATTTTGTTCTTATCAGGTGCAGCTGTGTGGAGGCTTAAGGGAAAGGATAGGCTTGAAACTGTTTTCATTCCAGTGACCTCAACCACTATCTGTCTCATTCTGTTCTGAAAACCTTGTCTATAATTATTGTCTCACACCTGCTATTTTATACCTATAGGGGAAATAAATGAGGAGTCAACTAAGGCAGGTACAGATGATTGCGTTATGTCCCTACACTCTGGTTCTTATGAGGAAAGGCTACACTGAGACAGTCTAGCAGCACCGCTTTAGCGATAAAACCCTGTTAACCTTATATAACTACTATAATGAATTCCTGTCTACACTATCCTAAAACAATCAATGTCTCCAACTATGCTGGCTAAAGTTATGAGCATTCCTAAGTCCTATTTTCCCTGGTCTCTTCAAGGAAGGGAGCCTCCACCGTGGAGTGGTCAGGGGAGTGGGAGGTGGAAAGGTGACCCAAGTATGGACCCATCTGGTGGTGGCTTTGCCAAGACCCCCAAGATGGGATGAACAGAACTCCCAAGAAAAATACCAGGAGGGGCCTTGCCCAAGGATGCTCCAATAAAGAAAATCTGCTTTGCAGTTTCCTTCTTAGTCTTATGACTTTGTCATCTGAGCGAGGGGGCATCCTGACAGCTCCTGGCAGTCATCCTGGAAGATTTCCTCTTATGCCTTTTTATCAAGAACTGGGTCATATGACCACTAATGTATGTGCACAGATGGGTAACACATTATCCTGATGGAGTTAGATAAATTATGATCCACTGATGAAGACTACTAGACTATTGTCCCATGTAAAACCTGGTTTCTGATTGTAAAGAAGTAGTGGTGGTGGATACCAGGAAGATAAGCAACAGTGATTTCTACTAAATTGTTTACTATACCCTCTAATACCTCTCCCTATCTACTTGTAGAGTCAGAGTATGGTAATACACATACTTTGCACTATATATTTTTAAAATATATTTTTATACCTTAGAAAATTGTCCTACACTAATATTATATTAGGACTTAACTAACAGATGTAACACAGTTAATTGAGACAAGATAAGCACTAAAGTTAATTAAAGCAAATAAAGTACAGTATCAAGGTGAAGTCGTCTTCCCTAAAGTTCATATTTAGTGGGTAGTCATCCCAATAACACAGCTAAAGAGAGTAAAATTTGGTGTGTCAGAGTTAATGATAAAGAAAGTGAAAAGAGATTATATTAAAATGCAGTACAGGTACATAGTCTGAGAGAGTTTATGAGCCCTAGGTTTTATTACTCATGTTCTCCTATATGATTGGATGTTGTATATTATAATGCAATGTTCAGATGTTCAAGGCAAGGTTGTAACTTTGCTATAAAAGCTTTGTAATGAAAAAGGATTTAGTCTCTGAAAGGTAAGTCTCTCTATATGTCAGTTTCAAGCTTTTAAAGATTATGTGAAACATAGCCATTTAATGCTGAATAAAATTTAAAATGCCATCACACAACTAACTTTTGCATACTGAGTTAGCATTTTCATTTTACATTCTATGTTATTATTTTACTCTGAGAATATAAATGCAGCACCTTCCCTCAGCAATTCATTCTTGGTTTAGTTAACATCAATTTTCATAAAATTATTGTGTTACACTTTTTCTTCCTTTTTAGAAGAGCTAGTTTCTACTTGGGGTATAATTCAAGAAATATTCACAAGTATTTCCTTATTCAAAATGTCGATCCTTCTATTAGTTTTAAGAGAAACTCATCACTTTTACTAAAATAAAGATGATAGCAACAATTAACTTAGGCCATTCCCTAACTGTGGCCTTAATTGCATATATTACAAAGTGTTTATCTAGTTTGCCTTTAAGGTCTTCTGTTTTATTAAAAGATAAAGAGTTATACCTCTTCCTATATAAACAATTGGCAGAATGAGGATAAATGTAAGCAGAAAAGGTCAAATTTCATGGGCAATGCTATTGGGTTCCACAATGCTCTTAGTAATATCAATTTAGTATATTTCCTATTAGGAATTTGGAAATGTGAATTTCAGTAAACATCAGAAGGGATAGAATCAACCTCTCAATGTACCAAATGACCAAATAAATGAATTGCAACAAATAAAGATGCTTTCTATGCTAAGTTCAATATGCAACATGTCAATATGGAATCATGAATCATAGGTGGCAACTGGATAAAATAAACCTCTGTGCTTAATACAATCTTTGGTAAAATGAACCATTGTGAACTATAGAGAAATAAAGTTTAATTTACTATTTTAACAAACTGTATAAAGCATATATAGATAGATATAGCAGATATAGTATAATGAATCTATAACACTGATATTCTCAATTCTTAATGTATCACTCTGAAGCAAAAAAAAATAACCATTTTCTAGTTGAAGATGCTTTAAAAAAAACAAAAAATGGGAGAATCAGGAACTCAGAAGTAAAAGATTAAGTAGTTTTTGATTATTAAATAATGGCATGCAAAATATTGAAGATCAAGAGTTATAAATTTCTTATGCTACTCCTTTTCTTTTCCCTTCAGTAAGAAAAGTTCAACACATGAAACCACATTCACATATTTCAACAAACATTAAAGGAAATTATATTTTTTTCTTACTTTTTATCTTTCTTGATATTTTACACCTTTTTAAGGAAAAATTTTAAGAAGGGACTAAAAAAGTACCATAGCGTTTAAGAAAAGTAGATGAAAAAAGAGAGAATGACTTATGTAAATGAAGAAATACAAATTTTTCCACTATGATTATGTAGTCATTCATGAAAGAGGGAAGAGTATATGTTGATGCATATACATAAACCCCATCTTTATTGAATTTCCTTCTCATTGAGGTCACCACAGATCATTGAGTAGAGTTCCCTGTGCTATACATTTGGTGCTCATTAGTGATCTGTTTCATACATAGTAGTGTGTATATATCAATCCCAGTCTCCCAGTTCATCCCACCACCACATCTTTCCCTCTTTGTTTCCATTTGCTTGTTCTCTACACCTATGTCTCTATTTCTGCCTTGCAAATAAGATCATCTATATGATTTTTCTAGATTCCACATATATACATTAATATATGATATTTGTTTTTCTCTTTCTTATTTCAGAAACTGACGCAGCAGTGTAATGTGACTAGGCTCCAATAATATTAAACTATCAAAACAGCAAGTTGAGAGATAAGGGCAACATTAATAAAGAATTATTGTATTTTCTCTCTTAATTTTTAAGCTATTATAGCTAGGCTTTTTTTTAAATCTTATTCATAACATGTACTGGTACAATACTCTATGAAAAGACCCAGTAAAAGATAAGTTAAATATTCTTGATGTATTCAAATTTGTAAGACCTTGCTTCCTAGGGTGCTGAGAACGAGTGAGGTCATCATAGGGTAACTACTTACTGCTTCTAACAGCTAGTAGATGAGTGGGAGGGATTCATTAATATTAGAAGAAAGACAATGGACAAGGTAACAGTTTAGAAATTACGTATTTCTAAGTTTAATTTAATGCCTAAGACTCAGAACCAACTTGAGAAACCAGTATGTTTTACTCATGCAAATGTTCTCTTACGCTATGTTAATGAGACTGCATTTGCTTGCAAATCAGCTTTTCTTCAATTCATGTCCATCATTCTATGGCCCAGGACAACTCACTTTGTGCCAATGTTATCTCAAAATGCATGTTTTGGTTGAGGGGCCTGGTGCCAGTCACTGAATTTTGAGACATTTCCTCTCTCTAATTAACAGACTGCTAGTAGCTATGTAACATCCAGCTAAATACTAGCAGGGGGTCACTCTTTCTACCCCCCTTCTGATGTCTATGTCAGAAGCTTTCTCTATCTCTGTTATACTTTAATAAAACTTTATTACACAAAAGTTCTGAGCGATCAAGACTCGTCACTGACCCAGGATTGAATCCTTCTCCAGAGGCTGAGAATCCAGGCATCTTTCATGGCTCAGCAACAACCTTTCATTATGAGTCTCTTAGAGAAAATCAGTAGTTTAGAAGACAAACGCAGAGCACAGCTGCTGCTAAGTCACTTCAGTTGTGTCCAACTCTGTGCAACCCCATAGACAGCAGCCAACCAGGCTTCCCCATCCCTGGGATTTTCCAGGCAAGAGTACTGGAGTGGGTTTCCATTGCCTTCTCCATTAGTGAGTATATCTCTTCCCAATAAGGGAGTAGGACACTCAGGGGCCACCAAAAGCTGATGGGAAAATATCTGTCTGTCCCAGCTACAAAGAAATGCTCAGGTAAATCTTTTTGTAATTGTTTTTACTGTAGCATCCAAAATAGTACAGGTTTGGGAGGAGAAGGCTCTGGAGTAGAAGGTCAGGACAGTGTAGGTAGTCCCTGTGTCAATCAAGAAATTCTCAGACATACCTGCCATATCCAGTTGCACCCTTGGCTCCAGCCCCATGATGGTTATCTGTGACAGGCAAGCCTATTGAATCATCATGAGGGAAGGCTTGGAGCTTGACGTTGAGGCTCTTGGGTCCCAAGGGCAGAGTGCTGCCCAATGTCCCAATTGATGGCATTTGTAGCAAGCCATTTTAGGAGGCTTGTCACGGTTTGGGCACTCTTTGGCCCAAAGTCCCGCCTATCTTCAGATTAGTCATTTGCCTCTTGCCTTGTACTTTAAGGACTTGGGGTTTGCTATAGGGCTTCCCTGGAGGGCGGCCAGCATGTGGGCATGCCTTGTCTCTTTCCTTTTCTCCCTTTCCTGAGCCTTGGTTTCCCTCTCTTGTTCTCTGTGATAAAAGGTATCGGTGGCTGTCTGGACCATCTCATCTAAAGAAGCAGTAGGGTCCTGCTGCTGTAGTTTTTATAACTTTATTCTAATGTCTGATGTACATTGGGACAGGAATTTGTCCTTTAAGATCACCTGTCCCTCGTAAAAGTTTAAGTCCAGATTGGTAAACTTTTGGAGGGCCTCATTTAACCTTTCTAGAAAGGCAACGGGGTTCTCACTGGGCTCCTGAGCTATTGCTGAGACCAAGGCATAGCTGATTACTTTCTTCTGGACTGTTTTTAGTCCTTTCTTTACATAGATTAGAAAATGATCCCTTTCCAAGGTGTGTTCAGGGTCATTATAATTTCAATTAAGAGCTGAGGAGAGGAGCATAGTTTCCTCCAATGGATATTTATTGCTTGACATGTGAAGCCCCGTAGAATACCTTTGGGCTTCGTTTAAGACCCTAACATACTCAGTGCCAGATAAAGTTTGATTAAATATGACCATTATGTCCTTCTACATTAAGTCAAAGGCCAAGGTAGTATGTTGGAATGTATCTATATACTTGCCTCGTCATCTGTATAGCTTCCCAGGTCTTGATTAATCTGTCTTAGTTATAGGAGGGAGCAGGGCTCATGGACTTCGGTTGGTCCAAATTCTCCTCCAGTTTCAACTAAGGGACATACTCGAGTTGGGTTTTGTGGAGGGAGTGCTCCCAGATATGGGGACATGTTTAGATATGAAAAAGGAGCACCAGGTGACTCGGGAACCATGGGAGGTGAGCTTTCACTGGGGGCTTCTTTCTCTTGGTTGTCTGTGCCTAACATTATTTGCCTAGTAGACTCACTTTCAGGGCATTCAGAAATCCCATTCTTAAGAAAGAGTTCCTTCATATCTCTTAGTCAGAAGAAAACTTGGACAGAGGGTATCTCTGTCCATTTCCCTTGTCTTATGCAGATTAAGTATAGCTGCAGGATGGTATTGTAATTTAAGCTCCCAACCTCAGGTCAGTGTTCCTCATCCCCCAGAGGATACCATGGCCATGCAGTGGCACTAAAAAATTTTAAGAGACTTCTCCTTAGAGTTAGAGGATCAAACAGGTTCCAATTGTCAAAGATACATCACAAGAGGATCTCTTGGGAAGTGGATTGGTTATTTCCCATCTGAAAGACAGTGATGACAGGGAGGCAAAGAAAAAAAAATAGGCCTCCTTCTATTTTTATGGGATAACTTCCTTCGGGGTGAGTCTTTCTGAAGCTTATCCTACTCAGACTGGAGTTGGGTGTCCCCTAGGTCTCCAGCATGACCAGTGCTTGGTAGGATTAAGGAGTTGAATCTTAACTCATTGCTGATTTGCCTACCATGGATGGGAATAGATACCATGATGTAAAGCAATCCACACCTGTGCCCTGAGACTGGGAACTTGGTGAGATAGCCATAAGCCTTATTCTCTTATTGCTCTGAGGGAACTTAAGTCATTGATTTCTTTCCCTAATCCTTCATAAGAGCAATTTAGGACATTTCCAAAGGTAAATATGTCAATGCCATAGACCCACTTTAGGTAATAGCAGAAGTAATGACAAAGGAGTGGATTATCTGGTCCTGTTAGGGGCATTAGAATTATTTTAATAATAAGCAGGGTGGAGCAATGATGCCTAAAGGGGTCAGGCTCCTGGTTGTAGGAGTTAGTAAGTGGCTTAAGAACAAAGTGATAAGAGGCCAGATGTTCCATACAAGGGGAGTGGAGATTTTTTTATGGGGGTATATTTGTAACTTTAGGAGAAGGGTGATAAGGATTTGGGCCCAAATGGCCTACAGGGCTAACTCCCAAAGTGGCAAATATTATTCGTGGGAGTCCAAGTGCCCTTGAATGGATGCCATCAACAGATGAACTTGTAACAGGCATTGTGTGCCTGTCACCCACCCTAGTGGGTTCACTGACAGCTGCTGTTGTTGCACATGTTGTAGTAAACATAGAAGATGAAGGCCTGAATATCTAGAGGGACTGGATATTATGTAGCATTTCCCTCCCAAGGGCCATCTGTTTTCTGATTGTCCCTCCAGAAGATTGTAGAGACAACATTGTGGGATTGGACAGGGCTCAGGAAAAGACCATGAAACAGGAAGGAAGGGGGCAGGGCAAAACTTTTGAAAGAATGACATAGTCCAGGGGCATAACATAAATGGATTAAAATAAAATGGGACCAGGGCGGTTCTAAGATAGTGGAGGAATAGAACAGGGAGACCATTTTCTCCCCCACAAATTCATCAAAAGATCATTTGAACGCTGAGTAAATACAACAAAGCAACTTCTGAATGCTGGCAGAGGACACCAGGCATCAAAAAAAGAAAAAACAAAACAGCCCATTGTCTTCAAAAAGAAGTAAGACAAAGTATAAAAGATAAAAAGAGAGACAAAAGCGTTACTGAAGGATAACAATCCTGGGGAGGGAGTCTTAAAAGAGGACAAGTTTCCAAACACCAGGAAACCTTCTCACCAGCAGGTCTGTGGGGAGTTTTGGAATCTCAAAGGGCAATATAACTGGGAGGAAAAAAAAATAAAACCTACAGATTACGCACCTAACAGCAACTCCCGGTGAAGAAGTAGCCCAGATGCTCATCTGTCACCAGCAAGCAGGAGCTGAACAGGGAGGCACGGGCTGCATTGCTTAGGGTAACAACTGGGCCTGAATACCCTGAGGGCAATCTGAGGGAACTAACGTGAGATAGCAACCCAAACCATGGCATAGCCAGAGAGGGGGAAAACGAAAAGTAAAGAGAGAGAGAACTTTCCCGCAAAAATCTCTAATCTAAGGCACTGCCGGGCCCACTCACAGAACAAAGGACCTGAGCAAATACCAGAGGAGAGTTAACTGGCTATGGACAGTCCCATCCCCTGCCGGAGGCAGAGAGGCAGACGCAGCCAGAGCCAGAAAGGGTCAAATATGGCCCCAGAGATAGCATCTCCTACCAAACTGTGAGCAGGCTTCCAGTTGCTAACCAAGTCTTCCTGGGAACCTGGACAATTGACATCTGCCAGGAGGATCACAGCCAGATATCAGCTCTCCAGAGGAGACACAGGTCACACCTGAGACGGTGCTCCCACTCAGCATCCAGGAAACCAAGCAGCTGAGACCAGGGAGGTGATAAGATGCACTGTACCTGGGGAGAGTGTACTCACGAAGCTCGTGGTTGCCTGAACTGATCGGACCTGGGGAGGGCACAAAATGCAGGCTCAACTGAGTCTGTGCCTTTGTGGAGGACCCAGAAACCTGAACCTGAGTGGCATAGATTTGGGGAGTACATGGTACCCAGGGCCCGCCTTAGACAGTTCCCCAGCAGAACAACCTGGAGCCTGAGCAGTGTAAACCAAGAAAGCACACATGCCGTGAGCGGGGAAAAACTCAGTGTGGCTGAGACACTGTGAGCACTCCCCACACATGCTAATGATATTTGTTTGCAGTGTTTATTCCTCCCTGCAGCACAACTGAGCAAATGAGCCTAAATAAATGACCACCTTCTCTCCCTTGTGTCAGGGTAGAAGTTAGATACTGAAGAGACTTGCAAACAGACGAAGCCAAAATAAACAAAGAAGAGGAAACCGCTTTGGAAGTGACAGGTGCAACAGATTAAAACCCTGTTGTTGGCCCGGGCTACATTGCAAGAGACCTATAGATCTAGAGAAGAAATATAAGGTGGAGCAAGGAATTATCTGAAACTGAATTGACCACACACTGCCTTCAACAGCTCCAGAGAAATT
>SRVM01029101.1:0-11992 GCA_007570785.1 Antilocapra americana
GGGGCACTGGGGCCCTGGGATGGGGCGGCCCCCTGCAGGGACAGGAGGACACAGGTTAGGGGAGGATTCTCAGCTGCCCACATAGCTCATAGCAGCCTTCTTCCCTGGAGACGGGCACTTACCCACAGTAGCGATGGGTCTGGCCAAGGGCACCAGGCCCCAGTACTTGGCTGAAAAGAGACCACAGCTCCAGAGGATGCAAGGAGAAAAGTACATGAGCTTCTTGAATGTGGTCTGGAACAGATGCTGCCGGGAGTCTGGCACAGGAGGCTTAACTGTGAAGGCTTCATTCTCTCCAAAGAAGTACACGGGCACCACAGGGACACTGGGAAGCGGGAGTGCAAGAGAGAAGAGGACATCAGGGGCTCTAGGAGCACCCCCAGATTTTCCCCACAGGTAACCACTTCCCAAGTCCATCAGAGGCAAATGAGAGTTCTACTAAGATAGATCTGGGAGACAGGAATTACATTTCTTAAGAAGACTGATACAGGGCCTTCCTGTATATATTTTCTGATACTGTCTTGGTTACAACATGGTGGCAAGGTGAGTACTGACACTATTTCACTAGTAAGTGAGTTTGGAAGATCTTACCTCTGTGGCTGTCATTAAGAGTCTAAACAGAAGGCATCTGAGCTCCAGGGTCCTGTGATTAGCAGTGTCACCCTATCTCTCTTTTCATGGAAGGAGCCTGGGGGACGGACACCAGTGGTGGGCACAGAGAAACACTCAAGGTCTGCCAGGATCGCCCTGTAGAGGGGGTCGCAGTGTAAGCTAGGAGGACACACAGTCCACCTCCAGGGGGCAGGTGTGTAGGGCTAGAGGGTAGATCCCCAGAGACACTGTGAGGTTCTGACGACCTAAGGCACTCGTGGCTGGGCCCCGGCTCGCCCGAGCCTCAGTGCCAGGCAGACAAAGCCTTTATGATCCCAGAGAGAGAGGCAGTGCTCCCCGTGATGGCACACAGGGCCTCATGTTCCCCCCGGACCAGGACGACGACAGCCTGGCCAAGCTGGGGCTGGGACGGGATGCAATCCAGTCTGTGGTGGTTTGCAGAATGTAGCCCAGCAGGAAAGAGGATGTGCAAGAATTTGACAGTCCCTTACTTGGCTGCCTATTCACTCACCCTACCTGCTGGCACACGAAGGCTGAGATAACCATTCCTTTCTTTCCAAACTCCCTATCCTCATGACTTGTCAGCACGCCCTACAGTGCCTCTCCCTTTAAGAAGGCAGGACACTTGGTCCAAAAGTATTCTCTAAAGCCCACTGTGAGCCCGGCCACTGTTCAAGTCAGGTTCCTGTTCCAGGTGGTGGTTGGGGGCACCTCTGACAGACAGGGGGTTAGTTTGCTGTTTCCCACTGCGCTGAAGACCTTCTACAGTCCGTAATGTAGTCGCGATAGACAGGGATGTAGAAGATGCCGTTCATCGTGCCTAACCAGGGCTGAAGCCCGGGAACACGTGGGGAAATCCTGTGCTCTCAGTGCAGAAGTTACAGAAGGTTCTGATGCTGGTGGTCCCATGAGGGTGGGCAACCAGCAAGTAGTTCCCATTGGGGGCCAACTCTGCGGTTTTCACTAGCTGTTGGAGGTGGAGAGGATGATAAGAAAGGAGTAGAGAAAGCAGGATACCAGGTGTAAAGTGTTCCCTCTACACTAACAGAGACTTCAGGGTTCAAGGTACGACAGTGGGGTCAAGTGCATCCGGGTCCCCTCTGAAACACCATCCCAAAACCTGCCCCAGTGTGGGAACTTAGGCAGCTGGGACTCACACCCCAGCATGGGGAGGGGTGAGGAAGTGGGCAGGGGTAGCAGAAAGTGAGCGGGAAGCATCCCTTCCAGGGTGACCTGTGACCTTAGTGGGGAAATAATCCCTCAGGTGTTTCCAGTCCTCATCCACCGAGAATGCCTTCCTCCTTGGGCAGAGATGGGGGGATGGGGGGATTCCTGGAGACGCCGTTTATCACCTCAGTACCTGGGCCCTTGTTTAGTGCTCATTTTGCTGGGGTGTGTTCTGGTCCAGAAACAAACCATCTGAAGTGGAGAACAGAGAAACACTGGAGCGAGGTGAAGAGGAGGCAGAAGACAAGAAGTGACAAGAGAGGGCTGGGCCACACTGACTTCTCCCCTCCTGCTCACCAGTGAGATCTTTGCCCATCTCCCAGCCTGCCCTGCGTCTCCTCCCTTCTCTTTGTCCAAGGGCTTCCAGGCAGGTGGGCCTCCAACCTTTCTTCCCCCACCCTTCCCCTTCCTTCTGTCCCTAGTGGAACCATGCCCTGCTTCCCTCACCCATGAAGAGGAAAGAGAGCACATTTTGGTAGGTGCTCAGTACTTTGAGCCACTGTTTCTGCACGATTTTCATGCTGCAGGAAGATGGCGGGGCGGTGGAGACTCCCAGGCACTGCCCTGCTGCTGCATGGCTCCAGGTCCCTGGGGGATGTGGCGTGGGGAATGGATGAAGATTTCCATAGGAGCCCAGGAAGCCTTTCTGGTGTGAGTGGCCAAGCCCTTTGGGCTTCACAGGATTGCTCGGATGGGGAGCAATGTGTGGATGGGGAGACCTTGGCATCTGGACTCCAGATATTTCCGTCTCCTCACAATGATCACTGGCCTTTTCGAGTGGGTCAGACTGGGTCAGACTGGGTCAGACTAGGCAATCTGGTGGGCAGGGTATGGGGCGTGCCACCCAGGTCCACTGCTTGGATCATCAGGAATCTTTAGGAATCTGTGGGAGGGGGGGTTGCTGCAGAAGCCAAAGAACACGCCCACAGGGTCCCAGTGGAGACTGTGTGATCTGGAGTAGACTGCTCATCCTTACCATGAACCCTGCTCTGCCTGTGGGTCTCCTGGAGTATCTAGGCCATTGGGAGGCGAGGCTGGGCATGGGGACTTCTCCCGCCACGAACAAACACACCAACACCGCAGGTATGTTCCCACTTTTTGTTTCTAAAGCTTAAATTACTTAAAAATATTTTAAAGCATTTTTTACATTTATATAAACATTGTACAGAAAATAGAGATCTAATAAGGCACCCCCACCCCCCACCGGGGCTTTCTGGTAGTATAAACACTTTGCATTATCAGCTATGTTTGTTATAACTGGTGAAACCCACTTGACACAGGATTTTTAGCTAAAGTCTGTAGGTTCCATTAGGGTTCACTCATTCTGTTCCTCAGTTCTGTGGGTTTTGACAAATATATATTACATAAAATACAGAATATCCTACTTGCCATGAAAAATCTCCCGTGCACCATGAAAGTGATAGTTTCTCAGTCGTGTCCAACTCTCTGCGACCCACGGACTACTGATTTCCTCCAGGGCTCTTCTGTCCTTGGAATGCTCCAGGCAAGAATACTGGAGGGGCTTGCCATTCCATTCTTCTCCAGGGGGTCTTCCCTAACCACGGATCGAACCTGGGTGTCTGCCCTGCAAGCGGTTTCTCTGCCAACTGAGCCATCAGGGGCGATCCGGAGGCATCATGGTCCAGCCTTTGATTTCAGTCTCCAGCACGTCACTGAGGCAGCTGCTGGGGCCCAGAGGTGTCGCTAGGTGAAGACGCGGTGCCTGTGTGTGGGAATGCTGCAGCGCGCCTTGTTCTCTTCCAACAGCTGCTTCGTAGACCGCGTGCACCTGCGCCCTGCCGGGCCTCCGAGTTCGGAGTACCAGAGTCTGGGACCCCCACTGTGCCCGGAACAGGAGACAAGAAGAGTGGTCATAGAGCATCCTGCAAGGCCCCTTCCCTGCCAAGATCAACTGAGACAGAGTTGAGGGCTGGCGGAGTTGCGAAAGGCCAGCCTGGGAGTGAGGCTGGCAGCCCTTGTCTGGGTACCTTCAGTCTGGGAGTAGCCGGCGGGCAGGCCTGAGAGCGGGGAGAGTAGTCCGAGCCGGTGGGCGTGTGGAAGGGTGGGAGGAGGCTCCGGGCGGTGGGAGGGTGGGGACGGGAAGAGCGGAGGGACCCCTCTCAGTACTTGCGGCAGTGCGCCTCACCCAGGCGCCAGGGCGGTCTGAAACTGCTAGAAGGTCTCGTTCTCCCCGAAAGAGAAGACAGCACTGCAGAGACCTGGGAGAGCAGGGGCTGCCTGACTGCGGAGCTCGGAGCTCCTCCCCCCCAGCTCTGCCCCAGAGGCCACAGGCAGGCTGCTCCCCGTGTTCCCACCCGACTGGAGAAATCCCTCTGATGGCAGTTGTGAAAGCAAAGCGATCCAGGCTGGCTGTGCCTCCACAGCCTCTAGGGACCAACCCACGGCCAGAACGGCCATCAGGCCTGGACAGGAGACAGGAGGCACGGGCCTTACAGGCGGCACCAAAGCTGGTGAGGCAGCAGAACCTGACCTCTGAGTCTTCCAGAAAGAGAGAGGAGGGCTCTGGGAGATAGGGCTGGACCAGGTGCTCCCGGGGGAGGAGGGCAGGGAGGAGGTGACCGCAGGGGCTGGGGGCCCTGAGACCCAGGGCTCCCCTGCTCACCAGCACACAGGGTGTAGTCCCAGAAGACAGGAAGACAGAGGCGCTGGGGCAGCTGGAGCAGGTGGGGCTGGAGGCCAGCTAGAGGCAGGAAAAGCCTCTGGTCTCTGTGCTGAAGGTGCTGAAGACCCTGAGGCCCAGGACCCCGAGAGGGCGGAAGCTCCACCGAGAGGTAGTTGTGTGAGGGACCCAACTCTGTGGTGTCCACTAGCTGGGCACAGAGGGTGCACACCAGGTGGGGTGGGGGGTGCCATGTTTGGACTTTGGTGGTGACTGTCCCAAGAGTCTACCCTAAAGCCCAGCTCAAACCCAGCACAGAGTTCCAGAGTGCCTCACCGAGATGGGGAGGTATTCTTGGAAATGTCTCCAGGCGGCTCAGTGTGGACGCCGGCAGAGCCGTGGTCTCCTGCCCAAGGTATGTTTCTGTCTCCATCGAGCCTGTCCAGGTTGAGGACCACAGGGATCCAAGCCTGGCTCAGGAGTGCAAGGAGCAAGGCAGTCAGGCACCCCTGGAATGGAAGTGGGGGCCTGAGGTAGGAGGACTCTGTTAAAAGAGGTTTAGGTCCCAAATAAGGAGTTAATGATCCGAGCCACAGTCAGCTCCTGGTCTTGTTTTTGCTGACTGTATAGAGCTTCTCCATCTTTGTCTCAAACAATATAATCAATCTGATTTCAGTGTCGACCATCTGGTGATGTCCCTGTGTAGAGTCTTCTCTTGTGTTGTTGGAAGAGGGTGTTTGCTATGACCAGTGCGTTCTCTTGGCAAAACTCTATTAGCCGTTGCCCTGCTTCATTCTGTACTCCAAGGCCAAATTTGCCTGTTACTCAAGGTGTTTCCTGACTTCCTACTTTTGCATTCCAGTCCCCTGTACTGAAAAGGACATCTTTTTTGGGTATTAGTTCTCAAAGGTCTTCTAGGTCTTCATAGAACCATTTAACTTCAGTTTCTTCAGCGTTATTGGTTGGGGCATAGGCTTGAATTTCCATGATATTGAATGGTTTGCCTTGGAAATAAACAGAGATCATTCTGTCATTTTTGAGATTGCATCCAAGTACTGCAGTTTGGACTCTTGTTGACTATGATGGCTACTCCATTTCTTCTAAGGGTTTCCTGCCCATGGTAGTAGATATAATGGTCATCTGAGTTAAATTCACCCATTCCAGTCCATTCTAGTTTGCTGATTCCTAGAATGTGAATGTTCACTCTTGCCATCTCCTGTTTGACCACTTCCAATTTGCCTTGATTCTTGGACCTAACATTCCAGGTTCCTATGCAATATTGCTCTTTACAGCATTGGACCTTTCTACTATCACCAGTCACATCCACAACTGGGTGTTGTTTTTATTTTGGCTCCATCCCTTCATTCTTTCTGGAGTTATTTCCGCAGTGATCTCCAGTGACATATTGGGCACCTACTGACCTGTGGAGCTCCTCTTTCAGTGTCCTATCTTTTTGCCTTTTCATATTGTTCATGGGGTTCTCAAGGCAAGAACACTGAAGTGGTTTGCCATTCCTTTCCCACTGGACCACATTCGGTCAGACCTCTCCACCATGACCCGTCTTGGGTGGCCCCACACAGCCTGGCTTAGTTTCGTTGAGTTAGACAAGGCTGTGGTCCGTGTGATCAGATTGGCTAGTTTTCTGTGATTCTGGTTTCAGTCTGTCTGCCCTCTGATGCCCTCTTTCAGTACCTACCGTCTTACTTGGTTTTCTCTTACCTTGGATATGGGGTATCTCTTCACAGCTGCTCCAGCAAAGCGCAGCCGCTGCTCCTTACCTTGGACGTGGGGTAGGGCCTGCTACCTTAATGGGGAAATAATCCCTCAGGCATTTCCAAGCAGTTCAGTTCCTCATCTCTGGAGAACCCCTTCCACCAGGGGCAGAGAGATGGGAGTGGGGGGAAGCATTGCTATAGACACCATTTACCACCTCTTACTACCAGGGCCCTTGCTTAGTAAACTTGGGGAGCTGTGTCTGGGTCCAGAAAGAATCATACCATGTAGAGAACAGAGAAAACCAGATGGAGGTGAAGAGGAGGAATAAGGCAAGAAGGGAACAGAAAGGGCCTAGGAAAGATGAGAGAGGAGATCGAAATAGATTGTTAAACGAAGTGACGTCTGCCCTCCATGCTCACAAGTGAGATCCTTGGCCATTTCCCAGCTGACTTCTGGCCCCTCTTCCCTTTGCCCCTCACGTCCAGGTATGGGGTCGGGGGGACTGTAGCATTTTTCTCTCCATCCCCCTCTTCTTTTCTTACATAGTGGACCCCACACCCAGCTCCCCTCAGTCAGAAAGTCAATTGAGCACATATTCGTAGATGCTCAGTACTTCTAGCCACTGTTTCTGCAGGATTTTCATAGTGGGGAAGGGTGGCCGGGTGGTGGAGACTCTCTGGTGCTCCCCTTCTGCCAGCAGGACTCCAGGACTCTGGGGAAAGGATGCCGGTTTCTCTAAGAGGCCCTGAAGCCTTTCTGGTCTGAGTGGCCAAACCCTGTGGCCTCCGGGGATCTCTTACAGGGACGGTATGGATGTGGACACTCTTGAGTCCAGAGCCCCAGACATTTCAGTTCTTCCTACACACTGATCATGAACATCTCCAGTGGGTCAGTCCTGGCTGGCCACTGGGTGGGTCTGGGAGGCGGGGTAGGAAGTGTGCCTCAGAGGTCCACCCGAGGTTCATCTGAAATCCTGTGGGGCAGAGGTTGCAGAAGAATCCAGAGTCCACCCACTGGATCCCACCCCAAGATCTCGAAGATCCTGGACAAGCGCCCTTGTCCATTTGTGGGTCTCTGGGAGTGTCGAGGCCACAGGGAGACGTGGCTTGGAGGGGAGATCTCATCCCCAAGGTCAAGCACATCAGTGTCACAAGTATTTTCCCACCTTTAATTTCAGTCCTTGCCCTGAGTCACTGAGGGGGCCAGTGGCAGCCTAGGTGAGGAGGAGGTGTCTGTGGGCAGAGACACTTACCCAGCCCTGAGCTCTTGGAAGAATGGCGTGCATGGCTCCATGTGCACGGGAATGGGTCCTCTGGTTCCTTGTAACATGATTGGGGTCACCACTGCGGGCAGAGGAGGAGTCAAGAGGGGTGGTCGCTGAGATGCCTTCAAGTCCCCTTCTCTCCCGAGGGGTTCACTGGGACAGAGTTCATGGCTGTCACCTTGGCCAGGCTCCAGCCTGGGTGCGGGGCCGGCAGCCAAGTGTCCAGGTCCCATCCTGGGACGCTCACCTCCTGACCATGCCGGGGCCTTGAGCGTGCGGTGGAGCTGGGGTCGGAGCAGGTAGAAGCCGGTCTCACCGGTGGTGTAGGTAGGCATGAGGAAGGGCAGGAGGAAGGTCCAGGGAACGTGCAAGAGTGGCAGGGCCACTCTCAGCAGTGGCTGCACCTCTTCGTCTGCCCTTCCTGGGTGCAGCTAGCTCCCCCTTGTGAGTGTAAGTCATTCAGTTGCGTCCGACTCTTTGGGACCCCCTGGGCTGTAGCCTGCCAGGCTCCTGTGTCCATGGAATTCTCCAGACCAGAATACAGGAGGGGGTAGCCTTTCCCTTCTCCACAGGATCTTCCCAACCCAGGGATCGAACCCAGGTCTCCCACATCGCAGGTGGATTCTTTACTGTCTGAGATGCCCTGGAAGCCCAAGAATACTGGAGTAGTAGCCTGTCCCTTCTGGAGTGGATCTTCCTGACCCAGGAATCGAACTGGACTCTCCTGCATTGCCAGTGGATTCTTTACTAGCTGAAGAAGTGAAAGTTGCAGAGGCGTGTCCGACCATTTGCAATCCCATGGACTTTACTGTAACCAGCCAGGTTCCTCTGTCCATGGGATTCTCCAGGCAAGAATACTGGGGTGGGCTGCTACGCCCTTCAACAGAGCCTCTTCCTGATCCAGGGACTGAACCTGGGTCTCCTGCATCCCAGCTGGATTCTTTATGGCAGAGCCACCAGGGAAGCCTTTAGCACCTGAGTTACCAGGGAATTCCTACCCTCAGATGCAGATCCAAGTGCTGATTGCTAACCCACCTGAACATTTCTAGACACGAACGTTAAGGGAATGTAGAGCCTGTCACCTGAGAACAGCCCAGATAATTCATGAGCCTGCTAAGAGTTTTCAGTTGGACGAGAGAAAATTCTTCCACTGAATAAAATTTCTCGGATGGTGGAGAGCAAATTGTTTTGTGCTCAGTTACTTTCCAACAAGCACTTCTCTTTTAAGTCGTGGATACAGGCACAAAGATAGTCAGCAAATAGGGATGCAAGTCAAAGGATGCTATGACCACATGAGGTCCCTCACAATGTTTCAGGTGATCCTTGGTATGTCACTGGTGCCATGACTGTGATGATGATGGTGGTGAAGGACATGATGGTGGTAAAATCATCGGCTCTTATTTTACCAAACTCTTTTAAACTTTTTGATCTTAATAAGGTAATTTTGCAAAGAGTCCTGTCTCACCCAGTGAATGAGTATGTGGACCTAATGCTGGACTTGCAGTAGGGCTTCATATGGTACAATGAATCCGTGCTTCATATGCTCTCCCAGCCCCGAGGGAACAGGAAGGACAGGAGGAGACACAAATAGAAAACTCTCTGTATTCTATCACAAGAGATCATTCAAATCTCACCACTGACAGGTACCTTGACCGTTGTCAGCTTTTGTTCACAGTATTTCATGAACTACCCTATTGTCTTCAGCTACCTATATCCTGTCCACACTTGAAAGCCTAGCCCATTGGGATCTACCTTCCCCAACACAATTCTGATTCCCTGTATTTCCAAGCTAAGTAGATGCTTTCATATAGAGAGGGAGAAAGGCCCCAACAAGGAACGTGATTAGATGGAAGCTAATAGAGCAGAATTTAATATCTGGGAGGAGAATTCAGGTCCCTGCTATCAGTCTAAGGTGGCAAGTCTGTTGATTAGTGAGGTGGTGGAACACACTTTGGCAAACTTGCTCGAAGGGAGAGATTCTATCAAGCAGTGGTGTGAGAACTATCTTTTATTGGCACAGTAGCGCGGCAGTAGGCGGGGGTCTCAGGCACTGGGATCAGAGGCTGGATGTGGGGGGCAGGCTGGGAGGTGGGGTGGGTGAGGCCAGGGCTAGATGAAGGTGAGGTGAGTAGAGGCCGGGATGCCACAGCTCTCCTTGTGCTCCTCAAACAGTTGCTCCAGAGCCTTCATGTACAGTGTGTGATAGTGGTCCACCTGCTCCTCGGTGGGCTGTGGGCACTGGGGCACCGCGATGGGGCGGCCCACTGCAGGGACAGGGGGACACAGGTCGGGGGTGGACTTTGGCTGTACATACAGCTGATAGCAGCCTTCTTCCCTGAACACCGGCACTCACCCACAGTGGTGATGGGTTTGGCGAAGGGCACCAGGCCCCAGGACCTGGCTGAGAAGAGACCACGGCCCCAGAAGATGCAAGGAGAGAAGGCCAGGAACTTTTTGATGGTGACCTGGAAATGACGCTGCCAGGAGTCTGGGGCAAAAGCCTTAACTCTGAAGATGTCATTCTCCCCAAAGGAGTACACGGGCACCAGAGAGGCGCTGGGGAGGGAGGGGCAAGAGAGAACAGGGCTGGTCACATCAGGAGCTCGAGGAGCACTCCCAAATTCCTCCCCCATAGGTTACCACGTTCCTAGGCATCAGCAGCAAATGATGCTTCTACAAGAAAGATTGGGATGAAGGGATTTTATTTCTTAAGACCAATGTGTACTGGACCTTCTTATATACATTTTCTCATACAGCCTCAACTACAACGTGGTGGCAAGGTGGGTATTAACTCTGTTTCACAAGAAAGAAGTGTGCAGGGTCTTGCCTGTGAGAGGGCATCATGAAAGAAGGTGAGCCGAGGACATATGAGCCCCCAGAGTCCAGTGATTCACAATGTGATCCTGTCTGTGTCTCTGCCTGGGGGGAAGCCTGGGGAAGGGCACCAGGGCTGGGCACAGAGGAAACACCCAAGGTCTGCCACGAGCACCCTCTAGAGGTGGTCAAGGTATAAGCTTGGGGGACACACAGTCCACATCCAGGGGGCCGGTGTGTAGGCATAGAGGGTAATCACTGTGAGGTTCCAACCACTGAAGGCAGCCCTGGCTCGGCCCCCACTCACCCGTGCCTTAGTGCCAGGCGGACGAAGCCTTTACGGTTCCGGAGAGTGAGGCAGTGCTCCCCTGGGATGGCGTGCAGGGCCTCATTGGCCCCTCCGACCACGATGACCACAGCCCTGCCGAGCTGTGGTTGGGACAGCATAAAATCCAGGCTCTGACGGTTCACAGAACACACTCCTGTGGGCATGAGGAGGTTCAGGAACAGTTAGTGCCCCCTCGTTGGCTCCATAGTCCCTCAGCTCGCCCTTTAGCACACGAAGTAGTAGACATCATGCCCTTCTCTCCAAATTCCCTACCCCTGTGCCCTGACCACGTGTCCTGCAGTGCCTCTCCCAGCAAGGATGCATCACACTTGGGCCAAGCCACCTCCTGACCCCCATTGTGAACCTGGCCAATTCAAGCCAAGTGCCTGTGGTGGGTGGTGAGTGGGGGGTAATTGGCCAGATTGGGATGGGATCATCCTCTGTACTCAACTCAAACTCACCATAGAACATAAAGTAGTCTCGATAGACGGGCATGTAAAAGATGCCATTCAACACAGCCAGTGAGAACCGAAGCCCTGGGAACTGCTGGGAGGAGCCGGTGCCCTCTGTGGCGAAGTTACAGAAGGTTCCGACGGCCATGACCCCATGTGGGTGGGACACTAGAACATAGTTCCTGTCTGGGGGCAGCTCTACTGTTTTCACCAGCTGTGGGGGCAGGGGGCAGGATGAGGGAAAGGAAAGAGAGAAGGCAGGATACCAGCTGAAAGGGGGCTTCCCTCCACACCAAGAGACTTGAGAGTTCAGGATCTAAGATGGGGCCAAAGGCACAAGGGTCCACTCTGGAACACCATCCCACCCCCTGCCCCGTTACCTGAACTTGAGCAGCCAGAGGTGAGAGTCCATCCGGGGGAGGAGTGAGGAGGTGGGGAGGTAAGGGAGAGGGAGGAGTGGAGCATCCCCTGGAGGGTGACCTGTTACCTTAATGGGGAAATAATCGCTCAGATGTTTCCAAACAGTGCAGTTCTTCAACCACTGAGAATGCCTTCCACCTTGGGCAGAGAAATAAGCGGGGGAAGAATCACAACAGACACACCATTTATCAGCTCTCACTACAGGGCCCCTTGTTTTGCTGTTTAGCTACTAAGCTGTTTCTGACTCTCTGTGACCCCATGGACTGCCGCAGGCATGCCAGCCTTCCCTGTCCTTCACTGTTTCCCAGAGGTAGCTCAAACTCATGTCCATTGAGTCCATGATGCCATCCAACCATCTCATCCTCTGTCACCCCCTTCTCCGGCCCTTGTTTAGCACTCACCTTGCTTGGGTGTGTCCCAGTCCAGGAATAACCATACCAAGTAGAGAACAGAGAAATACCAGAGCGAGGTGAAGAGGAGGAAGAAGCCAACTAGGAAAAAGAAAGGGCCTGTGGAATGATGAGAAAGGAAAATGGTTT
>SRVM01029113.1:0-13180 GCA_007570785.1 Antilocapra americana
ATGCTAGCCAGAAATTCCATGTATATCTTCCCTGACGCTCCTCTGCATGGCTTCACTTCCTTGGTTCCTTGGTGTATGATCACTTTTCACTTGAGGGCACCTGGTAGCCGAGGCAAATGTTCCCAAGGCCCACCACTCCCTGCCACCCTCTCTGGCAAAGCCCAGCTGACACCTCCACCACCCTGGCAAGGGTGAGTGGTTCTAGTCCCCAGGTGGAGGATGAATTGTGGCCACCCACCGGGACTGATAGACCAAAGCAGTGGCTAGAACCTGCACCTGCCGCATTCACTGAAGTGGGGGAATGTTCCAGAGCCCTTGCTATGCACGCTGGATATGGCAGGTGAGCCAGGTTCTATTTGTACGGAATCCACACTGTCTCAGGCAAGGCACTCAATCAACTGAATGAGTTGTAAAACACCTAGTGCTGCAGGAGGGGCTCAGTCTTATGGGAATAAGTCCACAAGGGAGGATGGAACACAGGTGTTGGGGCCAGTGACACCCTGATCCCAGGAGCTGAGATGGTCCACACAGCCTTCTGGCTCAACTCACAGACATGGTTCCAGGGTCTGTGACCAGGTACAGGCATCTGGGTCTTTAAGAGGCAATGCCAGCTGAGGCTGGTGCAGGTGGGCCCCCTCCTCTGTGGCCTGGGGGTATCACCGAAGTTGGGCGTAGTCCTAGGGAGACCATCCCATAAGGGATGGTCCAGAGCAAGAGGCTGGGCACCCCTTTTGGAGACAGTAGAGTTGAGGATGGAAGGAAGTGGGGATTTGAATGAAGACAAAGCATTTGCATTGGAGGGACCCAGAGGGACCCCTGTGTTGGTCACCCGCATGGCTGTCGTCTGCCATCAGCCAGGCCAGGATGGTTGAAATGAACTAAGTGCCAGGGCACAGGCTGTCAGCCCCACTGCCTCTGCACTTGCTCACTTCTGAGCCCTGTGACCTCGGCCCAGCCTGTCCTAGGTCCTTCTGGCACAGTGAGCTGGCCAGGAGGCCAACTCGACTCTCTTTCAGGTGCCACCTGGGTCCACATGCCACCCTCTTGCCCAGATATTTGATGCATGGTGGGAAAAGGCAGCTGCCTTCTTGTGAGGGGGTTGAGTGGGCACAGGTGTGGAGGATGAGCCTGAGACTTGGGTCCTGAAGGCCCCAGGCTCAGAGACCATTGGTGGGGGATGACACAGCAAGAGTCCCGAGACTTAGGCTGGCTGTTGCCCCAAAGGCAGATGAGCAGACAGGACCTGCAGGCAGCGTACCAGGCTCACAGCCTCCATGGTTCTCCAGAGGGGCAGCCTGGTGCTGCAAACCCCAGCACCCTGAAGAATGGGCAGAGGCACCAGGAGGGTAGCCTGAATAGGCAGGGTGTGAGCCCAGGCTGAGGGAGGGACTATAAGGGCCCAGGCAGGCTCTGGCTTCATTGTTGAGCCTTCTCTTGACCAGAGGGGGTCTCTGGGGGCTTGCTGTGTGCACAGACCTGTCAGTGCCTCTGCAGGGCCTCGACCAGGCTGTGGATCAGAGGAGCACAGGCAGACTGGCTTTGCCCTCTGCCTGCAGCCACCAGGTGGGGTGTGAATGGGCCAGGCCTGAGAAGGAGCCCATGGGCCTCAGCCAAGAAAAGTCAGCATCCGAGTGTGGGAGCTGAGCTCACAGGGCCTGCACAACTCCGGCCTCAGAGCAAGGTCCCAGGCATCCGTGGGCGTGGCCACAGCGAGTAGCTGATTGAAGAGTGCCTGTCGCCCACCAGGCTGGTGAGTGCAGGGCTGGGCCTGGCTGGATGCCACATGCCTTCTGCCATCCAGGGCCTTGGTCTCCCCAGAGGCCGACCCCAGTTGCCTGGGGACACATAAGTCACTTGGCACTGAGGCCAGAAGGGTCCAAGCCAGTCCCTTCCACAGATTTGCTGTGGGGGGGGGGGGGCTCCAGCGACCCTTACCCATGTAGAAGTCTCCTCATCCTTGTGGAAAACAGGGTGACAGGCCCCTGGAGCGCACAGCACGCAGACTTCACGAGCTGTGAGCAGAGAAGGGCAGCAGGCAGCCGGGGGGCTGATCTGACAGGATGTCTATGTGCCCCAATGATCCAGCTGTGGATGACTTTCTCCCAAACCCAGGATGCTTGTGGCAGTCACTCCCTCCCAACCCTAAGGCCGTGTAGGCTCTGCAAACCCTCTGACTGCATGTTCCCACCTGGCGACCCCAGGGTGCAGACCTGCACTCCTGGCAATGGGGCCCATTCCCTTCCTGGACACGCCCCTCACCCACCCACCATTGGTCACTCTGAGGGCTCTGCACAGTCCATTGCCCCTCCACCCCCACACACACCTGCACCCATGTGAAGGGCACATGGGAGGGGACCATTGGCGATGCCAGGGTGACACAACCACCAATACTCCACAGAAGGAAACCTGGGTGCCCAAGGACCCCACCCACCTGTTCTGAGGCCCAGCAAGGCATGAGTGCAGGGCAGGGTCTGAGTGCAGGGCAAGACCTGTGGGCAGGTAGGGCCTGGTGAAGGGGGCGGGGTCTGCGGGCAGGGCCTGATGGTGGGGCAGGGTCTGGGGTGGGGTGGGGCAGGGCCCTCAGCTGGACCTTGCTCTCCTTCCTACCCTGGCAGTCCTGGAGACACCCCGGCCTCTGCTCCAGAAGAGGATGCGTGGGGTCGGCCTGGCGGGGTAGGCCAGGTGCCCCCTCATTGCTGGCCACCCCTGCTCTATGTTTCTCCCAGCTGCACACTGGGGATGGAGGGAAGGAGCTCTGGGTGGGTCTGGGCCGCATCCTTGGGCCATACTGGTGCCTCCCACAGGTGGAGGAGCTTGATGGGACTCAGGTGGGGCAACTGGACCCATGGCCTGGGGAGGTGGGGTGGGGTCATGAAAGATAGCCTGCCAGCAGGAAGGGGTGGTCCCAGGGCAGACATGGCCTGGGGAGGTGGAAGACCTGAGGGGAGTCCAGAAGAGGTGGAAGGGTGTGACCTGGAGAGGCGGGGGGCAATCCTGGCAGGGAGTCTGGGGTCTTTGCCAAGTGTAGGCCTGGGGTGGAAGCAGACAATGGGGACCCATGGTCCCCACCCCAGCCTCCAGGGCCCAGCCCAGGCTTCCTGAACCCGACCTTTGTGCGGGGGTCAAGTCTCGGGCTGATGCTCCCCAAAGTTAGCTCCAGGCCAGACCTCTGAGAGCGGGAAAGAGTTGATGAACAAGTCAGTGTTGTCTGCGAAGATCCTGGATTCCCAAGCCCGCCATCAGCCACCCCGTGGGCCACACTGTCTGCCCCTTGGTTCCAGAAGCCCCACCCCTGCTGTGCCCACCCCCAGCCCAGAACAGCAGCAGAGCTAGGCCAGTGTGTGTGACCCTGGCCCCACAGGAAGGCTGTCCTGCCTGGGAAAAGTGTGTCCAGCCAGGACTGAGAGGCCCTGAGGATGAGGGTCACGGCAATGCTTGACCCTTGATGGGGGCAGACCTGACCCGGGGGGTCTGGGGACTCCTCAGACTTCTTCATATGGGGTCCCCGAAACCACTGCGATCCAAGGCCCATGCCATCTTGCTCTCAGCAGGATCCTCTCAACCTGAAGCAGCAGCACACAAACGCGTCCCCCAGAGGCCCTTCCCTTGCCACCTCAGTGGCTGGGCCTGCTGTGGGATTCATTCTTCCTGTGGGGTGGGGTGGATAAGACAGGCCTGCAGTAGCACATCCCCCATCCTTGGAGGCCCCAGGCCCTGAAACAGGGCTGATTCTGGCCCTGAGGCAAGCCTGACCCCCATGCTGCCCATCATGAGGAGCAGACATCTACAGAGATCCACACCACTGAGTGGTTCCTATGGGGCTTCATCGACTGGGTGATGCTGCCAAGAAGCTGGGTCCCCAGGTGCTCCTACCCCCTCCGGAGGGCCCAGCTCCTTTCCTGACATGCCAGGCCCCTCTTCCACCAGAGAGTATCCAAAGGCAGCCCAGAGCCCTCCTGTAGGCGTGGGGTTCCTGACAGGAGGGCTGGGCCAGCCAGAAGTAGGCAAGCCAGCATCATGCCCTGCTGAGCTGGGGGGTAATCTGCAGAACTGCCCCTTAGTCCTGAGTGCTGGCCACTCACCTGCGAGCCCGAGTCCAGGAGCCAAGACCACCAGAACAAGCCCCCTGGGTGCGGAGCTGCAGGAGCTGCTCTGCTGCAGCCCAGTGACTGCAGGGGCCAGAGACCACTGGGGGGATTCATACCATGTGGGACCCCACGGTGCCCCACTCAAGCTGACCCTGTCTGGCCTGCTGTCCCCACAGACCCCCTTGTTGTCACCATGAAGCCTGGAGACACCTACATCCTGGAGAGCGAGGGCATGCTCATGGACACAGATCCTCAGGTGCACGAAGCCAGTGGTCCATGTGTGGAGTGAGCCAGCTGTGGAGAGCTGGCCAGCCCACTGGCCCAGAGCATGCCCCCACTCCCACCCCCAGCACAGAAGAACATGCTGCTGCCCACAGGGTGCTCCAGGGTGAAGGGCCGGGCCTTCCTGGGGGACCCCCACTGGCCTGATGGCACCCTCTCCCCTTGAACCCCTTCTGAAGCTGCCCCGGAAGACCTGCATGAGTTCCTGTAGGACATGCGGTCCCCAGGCTGGGCCCTTCAGGCCTCTTGATGGAGCTGCAAGGGATGAAATGTGGCCTTCCCTGGCACAGAGAGGCTCAGCAGAGGTCCGGAGTCACCCCAGGGTGGTGAGGGGTTGGGGTCCCGGGGCTTCCTCCTCACCCCATTCATCTGCTCTCTGCTCTGAGACTCAGCCGACCTGACCAGGGCTGGGCATCATCAGCCCCTCAGAGGCCAGTGGCCTGGAGGAAAGTTCCCAGAATTGGGCTGCGGTGGCCACGCAGGCTTCACAGGCCCACCCTGTACAGGTCACCCGGGCTGGTGGGGTAGCTGGCCCGCTCTGTCCATTCCCATCGATTGGCTGGATCCAGCCCCCAGGCTCCCCCCTCCTCCCAGTATCAAGACGTTCTCCAGAGAGAATGGGCTGGCCCTCCATGGCCCATCTGCCAAGCACAAGCAGCCTGGACCACGGCCCCACCAAGCCAGCCCAAAGACCAAGCCACAGCATGAAGGGGGCCAGGCCACAGGCCTCTTTCTGGGTCTCTGGGGCCCTGTGTCTGGCCTGTCTGCCCACAGCCCAGGACAGCCCTCAGGACAGTGATCCCAGTGATGTAATTCCCTTCCAGACCTCCCGGTGAACCAAGAGGCCACAGGCGAATGGCCACCTGCTTTGAGGCAGAACACAGTTCCCTCCCCTTTAGCACCTTCCTGGGTCACCCCCAGCCACCAGCGCTGCCCAGCCTGCCAGAGATGCAGTGCTGGGCTCAGAGTGCCCTGGGGCACCTGCAGCCAGCACCCTTTGTGGGGCGGGGACCAGCATGGCCACAGAGAGCTGTGGAAGCCAGGCTGACTGAGCACAGTGACCCCACGGCCCTGGGGCTGCAGCAACATCCCACCACCTCGTGCCTGCTGTCCTGGGCAACAGGGACCCCTTATCCAGCACAAGGCCCTGACCCTGAAGGCCAGGCCTGGCCAGGCCTGAGTCTAGGCTCAGGGAGGTCAGGGGTGCCATGAGCCTCCTCCGACAGGATGATGGCTAAAGGGTCTGCACTGTCCAGTCAAGCGCTCTGGCCCAAGGCATGGTGGGCCCCCTCAGAGCTGTGTGTGATCAGCTGGGGCCTGGATGGGTCCCATAGGGCCACTTTGCTGACCTGAGGCAGCCCTGGTAACAGCAGGCTGCCTCCAAACTAGGGGGTGGCAGCGGCTGGCAAGCCAGCCCCACGCTCACAAACAGGACACCTGAGCCCACCCAGCTACCATGTCCCCACAGGGCAGGACAGAGCACACTGCTAGTCAAGTTGGACTCTCTGCCCAAGTCAGTCACTGCCCTCAGGGTCTCCAAAACACAGGAGACACGATGCCCAAAGGAGCGCTGCACCCCCTGGGCCATTTTCTGTGATGCCCCCCCTACCAGGAAAATGGACAGTCCTTGGTCTCAGATCCCCCCTTTGCTGATTAAAGGTTGACAAGCTCCTGTGTGTCAGCTGGCCGACTCTGGCAGCTCCCAGAGAACTCCACCAGACATGCCAGGGGTCCCCGGAGGTGGGGTGGCCGCCGCCACCTGGATGAAATTGAACTTCCCGCCTGCCTCCTGGGAGGCCACATGCACTGCAGCCTTCTGGCCTCAGACAAACACCATGTCAAGACCATGAAAAAATTTACTGTGACTTGGCCCATGCCCGCTGGGCCAGGATGGAGCTGAGGAGAGTGAGGGCTGGAGGCCTGTGGCGTCAGGTCACCAGAGACTGTGTGAAGCATCCTGGGAGGCCCATGGACACTCTGTCCACTGACCTCGAGGGGTGGGCTTCAGTGGCACCTCCTTCCATCCCCGCTGTGCCACCTCCTGCACGGCACACAGCCCTCCGCACCCATGCTGCTGTCAGAAGAGCAGGCATCTGCAGTTCAGGCTGCAGGAGTCGTCCTCGTCGGGCGGACTCAGATTGCACACCTTGTGTTGCCGGATCTCACGCACCAGGGTGTAGAAAGCATCCTCCACGCCCTAGAAAAAAGGGCCTGTTCAGGGCGGGACCACCGCTGTAGCCAGCTGGGAGCAGAGCCCAAGCCCTCTCCCTGCCCCACAGACGGGAGATGGGCCCTGCCTTTCTCGGGCCCCAGGGCCACCTCATGGGGAATCCTGTCCTCAGCACTCCCTGACAGCCCACTGAGTCTTTTGGGCAACATGGGACATGTGGGGCACTCTGAGGGCACAGGGGCTGGGGCCCCAGGGTCACCACTCTGGTCTGGCTCAGGGCAGCTCTCTCCGGGGACCTCCAACTCCCCCGAGAGCTGTTTTGCCCCCGACCTGGGACCTGGCCTCCCGTGCTGCCTTGCCTTCTTGGGAGACTTACAGTGAGAGGGGTTGCTGGGTCCCAGGGGTCCCAGGGGTCCCAGAGGGTCCCAGAGCTGGAGCCAGAGCCAGAGAGGCTGCCCTGTGTTGAGGGAGGGGGGAAGTGAGCCCATCCTGGACAGGGCCCTGGCTGGCTGTGGGGCAGGGGCCAGGCTCACCTGGCGGGTCTTGGCAGAGGTCTCGATGTATGGGATGCCGTAGTTGTGGCTGATGTCCTGGGCCTGTCGAGACTCTATGGTGCGCACGGCCAGGTCGCACTTGTTCCCCACCATCACCATTGGCACGTTGTCCGAGTTCTTCACCCGCTTGATCTGCTCCCTGCAAGGAGAAAGGGCTGAGGCAGCAGGCAGCCCGCAGGCTTGGCTGCAACCAGGGCACAGAGAGAGCTGGGGCCCAAGGGCCGGCGGGCAGCTCACCGGTACTGGTGGATGTCCTCAAAGGACTTGGTGTTGTTGATGTCAAACACGCAGAGGAAGCCCTCCCCAATGCGCATGTGCTGGTTCCGCATGGCACTGAGCTCCTCTTGGCCCGTTGTGTCCAGGATGTCCAGCAGGCACGTCTCCCCATCGATGACCATTTGCCTCCGGTAGCAGTCCTGGGGATGACACTATTCAGAGACAGCTGGCCCTCCTGGGGGCTGGGCCTGCCTCACTCCTCTCTTGACCCCATGGCCTGTGACGTGGGCACCTCAAAGGAAGTGCAAGTCAAGCCCACATCAGGAGCTGAGCAGGCGGATGGGAGCCAGGCGGGCTCACCTCGATGGTGGGGTCATACTCCTCCACGAAGTGGTTCTGGATGAGCTGGATGGTCAGGGCGCTCTTCCCCACGCCGCTGGCGCCCACCACCACGAGCTTATACTCTGTCATCGCTCCTGAAGCAGCCATGGCATGAGGCGCTGCAGCGGTCTCGGTCGCACCTGCCGAGGGAACTGCACTCTGCACACCCAGACCATGCAGGCTGGTGCAGGGAGCTCCCTGGACCAGCCTGCCCAGGTCTGGCCTGCCCTCTAGGCCTGCACATCCAGACAACAGGGGCAGCAGCTAGAGTGGTGGTCCAGTCACTCGCCTGTGGCACCTCCAGCCCAGACATGGGAGGGGGTCTTGCCTCCAGCTGCACTTAATAAACACTGAATGAGAAAAGCAAGGAGCCGACCCCTCAGAGGCAGGGTTGTCAGCTGGGAGTGTTTCCCAAGCACACACCCGAATTAGAACCTGCTGGGTAGGCAAAAAGCCTGAACTGGAGGCACCATGGGCTGAGGTTACCAGCACCCCCACGAGAACAGGTCTTGCCACAGTGGTGGGCAGAACAGCCTGCCCAGAGAGGCTGGTGGCAACTAACAATCCAGCCCTCCCCCCAGGCATGCTGCTGCATTTGACAAGTATTCAGGAAGCACCTACTGTGTGCTTGCTGCCACTCCAGCCACATTATGACAAACAGAGAGAACCTCTGCCCTGGCTACACTCCAAGGGAAGAGTCCACATAAACCCACGCTGCCACTGCTACATCTTTGGAGAATATAAAGCAGGTGTGGAGGTGGGCAGGGGGCTACGGCTCCAGGAAGCCGATCACAGGAAAAGACCCAAAAGAGGTGTGGCCACAACAGGACAGGTGAGAAAGGGAGAGGGCCTAAGCCCTAGGCCCCCAGCTGGCATGTCAACGGGCTGTGATGCTGAAAGAAAGGGCGCCCTTGCAGGGACCGTGGGCAGGGGCTTTATAAACCCCCAGTTCACTGGGTGTGAGTGAGGGCTGCCAGATGCCCCAGCTCTCCAGAGGGGCCCATGGGGCAACAGTGGGTGGAGACCCCGCTTAGCGCCTCTGCTCGCAGACACCCAGGTCACTTGGGGAGCCCGTAAGGCCGGGTCAGGACACAGAGCCAGTGGAGCCAGCTGGGGCTAGGCAGAGTGAACATGCCATAGCCTGCAGCCCCGCCTGCCACTGCCTGTGGCTCACCTGCACCTCTCCACACCAGGCGCGGAGAGCAGGCCCCCCACCCAGAGCACCATGCCCGCCACACTCACCGCTCATGGGCTCACAGGCACGACTGCTGCAGGGGCCTGGGTGGCGGCAGGGACTGGCGCGCGGAGCTTGCCCTGAAAAGGGGCTCCGGCCACGATGGATGACGCTCTGGTGGGGGCTGCAGCAGACGCTCGACCCGGCTGCGCACGCCCAACCCCATGCGGGTCCGTCAGCGCAGCGTGGCCTGTGATTGGCTACTCGCGCTGGGCCCCGTTCGCCTCTACCGGTTGGCCGAGGGGCCCCCCCATCATGACCCCGGCTGGGCGGGGCTTCCAGGAGCCGCTGGCCCCAGGGACTCTGTACCAGCCTGTGAAAGACCTAGCAGAGCCCCAAAACTAAAGAAAGAATAAGGAAGGCATTACATGATGATGAATGGAATCCCCCTTTTTTTAAACTAGGAAGAAAAAACATATCTAAATTTGAATGTAGCTGACACTGCTGTCTGGCATATATAACATAGATATACAGATATATAACATTTTTGTGTATTTTAATTATATATTTTAAGTCTTAAAATATATATACATATATCAGTTCAGTTCAGTCTCAGTCCAGTCCGTCTCTTTGACATCCCATGAATCGCAGCATGCCAGGCCTCCCTGTCCATCACCAATTCCCGGAGTTTACTCAAAACTCATGTCCATCGAGTCAGTGATGACATCCAGCCATCTCATCTTCTGTCATCCCCTTCAATTTCTTTTTGCAATTATGTAAATTTGTAATTTTGTAAGTTGTAAAAACTTACACAATTGCAAAAGGAAATTGACAAGTACCATTAGAGCAAAATATTTTAATGTAAGTATTTGAATAGTTGAGAGATTCAGGTTTAGATGGACAGTGGCCTGGAGGGCAGTTCCAGTATTGGGCATCAGGGTTTCAAATCTTGTAAAATACCCTGGTCATGAAGCCAGAATGGCTTAGAGTCTTAGAGTGTTTGGAAGAGTTTCAGGCATATCTTCCAATTGTTGACACCTCCATTTTCTTTTGACATCTCCATTCTTATGTATACAGTGGTTGTCTACAAAGACTTAATCTCAAGGGGGATAAAAAAAACACTGAAAAATAAAAATGACTCGAAAGCAAAATCAGGACTCTGGTTTGGAAATGACAAAACATACCCTCAAGCTAGTTTGGCAAAAAGGCCAAGTAGACTGTGGATAGAATCAAAAAGTTGAAAGAGCTGGGTATCACCACCTCAGAGAGGACTAAGTGTTACAGAACTCCTGCTCTCCACACATACTTTCACTTCTTTCTGCCTGCCTGCCTTTCTTCTTTCTTACTGTGAACCAGCTTCTCCAAGAATCAGGAGCCACCCTGAGATGCCCATTCTCCCATTTTCACCAGTAGAGAGAAAAGCCCTTCAAAAACCCTCTATCCTCTATTTATAACCTGAAAAATGCCAGAGAAGGACTCTACATTTATTAGTTTTGCCTTGAGGCTTTCAAACTATGCCATTTTGGTAAGTAAAGTACTTCTTGGGTAGCCTTGGCTCTGAATTAACATACTTTTTTTTTATTTGAAGTACAGTTGATTTACAATATTATATTAATTTCAGGTATACAAAATTAGTTTCAGGTATACAAGATGATTCTGTATTTTTAAATTATACTCCATTTAACATTATTATAAATATTGGCTATATTCCTTGTGATGTACAATATACCCTTGTAGCTTATTTATTTCATACCTAGTAATTTGTGCCTCTTAACCTGACTTTGTAGCTTTATTAACTACCCCTGCTCAGGAACAGAATCAGATGGATCAATAGGTTTGATGGGCATAGCCAATGTAGAACATATTTATGGCCTATCTAGCTGACTATAGTTTTTATGTTTAAAAAGAACATCAACTTATCTAAGCACAATCATTTGAAAAACTCAAATAAGTAACTTCCCTACAGGCTAGAACTCACTGAAAATGTGTTAAGTGAACAATTTCCAGCACATCACTGTTCAGGAAACATTCCTTCTCTGCTAGTCTCACCAACTTTAGTAGCAAAATTCTTTAAAAAACATCTTGTAATAAACATTTAATAACACTGTTGGGTCTCCAGTTCCTAATATCACCTTCTCTTACAGTCTAAACATTCTCCTTCTGGACAATTTCACATTTTATAATGTTGCCATCGGAAACAACACTGAAGGGAGTGAGTGAGGACCAAAGGGAGTGAAGAATGCCTGTGGACCCCTCAAATCTTGCTGAGCTGAGTCTCTCAGCCTTTCACTCGTGTGGCCAATCTCCTTCAAGCAGACCATGCCATCCACTTCTAGATCTATGAAGTCAACCCAGAACTCATCTCCTCCTTTGTCCCTTGATGGGCATCTTGAGATAAATTCACATTCTCCCATTTTATTCTTCAGCCTTGAAACAATTCCATTAAAAGATTCCTTGACTATCAAAATATTCCTATGCAGATGGCCTATGGTTTATTTCAAGTAAAATCCATAAGTATTTCCCTTGTTACATATGGTTCTTGCTTTACCTTCTCCTGGCAATCACCTTCATTAGCAACAGATATTTCTTCCAGCACATCTGCCCAACATATATCCACCAGAACACCAGAGCAGCATCGCCTGAGAAGTCCTACCTGTGTCTTGGGGGAGTTAATACTTTAGGTCAGACACTGAAGCAGCAAATTGTCCTGGGCACCCAAGACTTTCCTAAATAAGGAGGGATGTAATAACAAGCTGTGATCCAACTGATACTTAAAAACTGCCTTGTTATATATAGCAACTGCCTTATATATGTAATAATAACCACCTTATTATATATAACTACCTTATTATGTATAATAATGCCTTTCAATATATTTATGTATAATAACTGCCTTATTATATATAATACACTAGCATATGCATTTGTCAAAATTGAACTGTACATTTCACTGAAGGTAAATTTTGTCTCAATAAAACAAATTTAAAAAAAGTGAAATCCAGTATCTTGGAAAGAAAAGACACAGGTAAGTGAGAAGACTTATTTACCTATTGTGAAATGCATGCCCAAGAAATAGTTATGTGATGCATTGCTATAAAAAGAGTGACCAGTACTTTAGTATGTAAATACATATAGAAAAGAAAGTGGTTAAATAGTAACATTCCTCTTAAAAAATAAACACAACCTAACTTTAATTAGCCTGGCCATATGGTTACAGACTGCGGACTTTGACTTTTATATAAGCCAAAGCAAGCTGGAATCCCTGTTCTTTTTTTCTCCCTCATTCACTTTCATTTATTTTGAAGAACTCAGCATGGAGTCTGCCTAGATCTAAATGGGCTGTGTGGACAAGTTATTAACCTTTCTGACTTCTTCACTGTAAAATGAGTGAGCTTAATCCAAGGCTCTAAAATGCCTCCAGTCCCTAAGATTTGCCCTCTTAAGTAGATTGTCAGGGCCTTGAACTTGGCCCTTGATTAATAACATGCTTAGTTAATAAAATCTGAAAAAAATAAAGTGCATTCCCAAGGTCAGGTATAAGCCCTTTGCCTCAACAAAGCATAGGGCTTTTACTTCCTGGTGGCAGTCAGCATGCTTCGGCTAATAATGAAGCCTTGTTTCTACTTCTCATGTAGTATCATATTTTAGACTATGTTGGGCCTTCCCTTGTGGCTCAGTGGGTAAAGAATCCACCTGCAATGTGGGAAAGCTGGGTTCAATCCCTGGGTTGGGAAAATTCCCTGGAGAAAGAAAGGCTACCCACTCCAGTATTCCAGCCTGGAGAACTCCATGGACTATATAGCCCATGGAGTCACAAAGAGTCAAACACAATGGAGCAACTTTGACTTGAAATGTTACCTACTATTTTCTTTAGGCAAGAAAATACTCACAGCAAATCAGATACTTGAAAGTCGATAGTTTTACTCTGATTTTAAAAATGGCAATACATAGTTTTGTAGAAAATTTGAAAATGCAAGAAAAAGTAAAGTAGAAAATAATACTCTTATAATTTTTTCCACCTAGAGTTAATTTATTATATTTCTGTGTGTATCTTTCCAGTCTCTTAATTCATAATCTATGATATTTTTAAACTTTATAAATAAATATGTATATGTGTCAATATTTTCTATGTTTTCTCTCACAAATTATTTTTGATCACTCTCTTCTAGCCCAAGGATTCAGCAACATTTTCCTGTAAAGGAACAAATAATAAATATTTTTGGGTTTGCTGGCAATTTGGTCTCTGTCACAACTGTACAATTGTGCTATGGGAGCCAGAAAGTAGCCACAGGCAATAAATAAATGGTCACGGCTG
>SRVM01029114.1:0-29646 GCA_007570785.1 Antilocapra americana
CAGTGTTGTGGTGAAATAAAGTGCAGCATTTATTTGCAGGGTGCCAAGCAAGGAGAATGGGCAGCAAATGTTTAAAGGACCTCAACTCCCCAGTGGCTTTCAGGTAGGAGATTTTTTAGATTAAAATTAAGGGTAAAGATCTGAAGTATGTGATTAGCTCATGGATTCTTCAGCTTGTTTGGGTGTTAATCAACAGTGATATCTGATATCTTGATCATCATTGTTCTGGTTCCAGCTTGTTTCTGTCAGCTTGGCTGTGGTCAGCAGGTTTCATCAAGTGGTCCTGGTTTCTGTAAAACAACTCAAAGATATGTTGCATCAGATTATTATCTATACCACTTGAAGAGGAGCTAGGGATCGTGTGACTCTGTTTTATAGCTAAACTTCTCTTGTTTGATTGCTTTCCCCCTGTTTCAGCTTTTCCTCACTTCTGTAACCATTAACTGCTTGAGTCTGCTCTTTAGAACTCTGCAAAGACCTAAAATTCTCAACGTTTTTCTACACGAGACGTGGGGACAAGAAAGGATTGTACCCAGGCAGGCCCTGCAGCGTCCTCCTCAATTTCAGGTCCCTCTGCTCTTTAATACTCCCCATCCTGAGGGGAACAGGGGCGACGACCGCTCTGGCTACTTCCTGCTGAACAGGGGCGACGTTAATTCTTCAGGATTAGAGGAAAAACGTCTTGGATCTTCCCAAGGAATTCTCAAGTCCAGGTCTAGCATCAGTATTTTGAATTATGAAACCATGATATCTCTCTTTGACCACTTTGTCATAGCATCTGGACAGATATTTGAAAATTATTAAACACATACAAAGAGTATGGTGATCAAATGGAGACTTATAATGGTACTCAAATGAGTCCCCCAATTTCAGATGGCAACCAAGAAACTAAGTCCTGATGTGCATCCTCTTTATATACATCCTGTAACCAGGTAGCTTTTTGAAGTATTCTGTTTACTTGGGTTTCAACTTCGCCAGAGGTATTGATGTATGTGCAGCATGTGTTATTAGCCATTGCACACACTCCTTCTTGTTTTGCCAGTAAGAAATCCTGGGCTATTCTATTGCCCAGGACCACTCGAGTCAAAGAGTTCAAAGATGTGTGTTGGGCCACAATACTTTTAGCTGTGTCCTCAGCAATTTGTCCAATTGTGACAGACAGGTTGTGAATCATATCTATATTGACATGAACTCTGGCAGTTGGTGTGAGGTTGCCAAAACCACTTTGTCCTATATTGTCCTCATACTCTGCCAAAATCATTCTTTTAAGATGAGTGTTTGATTTAGGGAGGGAAGAGATGCTCTCCAGACTATTCAAGGCCAAAGGCATCCTTATCTATCCCAGAAGGAATGATCCTTCCATTTCCCAGCTGTCTAAGCAGCGATATGCCCACCCTTCTTTTGGGTCTCTCCCTGTGCCACAGAAAGTAATATCCTGGAGGGGTGCAAGTTATACCTCTCATGGTATTGAAATTAATACCTTCATTTTGAGGTAGCACAGACATTACATTCTCTAGCCAGGGATCACGACCACTACAAGCCTCCCAAAGTTCCCTTACATCATGACCAACTTTTCTGACTTTCTGGCACAAAGTCGTGTCATCTTGAGCTCTTTCACATTTGCCATTTTTACATATCAGGGGATTTTTTTTATCACACTCTTTTACAAGAAAGTCAAGAGACCGTGGAGGACCAGTGGTAACTTTACCTCCAGCGAGAACTTCCTCAGACAGGGTGAGGCAAGGGATTTGGATATTCTCAGGTAATATGGCTATCCTAACTTTGAATGTGGTGGCTGGAGGAGGAAGAGTATAGTAGGTGATGGGTTCTGGCACAGTACTAAAGTCAGTTACGGGGACCATAAATGGGACATAGTTTTCACTGATGGTTTCAAGTTTCAAATGACATATCCAACAATTTCTTAAGTTCTCACTGTGGCTATAGTCTGAGATAAGCTAATTAGAGTATTTTCCCTCCAGGAAGCAGCAGACACCAGTGGGATGAGACGGTAAAGCCAAGTAAGAGCCATCACTACAGTTGGGGCCAAGATCTTATATGGGAAAAGAGCAATTGGCCCTAAGTTTTGGTGCTGACCCTATTATCACAAGGGTTAAATGAAAATAGAGCAAGGTTTAATTATCTCCTCTTTTCAATATCACAGCAAATTATTGGCTTATTTGACTACAATATAACCACAGGAAAAATGATTAGATGAATCCAGAAGCAACCGAAAAATTAGAAGCAAATAATAAAACAGAAAAATGCTCCAGCCAGTTACAAATGTTATGATAAATAGCCACAACTCAATCACTACTTATATAAGATACTTTCTTTGATTTTAACTGAAGCTCCAGTGCGGACTTGTAGGAAGGAGGACCGGCTTCGTTGTGGTTGTCTTTACTGTAACTGCTCAGGACTGTGGATGTGTCGTTGGGTCAGAAGCCAGCTTCACCCTTGTGTAAGGGATCCACGACTTGACTTCTGTCAGTTGAACAAAAGAGCTAGTTAACAGCAGAACATAGTAATGCCCCACCCGCTGAGACTGGAATTGGTTCTTTCAGTATACATTTTTCCTCATTATTAGGTGCACCAGTCACCAGTTCTAAAACACTGGAAGGGGACATCTGTGGGAAATATGACTTTATCAGTCCCACATTTGGAAACAGCATTTAAAACTTAGCCCAGGGTTTGCACATATCTTACAACGTCTATTGTTTGTATATTTCAGTCACAGTCACATGGCCAGCCAGTCGACTGCTCAGAATAGAGGAAGGGTCTCCCGTGCAATATTTCATAAGGACTCAGTTGGAGTCTTCTTCTAGGAGCCACTCGATTCTAAGCAACGCAACTGACAACTTATCACAGGTTAGGTCAGTTTCTTCCCAGATTTTAGCCACAGTTCCCTTATTAAAATTTTTATTTATTTTACTTGAAGGATTTTTACTTTACAATATTGTGATGGTTTTTGCCAAATATCAACTTGAATCAGTGAAGGGTAGACATGTGTCCCACCATCGTGAAAACCTTGCCCACCTCCTTGCCCACCCTATCCCTCTGGGCTGTCCCAGGGCACTAGCTTTGTGTGCCCTGCTTTATGCATTGAACTTGCTTTGGTCATCCATTTTACATATGGTGATATAGATACTTCAATGTTTTTCTCTCAAATCATCCCACCCTTCAGAGTCCACAATCTGTCCTTTATACTTGTGTCTCTTTTGCTGCTCTGTATGTAGATCATCATTGCTCTCTTTTTAAATTCCATATATATGCATTAATATACAGTATTCCTGTCTCTCTTTCTGACTTACTTCACTCTTTGTAATAGGCTCCAGTTTCATCCACCTCACTAATGAGGTAATATTCCACTGTGTACATGTACCACAACTTCCTTATGCATTCACCTGCCAGTGGACAGATAGGTGGTTTCCATGTCATAGCTATTGTAAATAGTACTGCAACGAAAACTGGGGTACATGTGTCTCTTTCAATTCTTGTTTCCTCTGGGTGTATGCCTGGCAATGGGATTGCTGGGTTATATGACATTTCTATTCCTAATTTCTTAAGGAATGTCCACACTGTTCTCCATAGTGGCTGTACCAGTTGACATTCACACTAACAGTGTAAGAGGGTTCCATTTTCTCCACACTCTCTCCAGCATTTATTGTTTGTAGAAATTTTGATGATGGCGATTCTGATTGGCATGAGATGATACTTCATTTGTGCCATCTTTGATATCTTTCATCAGTGTTTTATAGTTTTATATATATAGGTCTTTGTTTATTTAGGTAAATTCATTCATAAGTATTTTATTTTTTCTTTGCAAACGTGAATGGGATTGTTTCCTTAATTTCTCTATCTGCTTTTTCATTGTTAGTATATAGGACTGCAAGGGATTTCTGTGTAGTAAACTTCATATCCCGCAACTTTACTATATTTGTTGATTAGCTCTAGTCATTTTCTGAAGGCATCTTTAGGGGTTTCTATGTAGATGATCTTATTATCTGCAAACAATGAGAGTTTTACTTCTTCTTTTCTAATTTGAATTTATTTTATTTCTTTTTCTCCTCTGATTGCTGTGTTTCAGAATTCCAAAACTATGTTGAATAGTAGTGGTGAGAGTTGGCATCTTATTCTTGTTCCTGATTTTAAAAGAAATGCTTTCAGTTTTTTGCCATTAAGGGTAATGTTTGCTGTGGTTTGTTGTCTATGACTTTTATTATGTTGAGGTATGTTCCTTCTATGACTGCTTTCTAGAGAGTTTTTATCATAAATGGTTGCTGAATTTTGTTAAAGGCTTTCTCTGTATCTACTGAGATAATCAAATGGTTTTTATCTTTCAATTTATTAATAAGATGTGTCACACTGATTTGTGAATATTGAAGAATCCTTGCATCCCTGAAATAAAGCTCACTTGATCATGATGTATGATCTTTTTAATATGTTGTTAGATTCTGTTTGCTAGAAATTTGTTGAGGAGTTCTGCCTCTATGTTCATCAGTGATACTGGCCTGTAGCTTTCTTTTTTGTGGCATCTTTGTCTGGTTTTGGTATTATGGTGATGGTGGCCTCATAGAATGAGTTTGGGATTTTGCTTCCCCTGGAGTTTTCTGGAAGAGTTTGATAGTGGCTAGTGGATAGGATAGGTGTTAGCTCTTTTCTAAATTTTGGTAGATTTCACCTATGAGGCCACTTGTTCTTTGGCTTTTGTTTGTTGGAATAGTTTTGATTACAGTTTTGATTTCTGTGCTTGTGATTGGTCTGGTCAGATTTTACATTTCTTCCTGGTTCAGTTTTAGAAAGTTATACCTTTCTAAGAATTTGCCCATTTCTTCTAAGAAGTTGTCCATTTATTGGCATATAGTTGCTGATAGTAGTCTCTTATGATCTTTTGCATTTCTGTATTGTCTGTTGTGACTTCACTTTCATTTATAATTTTATTGATTTGATTATGCTCTCTTTTTCATGATGAGTCTGGCTAATGATTTGACTATTTTGTATATCTTCTCAAAGAACCAGTTTTTAACATTGTTTTCATTTTCTATAGTCTCCATTTCTTTTTCATTCATCTCTGATTTTTATGATTTCTTTCTTTCTTCTAACTCTGGGGGTTTTTGTTACTTCTTTTCTAGTTGCTTTAGGTGTCAAATTAGGTTTTAAATTTGATGTTTTTCTTCTTGAGGTAGGCTTTTTTAGTTATGAACCTCCCTTTTAGTACTGCTTTTACTGAATCCCATGGGTTTTGGGTTGCTTTTTTTCAGTATCATTTCTTTTTTATGCATATTTAGATTACCTTTTTGATTTCTTCAGTGATCTGTCAGTTATTCAGAAGTATGTTGCTTAGTCTATATATGTTTGTGTTTTTTATAGTTTTTTTCATGTATTTGATATTAAATCTTACTGCAATGTGATTGGAAAGTTGTTTAAGATTATTTCAGTTTTTTTTTAATTTAGCAAGGCTAGATTTGTGGCCCAGGATGTGATCTATCCTGGAGAATGTTCCATGTGAAATTGAAAAAGGTAAAATCCACTGTTTTGTGGTGAAATGCCCTTTAGATATCAGTATCATTAAAAGCCTGTGTTTCCTTGTTAATATTCAGTCTGCTTGATCTATCCATAGGTGTGTCTGGGGTATAAAAGTCCCTCACTATTATGGTGTTACTGTTAATTTCCCCTTTCATACTTATTAGCATTGGACTTATGTTGGGTGCATATATATTTATAACTGCTATATCTTCTTCTTGGGTTGATCCCTTGATCATTATGTAGCATCCATCTTTGTCTCTGAGTTCAGTTCAGTGGCTCAGGCATGTCTGACTTGTTGTGAACCCATGGACTGCAGGAGGCCAGGCTTTCCTGTCCATCACCAAATCTTGGAGCTTGCTCAAACTCAGGTCCATCGAGTCAGTGATGCCTTCCAACAATCTCATTCAATGTCGTCCACTTCTCCTTCTGCCTTCAATCTTTCCCAGCATCAGGGTCTTTTCTAATGAGTCAGTTCTTCACATGAGGTGGCCAAAGTATTGGAGTTTCAGCTTCAATATCAGTCCTTCCAATGAATATTAAGGACTGATTTCCTTTAGGATGGACTGGTTGGATCTCCTTGCAGTCCAAGGGACTCTCAAGAGTTTTCTCCAACACTACAGTGCAAACGCATCAATTCTTCAGCACGCAGCTTTCTTTATAGTCCAACTCTCACATCCACACATGACTACTGGAAAAAGGATAACTTTGACTAGATGGACCTTTGTTGGCAAAGTAATGTCTCTGTTTTTAATATGCTGTCTAGGTTGGTCATAGTTTTCTTCCAAGGAGCAAGTGTCTATTAATTTCTTGTCTGCAGTCACTTTCTGCAGTGATTTGGAGCCCAAGAAAATAATCTGTCACTGTTTCTACTGTTTCCCCATCTATTTTCCCAGAAGTGATGGGGCCAGATGCCATGATCTTAGTTTTCTGAATGTTGAGCTTTAAGCCACCTTTTTCACTTTCCTTTCACTTTCATTGAGAGGTTCTTTAGTTCTTCTTTGCTTTCTGCCATAAGGGTGGTATCATCTACGTTTCTAATGTTATTGGTATTTCTCCTAGAAATCTTGATTCCAGCTGTGCTTCCTCCAGCCTGGCATTTCACATGATGTACTCAGCAAGTAAGTTAAATAAGGAGAGTGGCAAAATACTGCCTTTACGTACTCCTTTCCCAATTTGGAACCAGTATGCTGTTCCATGTCCAGTTATAACTGTTTCTTCTTAACCTGCATACAGATATCTCAGGAGACAGGTAACGTGGTCTGGTATTCCTCTCTCTTTAAAACTTTTCCACAATTTGTGTTGATACACACAGTCAAAGGCTTTGGGGTAGTCAATAAACAGAAGTAGATGTTTTTCTGGAACTCTCTTGGTTTTTCAGTGATCCCGTGGAAGTTGGCAATTTGATCTCTGGTTCCTCTGCCTTTTCCAAATCCAGCTTAAGCATCTGGAACTTCATAGTTTACATACTGTTAATACTTGGCTTGGAGACTTTTGAGCATTACTTTGCTAGCGTGTGAGATAACTGTAACTGTCAAGTAGTTTGAACATTCTTTGGCATTTTCTTTCTTTGGGATTGGAATGAAAACTGACCTTTTCCTGTCCTGTGGCCACTGCTGAGTTTTCCAAATTTGCTGGCATATTGAGTGCAGCACTTTAATAGCATCATCTTTTAGAATTTGGAATAGATCAACTGGAGTTTCATCACTTCCACTAGCTTTGTTCATAGTGATGCTTCCTAAGGCCCACTTGACTTCACATACCAGGATGTCTGGATCTAGATGAGTGACCACACCATTGTGGTTATCTGGGTCATAAAGATTTTTTTGCACAGTTCTTTGTATTCTTGCCACCTCTTCTTAATATCGTCTGCCTCTTTTCATCCCATACCATTTCTGTCCTTTATTTTGCCCATCTTTGCATAAAATGTCTCTTATCAGAGTCTTTATTTCAATATCTATTTTCTCTGACATGAGTATTGCTATACCCACTTTCTTTTCATCTCCATTTGCATGAAATATTTTCTTCCATCCTCTCACTTTCAGTCTTTATGTGTTTCTAGGTTTGAGATGGGTCTCCTGTTCAGTTCAGTACAGTCACTCAGTTGTGTCCAACTCTTTGCAATCCCATGGACTGCAGCCCACCAGGCCTGTCTATCACCAACTCCTGGAGTTCACCCAAACCCATGGCCATTGAGTTGGTGATGCCATCAAACCATCTCATCCTCTGTCATCTCCTTCTTCTCCTGCCCTCAATCTTTCCCAGCATCAGGGTCTTTTCCAATGAGTCAGCTCTTCACATCTTGTGGCCAAAGTATCGGAGTTTGAGCTTCAACATCAGTTCTTCCAATGAACACCCATGACTGATCTCCTTTAGGATGGACTGGTTTAGTTCTCCTTGCAGTCCAAGGGACTCTCAGGTGTCCTCTCCAACACCACGCTTATAGACAGAGTATATAGGTGTTTTGTTTTCTTATCCATTTGGCCAATCTTTGTCTTTTGATTAGACCATTTAACCTATTTACGTTTAAGGTAATTATTGATAAGTATGATCCTATTGTTATTTACTTGTTGCTTTGAGTTCCTTTTTTCTGTGTTTCCTGTCTAGAGAAGATCATTTAGAATTTGCTGAAGAGCTGGTTTCGTGGCGCTGAATTCTCTCAGCTTTTGCTTGTCTGTAAAGCTTTTGATTTCTCCTTCAAATCTGAATTAGATCCTTGCTGGGTAGAGTAATCTTGATTGTAGGTTTTTCTCTTTCATCACTGTAAGTATGTCCTGCGTTTAGTATTCTCTTCTCACCTGAAGAGCTCCTATTGAAAGATCAGCTGTTAACTTTATTGGGATTTCCTTGTATGTTATTTGTTGCTTTCCCTTGCTGCTTCTAAAAATTGCTCTTTGTGTTTAATTTTTATTCATTTTCTTAAGGTATTTCACCTTGGGTTTATCCTGTTTGGGACTGTCTGGGTTTCTTTGACTTGGGTGGCTATTTCCTTCCCCATTTGAGGAACGTTTTCAACTATTATGTCCTCAAGTATTTTCTCATATCCCACCCCCCCCACAGCTTTTTTTGTCTTCTTCTTCTGGGACACCTATGATTCAAATGTAGGGACATTTAACATTGCTCCAGGGGTCTCTAAGCTTGTCCTCATTTCTTTTTATTCTTTTTTCTTTTCTCCTCTCTGCCTCATTTATTTCTACCATTCTATCTTCCAACTCACTTAGCCTTTCTTCTGTCTCAGTTACTCTACTCTTGCTTCCCACCAGAGTGTTTTTAATCTCAGCCATCGCATTGCTCATTATTGATTGACTCTTTTCTATTTCTTCAAAGTCTTTGTTAAACATTTCTTACATTTTCTCAATTCGTGTCTATATATCTGTCACTTCATTTTGTTTTCAAGATTTTGGATCATCTTTACAAACATTATTATGAATTCTTTTTCAGGTAGACTTCCTATCTCCTCCTTTTTTTTTTTTTTTTTTTGATGTGGTGAGTTTTTTTCCCTATTCCTTCACCTGCTGATATTTCTCTGCCTTTTCATTTTGTTTAGTTTGCTGTGTTTGTGGTCCATCTTCTGCAGTCTGGAGGGTCATGGTTCCTTTTAACTGTGAAATCTGCTCCATGTGGGTGGATTGGACCAGTGGCTTATCAAAGTTTCCTGGTTAGGGGAACTTGTGTCTGTGTTCTGGTGCATGGAGCTGGGTCTCTTCTCTCTGGAGTGCAATGAAGTGTTCAATATGCATTTTGGGGTATCAGTGGGTTTGGGTTGGCTTTAGGCTGCCCATCTTTTAATGTTCAGGGTTGTGTTCCCATTTTGCTGGAGAATTAATGGGGTGTGTCTTGCATGGGAACTTGGTGGCTCTTGGGCAGAGATTTGTTTCAGTGTAAGGATGGAGATTTTGGGGTGGGCTCTTGTCTATTAATGTTCCCTGGGGTCAGGAGTTCTATGATGGTCTCAAGTTCTAGAGTTGAGCCTTCTGCCTCTGGGTTTTGGTCCCCCTCTTAGAGTAGCCTCAAGATTTCCTCACCCACACATCACATTAAACAAAAACCCTTGCTTAATGTGAAACAACTCTCCACTGCCAGGAATGCCCAGAGAGATTCAGAGAGTTATATAGAGAAGAGGGAAGTGGCATACAGAGGTGAACCAGAGGAGAAAAGGGAGAGTCAAAAGGGGAGAGAGCAATCAAGCCAGTAATCAAATGCCTAAGTGAAAATGAATACTAGAGATTACATTCATAAAAGTACAAATTGATAGCAAAGATCAAAAACCTAGAGCAGAGATTAGACTCTCAAAAGTAGAATATCAAAAATAGAAAAATCAATCACAAAAATTTTTGAAATATATGGAATTTGTTTTTTAAAAATGGATTTTTTAAAAGAAAGGTAATAGTAGGTTATAAGAATGAAAGTTAAGGAGTAATAATAACTAAAATTAAGAAAGAACATGCTAATAGTAAAGTATGTTTAGGAATTTCTCTGGAACTGTTGTGAGCAGCATGGGATCAGTTCAGTGTCAGATAGTCCCTTGACTGGTTTGTACTTGTTCTCAAAGTCTATAGCTGCTCCTCAAATGCACAGTCTCAACCGAAGTGTAGGGTTTAATCTGTAGCAGCCATTGGTTCCAGTGCTGTTCCCACTTCTTTGATTATTTTGGCTTCCTCGGTTTGCAATACACTTCTATGTATAATTTTCACGTTGATATGAGGGGGCAAAGGCGACCACTTATTTAGGCTCACAGATTTTAGTTATCTTCCTTTTAATGTGTGGTTCTGGTTGATCGTGGCCTCCAAGAGACATGTAAGCTCCATTTTCTTCCACATATTTTAGATTTCCCATGAATCACATTAGCAATAAAGCCACCTCCATTATCACTCTGAATTGAATTGCTAGACCAAATCTAGGAATTAGCTCCTGGGGCAAGACCTGCACTACCTCTGAAGCATTTTCAATCCAGCGACGGAATGGTTCCCCTCCTCTAGCTTAGACTCCATGAAGGGTGGGGGAGTCCCAGTCTTAGAATTATTTTTAGCACAAATAATACATGCCCCCAATATTCTTTCAATTGTTCTTTGCATATTTGACCTTTTAATGTAGTCCTGTATCTATCAGATGTCCAGAATGAGTGCTCAGGTATACTGATCCAATTACTTCTTCCATGAGATATTCATGAATTAAAACACTCCTTGGTCATTTACCATTTGATCCTAGATACCGAAGATTAAATACCTATTCTTGTGACTTTTAGAAGTTCTCAGGTGAGCATGCCAGGTAAAATTGGGTCAGGCTTTTCTTAGAATCAGAGCTGTAACTGAAGGTGATTTTTGCTGACTGTCCTGAGCAATGCACACCTCCCACCTGCTTTGGCTTGGGAACTGTGTCCAGTAGTTTCAAAACCACCTGGGGGCATGTTTGATTTATTTTCCTTCAGAAGTCAGCAATCTATCTTTCTAAATTGCCCCATATATATTCACAACTGAAAAGGCATACTTTGAGTCAGTATAGATGTTAACTATCTTACCTTCACAGAGATGGAAAAGTCAAATGAGAGCAAAGATTTAACTCTTTGGGCCAAGGTACATGATGACAAAGTTTCCAATCCTAGATTCTCCTGCAAGGTTATCACTGTATATCTGCTCTTTCAGTTTCCATGGTCCATGAAACTATTTCTATCTGTGAAGACCTCGATATCTGTATCTCCCAAGGAAACATTACTCCCAAGGCCCAAGAAGTTGCTCAATGATCTGAAAGCAATAATACATGGACCTGAGAGCATGGGCCACCCAAAGGGGTGGGGAGTCTTTGGGGTCACTTTAGGATTATCAAATAAAATTGACTGATATCCTCCCAAGTGGTCTGAAGTGAGCCACTATCCACCCTTTAGTTCCAATAGTGGCACCACACAGTGGGATGCATGTACCATGGTTGGCTGTCCTAGAGTGAATTCCTCTGCTTCTTGCAACAAATCCAGAGTAGCAGCTATGACTCTCAAATACAGTGACCAAATCTGAATTATACCATCCAAATCCTTTGTGAAACAAGATACTGGGCATTTTAAAAAATCAATTATTTTTTCAAATATGACAAACCCAGAACAGGGGCAGTCAATAGTTTTCCCTTCATTGTTTGGCAGGGTTTTCACATTCTCTGGTCCCCACTGAGGCCTTACTGTCAGATGTTCTTGGGGCTTCATGTAACTGTTTAGCTATTAGCTTAAGTTGGGGATTCTCATGCAACAGAATCTTGCCATTCCAGCAACTGATGCAGCTGTTTGGTGGTAGACGATGTCACCCTGGTTACTGTCTCCAGGCAGTCCTGGAGCAATTCCTCTGGCCTTTGGTCGGTTTAATTCCTAGATATTTCACTGAGAGTTGGGAAATTTGAGCCTTTTCCTGAGAGACTTTAGAGCTTTGTTTGGCCAGAGAGTTGCAATTGTTGACTGCTTTGATTTCCAGATCTTCCCTATGAATGCAAAGCTCTTGGGATTCAGAACTCAGTAATATGGAAAAAGACCTCTGGTAAGCCCAAGTCTTCAGGTTATGATACAGTCAATAGAATATAACCATTAGGGAATACCAGTTGGATATTTTCACTGTCTGATTTATGGCTCTTACGTCCTGAAAAAACCAGTGGTCTCCAGTGTCAGGCTTCTTACAGGAAGGATGGGAGTACTATATGGTGACTGCATGCACGCATGCTCAGTCGCGTTCAGTCATGTCCGACTCTTTGCAACCCAGTGGACGGTGGCCCGCCAGGCTCCTCTGTCCCTGGGATTCTCCAGGCCAGAATTGGGTGGGGTTGCCATGCCCACCTCCATGGGGCCTTCCCAACCCAGGAATCGAACCTGCATCTCTTTGGTCACCTGCATTGGCAGGTGGATTCTAACCACTAGGGCCACATGGGAAGCCCATATGGTGGCTGAGGGAGGAAAAAAAGCAAGTATTTCGAAAAGCCAATTTATCAAAATCTGGATTCCTGTTTTGCTTGCTTCTTTAAAGGGTACTGCCTAAGCTCAGAGCCTGAGTGTCTGGTTTCAGTGTCAGCTTTAGTGCTGTGGTCTTCCTTGCTGCATATTCCCTATAATCAGCCTATACTCTCAGGCTTCCCTGATGCAGCATGTCTTCAGGGATGCTAGTGGCTCCATCCCTCGACAGGATGGCTGCCTGCAAGGCACAGGCTTGTTTCACTGATACCTCTATATCCACCCTTCCAGGAGTGAAAGTCATTTTAGTATAGTACATCTCACCCCAGTGAGACTGGGCTCTCTGGCATGTATATAAAAATGTGTTTTAAGTTAGGGGCCTGAATTGACAGTCTAGGGGTTGCAAAAACAGTTTTTGGAGTGGCTTTCTGAGATTCCTCTTGACATGGCACTTTTTTGTGTTAATAGCTAGTGTTCAAAACAGAGCAAGTGGCTCCAGTGTCAATCAGAAAGTCAACTTGTTTGTTTCCCACAAAAGGGTTACCTGTCGCTCCTGATGGGAGGCGGGATGGGGCCTGTTTCCCCAGGAGAGCTCCCCAGCCTTCCTCACTCTCTCTTGTCTCCTGCATGAAGAATGATTTCTCCTCCTGTTCTGGTTTCTCTTCTTAAGTTGGAATAATTTCCCCCCTGCCAGTGGACTTCCGGGTTTGCAACAAGCATCACTTTATCATATCCTTTTAGAGGTCTATTTTCTATGTACTACTTTCACTCTCTTGGGTTCCTTAAATCTTACCCTCTGCTCAGATTTTTTGTCTCCCCATTTCTCTGGTCAGTGAGTATCACTGGAAAAAGAGGCATCTGCAGCTTCATTTAAGGGGTCTCTTTCTGGTCTTGTATGCCCTCCTGACTGAAAAACTGGAAGCAATTTCTATTATGCCAAAAGAGATATCAGCAAGGGGAAAATAACTTCTATATTCTGCAAAATTTTCTAGACACCTGGGGGACTGTGAGCCACAGTGTCTGGATAATTAACTTGTTCTCTGGATTATCTAGACTCACATCTGTATATTGGCAATGCTCCGTGTACATTCTCTCCTCAAACTCAGGGTTCTTCCTGTGGCTGTTTGCACACTTCTTGTACCGTATGACAACTCCTGTGCTGGTTCTCCCTCTGGAGCCCTACCGCGATGTGCTCCTTGTCATGCTCAACTCCTAAAAGATGATGCTGTGAAAGTGCTGCACTCAGTATGCCAGCAAATTTGGAAAATTCAGCAATGGGCACAGGATTAGAAAGGTCAGTTTTCATTCCAATCACAAAGAAAGGCAATGTCAAAGAAAGCTTTAACTACCACACAATTGTATTCATCTCACACACTAGTAAACTGATGCTCAAAATTCTCCAAGCCAGGCTTCAGCAATATGGGAACCGTGAACTTCCAGATGTTCAAGCTGGTTTTAGAAAAGGCAGAGGAACCAGAGATCAAATTCCCAACATCCACTGGATCGTCAAAAAGCAAGAGAGTTCCAGAAAAACATCTCTTTCTACTTTATTGACTATGCCAAAGCCTTTGACTGTGTGGGTCACAAGAAACTGTGGAAAATTCTGAAGAAGATTGTCATACCAGACCACCTGACCTGCCTCTTGAGAAACCTGTATGCAGATCAGGAAGCAACAGTTAGAACTGGATATGGAATAACAGAATGGTTCCAAATAAGAAAAGGAGTACATCAAGTCTGTATATTGTCACCCTGCTTATTTAACTTACATGCAGAGTACATCATGAGAAATGCTGGGCTGGAGGAAGAACAAGCTGGAATCAAGATTCCTGGGAGAAATATTAATAACCTCAGATATGGAGATGACACCATCCTTATGGAAGAAACTGAAGAGAAACTAAAAAGCCTCTTGATGAAATGAAAGAGGAGAGTGAAAAAATTGGCTTAAAGCTAAACATTAAGAAAACTAAGATGATGGCATTTGGTCCCATCACTTCATGGGAGATAGATGGGGAAACAGTGTCAGACTTTATTTTAGGGGGCTCCAAAATCACTGCAGATGGTGTTCGCAGCCATGAAATTAAAAGACGTTTACTCCTTGGAAGGAAAGTTATGACCAACCCAGATAGCATATTGAAAAGCGTAGACATTGCTTTGCCAACAACAGTCTGTCTAGTCAAGGCTATGGTTTTTCCAGTAGTCATGTATGGATGTGAGAGTTGGACGGAGAAGAAAGCTGAGCAATGAAGAACTGATGCTTTTGAACTGTGGTGTTGGAGAAGACTCTTGAGAGTCCCTTGGACTGCAAGGAGATACAACCAGTCCAGCCTAAGGGAAATCGGTCTCAGGTGTTCATTGGAAGGATTGATGTTGGAGCTGAAACTCCAATACTTTGACCACCTCATGTGAAGAGTGGACTCTTTGGAAAAAACCCTGATGCTGGGAAGGTTTGAGGGTAGGAGGAGACAGGGACAACAGAGGATGAGATGACTGGATGGCATCACTGACTCGATGGACATGGGTTTGGGTAGACTCTGGGAGTTGGTGATGGACAGGGAGGCCTGGCATGCTGCGATCATGGGGTCACAAAGAGTCAACATGACTGAGCGACTGAACTGAACTGAACTAAACTGAATGTCAGTAGATTGACTACTGTGTATCAGGGGAATGAACCCAAGTTCAGTTCAGTAACAAAACTACTCTATATGTCCTATAAATACTATCAAAACAAAATACCAAGTAAAAATGAAAATATGGGTAAATTACATATAAATGCTGACAAAAATAAAACACAAAGAAGGTGATACTGACTAATATAGCATAATTCAGGTCAAAAGAAAGAAATGAAGCAAAGGAAAAATTTCATTTATGGTGATCGTCAAATATAAATATCTTTGTGCTCCAAATAACATGGTTAAGACAAAACCAAAAAAAGACAAAATGCTGAGGTAAAAGTACAAATTTAAGAAAAAACTCAAAACCCAGCTAAGAATTTGCATTAAAGAGAAAAAAATTACTGCAAGCACAATTAAGCAAGAAATAGGACCCAGTGTGAAACTGCAAATATATGGTAATAAAGAAAAATCTAGATGGAAAACACAATAGCCTAGCAAGACTTTAAATAATCAAGTATTAATCCAAAAAATAAAAACAAACACATAATCCTCAGGAGATGAATATAAAGAAAAGTCAGCAAAATGTTCAAGGTTTTAAAAAGATCCCACATGCAGAACTTTTTAATTTAACAATATAGAAGAGACAATATTCATTAAAGAGTTCTGAAGTACACAAAAGCTAAAATAAGGAAGTACTTCAGAGAAGAAGGACTTGATTCTATACCAACACAAAAAATCATTAGTGTTTCTTATATTAAAAGTTTAAGGATATTGATAAACTAAAATTGTTAAAAAGAGGGAATTACAAAGCAATGAGTACTAAACATGAAAAGCTGCCCAAGACCAGAAGTTGTGGCTATAATTGAAAAAAGTTGGATCAGTATTACTTATCTGAAGTGGGAATAGTTATGATTTTTCAGGAACTCGAAACATCTATTAAAATCAGAAATTAATACATATACTCTCCCCTTAATAATATAAACAAGAATCAAAGCCACCTAGAGTCAACAATACATGAACAAAACGTTTAGTACTGAGGTTTTTGTGACAAAATCTCAGAAAACAAATATCTTTTAAAAGAGAAAGATTGCACTAAAGAAGCTCAATGCCCACTGAGGAGTCAGAGATGGCTGCTAGACACGACACCAGAGACATGATGCTCTGGTTAAGGATGTCCCGGATTCATTAGAGGGAAAGACAAGCTGTAGTAATGTACATAGCATGAGCCCACTTCTCTAAATGCACGCAAAGCCATAGAAGTAAGAACGAACTGCCAACAGATAAAAACAGGCTCCATGACTATCAGTCAGGAGAATGCTAGCAAAACTGGTTCTGGTGTTGGAAAAAGTTGATAATGGCCAGTGCTGGGCTAAATATCACCCCTCTGCACCTGGAAAGGGGCAACAGGCTCTATTAGACCTTTTGGGTAATCAAAATGTGAAAGGTATACAGTAATGACTAACTCTGGGTGCTTCAGAGAACTGTGTGGGAATATGAATTATTCTTTCTCATGAAAAGGGAGTCCACAAAACCACAAGCAAATTCAAAAAACAAAGGAACCAAAAAAGCACACCAAGAACAGGCTGCCTATTTTGAACAGCTAATTCAGTATAGAGAAAATGAAGTAGACAAAAAATAATTATGAATAGATGGCAGTATAAGCTAAGAAAATGCAAAACAAAACAAGCTGTTTTCCATTCCCAGTTAAAGGAAAACTGAATTAAGTTGTGGTGGCCTTGCAGGAAGGCCAGGTGAGTCCCAGAACTGGAGAATATGAAACACATCCAAATTCAATTTTGATTGCTCCATTTAGTGCACACAATCACACATGCACTCTAAGTTAGACACACCAGGCAGAAAGAAGAAGGGTCTAGAAGAAGGTGTGCAGCAGAAGTGGCACTCCACCCACTCAGCTGTCAGGAGTAGTGTGAGCAAGAAGTCTCAGGAGCCTCCAGCTGGACTCAGTCCCAAGACAAGAGAGTTTGAGCTACTCAGATTGGCACTTTCATTTTTCAGGAGCCTCCAACACAGAGTACCAGTGAAGCCTTGGAGAGTTCTTATCTGTGTCAGTGCTCCTGTTCCAGTGATGGCATCCCTGGACCTCATCAAACAAATTCCATATCCATAATAACGCTTGTAATATGTCACACTTAAATACTCATAGCCTAACAGGGTATTGAAACCAATCATCATGCAAACTCACATTGTCCACTGTGACTCCATTTCAAACAACCTAACATAGCCTAGAGTCATACAAGATGAGTAGGAATCACATGATTAAAAGTCACAAGAAATCTTTAGCATCCCTCACCTCCCCATCCCCTGCAAATCCTAAGATGTGAATTGCTATATGTTATTCACCCATCCTGACTGATTGCTTTCTCCAAATTTCAGCCTCCTGTTGCAGATTGTTAGAGAGAGTTCTTTAGAGCATAAACCAGCACTCATCACCACACGGAATAAAAGCCTGTGTCAACTACAAATTGGCACTTGGCATCTGCCTCTACAAGGATTAAATCATGTGCTGCTGCTGCTGCTGACTTTAAAAGTCCCTGAAAGGAGTTCCCTGTGGAGAGCCGAGACACTCTGTGCTCTGGGCAAAGCTGGCAGAACAGGTCTTCAGATAGATACTTTCAGGAGCTGATTTTATGAGCCCAAGTCTTGCATCTCCTGATAACTAGAGAAGCACCAAAGTCCTTCATGGCAATGTCTGCTCTTCTGTCCTAGGAGAATTTGTTTGTTGCTTTTAGTTAACAAACTAAAGTTTACAAACCAAGTTGTGTCTGATTCTTTGAGACCCCCATGGACTGTAGTGTGACAGGTTTTTCTGTACATGGATTTCCAGGCAAGAATCCTGGATGGGTCACTAGTTTCTTACCCAGAGGTCTTCCCCACCCAAGGATTGAACCTGAGTCCCCAAGTCTCCTGCATTGGCAGGCAGACTCTTTACCACTGAGCCACCATGGAAACCCAACAACCAGAAGCCTTTGACCAAAGTTATGTGTTGAATTTCATGAACTCCCTTTTCACCATAATCACATATGTACTGACCTTACTTATAGTACCCCCTTACTTCTTTGGTGCAGTTTCTCTGAGCTACCTGAAATGCTATCTCCCAGGCTACAGTATTCATTTTGCTGCAAATAAAACTGAGCTTGAAACATCTCACATTGTACATTTTTTTAAAAAGTCAGCACTCTGGAGTTTTCCTATATACTAAGATCTTCTGATGATCCTCCAAGCCTGGCCTGAAATTTGCCAAGTTTGCTCCACCCTGTATGTTAAACTTTGTTTTCCACCTTAATTTAGAGATTCTCAACCCAGAGTGGATAGAATCTTAAAGGTAACTGGGATCTAGGGCAAGAAAGAGACCATATTTGTTTTCATTCATATCTGAATGCAATTTAGCATGATACAATTATCAAAACAATAATTGAGATAAAGAATATGTGAGCTTCTTAATCTATTCTTTAACAAGACTGAGTTGTAGGTCTAAACTATTTTTGAATTTTAACTAGAATATAAAGCTGTGTTTCACAGTACCTGCAAAACTATAATGTGAATGAAAAAAGCTATGATTTCTAGTGATGACAAAGTCATGGTTCTGCAAATAATATCAGACCACAAAAGCTCCAGGTTAAGCATCCCCACCCTAGACTCATTCATCAATAGTCCAAAAGGTCCGTCCTCCTGATTCTTTAAAATATGTGTGCTCCTACACCCCCTCCACTTCTCCATTTACCAAGCCACTCATCTACCAAGTCTTAGCTGCTGCTAAAGAAAAATCACAAGACCAGAATGGCATCATTTTTGCTAAAGCCCAGGACATCAGACTTAGACTTAACACTTGCCCTACTTGCAGTTTCCAACTTCACCAGGAATGCAATCTGAGCTAACCAAGTTGGATTACTCTGATTGGCAACAAGGAGGTAATCTCTCATGTGGCCCCTCTCCATAACCTGCCCCCAGAGGAAGAAGCAGACTGCATGATGAAACTACCATTCTTTCTCCTCAGAAGATGTCCTTTCTTTTCTTTCCTTAGTAGCTCACTTGCCCCACCATTTTTCTTATTAAAAACCTTTCATTTCTGAAATCTCTGGAAGACATCCCCCACCCCCCGCCTCCTATTTTCGAGAGGGTATGCTCCCCAATTGGCCCATGAAATTGATTGAATTTTCTGTTGTACTACTTCTCACCCACGAAGGTCCTTGTCCTGGAAGGAGGATGAGTTCTCTTCAGGGCAGGACTTAATCTCCTGTGCAGCTGTGTCTCAGGGCCTAGAATTCAAGCAAAGCCATTGACACAGAATTCAAAGTTTAAGGTTTAGCATGTAGATAAGTACCCCCATTCTGTACTCAGAAAGAAAAAAGATACTTTTCTAGGTATGTTTGCTTGCATTTATATGATTGTAACATAAACATCTTATTCCTTTAGATTTTAGAAAAAGAGTTCAAGTTTCTAACAATGAAGGAAATGTAGAAAAAGTTACTACTTTCAAATCTATCCTTTGTCAGAAATACTCTGAAGAAATAGGTCAAAATACAGTTCAGGCCTCATGTCAAGGGAATGGAGGAGACAGAATCAAGGCCTGGGTCCCCTAAACTCCAGAGCTCTCACTTATACCTTTGTCTCCAAAGACACTGTCGATTTCACCTGCTGACTCTGTCTGTAAAGCCATTAGTTAAGTCCTTCCTCATTTCCTCTTGGTCTTCATTTTCTCCTCTCATGGCACTACTACTTTCACATTCCCAATTTAAGGTAAGGGACACCTAGGAAGGTGCCTGTCTCAGTGGTCAGAGTTAGAGCAGATCGTACAGCTAGCTGGCCCAGTACACTGCCTGCCCAGCGCCCCACTTCTGCCAGCCTTACCTGGAGAGGGGCTCCAGCCCTAGGATGCAGCCCCGAGCAGAGTGAGGAAGGAGGCTGGAGGAATGACCCAGTCTTCTGTTGGCTCCTCCTCCCCCTGCAGAGTTCACAAACCTCTAGTCCCACCCCCTTTCAATTCCACCCCTTCCCTACCTCTCCAGACATCTCATGCTGCCCTGAAGCCACTGCTGACTTCCAATCTTGTCTTTCTATCCATAACCATCGAGCTCCACCTTCAGGTCCAAACCTGGGCACCTCTGGTTCTCCCCCACCACACAACTGCCAGGATTCCAGGTTCTCATGAAAATAAACATGAAAAAAAAGAGTGTTAGTCACTCAGTCATGTCCCACACTTTGCAACCTTATGGGCTATAGCCACCAGGTTTCTCTGCCCATGGAATTCTGACAAGAACACTGGAGTGGGTAGCCATTCCTTTCTCCTAGGGAATCTTCCTGACCCTAGGGTTGAACCTGGTCTCCTGGATTGAAGGCGAATTCTTTATTGTTGAGCCACCAGGGAAGACACCTCAAGGTAATAAAGGCAACAATAATTACCAACTCATTCAGTTGTAACCCCAGGAGTCAACCTTAATTTCCTCTTTTCTTCTATCCTCATATTTAATCATCCCCAAGTCCTTGGAATTGTCGTCTTCTTTCTCTCTCCATGGTTCTGTAGTTACATGTGACTCTATGCGGCCTTCTTGGGGCAGAGTCCTCCTCCTATGTCTTCTGTTTTAACTCTTCTCTGAAGTGCCCAGAAAATATTATTTGAACACATTCCAGAACTGTTGTACAGACGCTAAAATCCCCACATAATGGAAGAAGCTTCTGACTACAAGAAATGCTCAATGTGAGTGTTGTGAGTTAAGTTTAATTGGGAGCAAAATGAGAACTATAGCCTGGGAGGCAGCATTTCAGATACCTCTGAGAAACTGCTCCATAGAGACAGTGGGGAAGGTCAGCACAGATGTGATTTTGGTGAAGGGGAAGTTTGTTCAGTCAAACGCATCATTTTTCCAGAAGGTTTCTGCAAGTCTCATGAAAGTTTCTAGATATGAGGAGATGCAAGGATTGGGCTCATAAAATCAGTTACTCAAAATATCTGTCTGAAAACCTATGAGTCTTTCCTAGAGCTGATGCCTCATTTCAACTCCCCTCCCTAAACTCCTTCCATGGAATGTGAAAGTCAGCAGCTGCAGCAGCACATGATTTAATTTTTGCAGAGGTAGATGGCAAGTGCCAATCTCTAGCTGAAAAAGTTAACTATTTGATGACTATGAACACATTTCTGCCTAGACCTGTTGAGGTCTAAGGATTGATTAAGTGATACCGTCCTGTTACCTTGCCACCAGGGTGTTAGTTAGAGGGTCCGGTGTCGCCAAGGCTGAATGATTTGAGAGCCAGCATCTGAGGACCTTCATTCAAGTTGATAGAACTGCCACATAGAGTTTAACAGTGACACTGAGATCAAAGGGTAGATTTGGAAGAGATGAGGCTGAAAATACATGGGAACCAGATCATAAAGGACCACAGAACTGTGACGTCTTTCTTCTAAAGACAATGAAAAGCTTTTGATTCATGATTGAAAAATTTGTTTATCTAGCCTTTATTTCACACAGATTCGTCAGGTACTTACTCCCTTGCAAGTGCTATGTTTCAGGCTGGAAAATGGTGGTAGGTATGTTAGGCATGGAACTTACAGGTTAGCAGACAAGAGAGACAACCAAGTCATTTTGGCCCAGAATGATGCATGTAGGAACTGAGAAGGTACAAGGTGTGATGGGGACACACAGGTGGAACACTCAGCCTAGTTCAAGGATGGGAAGGGGGTCAAGGAAGGCTTCCTGAGAAATGTGTAAGTCATCTGAAGGATGATGAGACATTAGCCGGGCAAAGAGGAGCTGAGGAAGAGTGCATAAAGCCTAGCGATGAGAGAGAACACTGATTGGGGTGTTAGAAGAACTCCAGAGTTCCTGGAGTAGAAAAAAAGGAGGATTGCAAGATGAGACCGGAGAGAAAGCCACTATACAACAAGTTTGGATTTGAAGGCAGTCGGACTAGATGAAGCAATGTTCAGATTTCCATTTTAGAAAAAAAACTCCAGGTTTGGGAGGGGGGGTGGCATTTGTGACATTTATTCAGTAAATATTCATAGACTATCAATTCTGGTTCCCAGGCTTCAGAGTTCATGGTTTGGTAAAGGAGACAGACAGACTGAGAGCGGTAGTGAAATAATTGAATAATGAAAGTCGGAATCGTGCTGCAGACGGACTCGCCAGGAGTCAGGGAAACCTACAGAGGCAGTGGCTTTTGAGCTCAGCCATAGGGTGCAAGGGGCTTCGCCAGTGGCTCAGAGTTAAAGACTTTGCCTGCAGGTGACAAGGGTTTGATTTCTGGGTTGGGAAGATCCCCTGGAGGAAGGTGTGGTATCTCACTCCAGTATTCTTGCCTGGAGAAGCACATGGACAGAAGAGCCTGGTAGGCTTTAGGCCTTAGGTTTGCAAAGAGTAAGATAGGACTGAAGCCACTGAGCATGCACATACACACGCAAAATGATGCATTGGAGATTGCCCAGGCATTCCAGTTAGAAGAGCAGGTGTAAAGAGGAGTGTGAAGGAGCATGGGCTGCTCTTTCAAGTCATTTCAGAAGGTCTTGGGTTTAGGTTGCACAGAACAAGTGACAGGAAAGGAGATCTGAGAAGGTTGGGAGACACATCTCACTTGTACATTGATTAGGGATTTGAACTTGTGCCTATAACTTGAGGAGGAATTACAGATGCTTTGAAGATTCTGAGGCTTTCTTTGGAAAAAAGCACAGGAGTGCCAAATATGCATGCAATTTCAAGGATTCAGAAATCTGCAGTTAAAATTTCACTGCTCTGGACAATAGAACCCTTGAAGAATTTCTAAACAATGGAGCCAGACGATCAGATTTGCACTTTATTTTTTTCTTTTTTTTTTTTTTTATTATTGTTTTTGCCATACATTGTCATGATATCACCATGAGTTTACATATGCTTCCCCTCCGGGTCCACTTTAGAATGATCACCAGGGAAGGGTGGAAAGAGACTGGAGGCAAAAAGATCGGCTAAAAGATTTTTTTAAGACAAGAGGTATGAAGCTGTGAGGGCTGTTCCATTATGGTGTCAGCAGGGATAAAGAATAGGAAAGACATCAGGAGTGGGCATGGACCAGGATGTGATGACAAATGGAAATGGAGAACGGTCAAAAATGGTGGTACTATTGTCCCCAACATCTGTTCTTCCCATCATCCTGAGTAATAAAATCTCCAACGTTTAGCTGGATTTATCACTGTTAGGTAGGTAGAATAGGAAACAGGAGTCCAGAATGGCGGTGGCTAAAAGACAAGGAAGGGAAAAGCCCACCAAAATAGAACAAAGCAAGGCCTGTGGACTTGAGTGAGGACCTCAGGTAGAACAAACAACACTCCTGGATGACTCCTAGGGCAGGCCTAGGGAGAGGGAAAAACATATGAAAAGAGGGGCCAAAGTGCTCTCGTCCCTTTTTTCTCTCTAGCTCTCTGGGGCGTTCTTCTCTTCATGTCTTTTGGTCGACATGCCCTCACACTTCGAGGATGGATTCTCCTGCTATTATCTAAATAAAATAGAGGTATAACACTGAGCTGTAACCCTGATTTGTCTAAGATCTATAACACGCTCTGTCCAAGACCCAAGAGCTGTGACCCACTGAGGGCTTTAATGTCCATCACTCCGAACCTTCGTTGTGATGAGACAGAACCGAGGAGCATACACTCGCGGGACACCTATGGTGCGATGACTCGGTTTAACCTGGCTGTGACAACCTAGGAGAAGCCCCTGCAAGGAGAAGGCCACGCACAGCAGGATCCCAACTCAGCAGGACAGCAGAAAGCTCACTCGGCTCAGTCTCAGATTCCAGAAGACCTCCGGTTAAGGTAGGAGGTCCTCGCTCTATGGCTGGAGGGACATGTGCCTAACAAAACCTTCATTCCTTTACAATCTCTCGTTTCTTGTTTCCTCGAACCCCCTGTGAACAGAAGGGTGGCAGAGGGCACAACTGAGGGACTCTGGAGAGGCTACTCTTTGGTATGTCCCAAAGGCACCATCTGCTGAGCCCGGGTAGCTGTTACCAAGCCGGTGGGGGTTCTTCTGTTCTTATTCTCCTCTCTGCCAAGGATCAGGCCAATGAAAACTCTGAGCACAGGTCAGGAATTTAGCAGATTTAACAGCAGGCTATGAAGGGGATTCCTCGGCACGTTTTTCCCACTGCTTTTTCCTCCTGTCCTTCAGCTCTTTGTCCTGGGACTTGAGCCCGACCAACACCCAGGATGCCTGGCTTCAGGACCTAATGAAGCTCAGGTTTTGATGTCTCACTGCAAAAATTCAGTGAGAGACAAAGCTATAGGTAAGAGGTGGATTTGTTAGGCTTCAGAGAGAAGCACACTCTGCAGTATAGTCCATTGCAGAGGGCAAGGGCTGGACCTTGAAATGTGGTCTGGCTAGGTTTTGTGTGTGTGTGTGGGGGGGGTGTGTGTGAATTCATATGCTAATGAGTGTGAGGATCATCCCAATCACTGGGGAACCACCCACTCTTCCCTCTTTTGACAGTGCCTTGGAGCTGTCCTGCCACCTCTGGGTGCATCTTTTGGTTTACAGATTGGGGATTAAGGTTTACTTGAATTTGACTTGTCATCTTGGACCCAATTGATTTTAATTGGTTTACATTATGCCCTTGTGCTATGTCATTCTTTCAAAGGTTGTGCTCTGCCTCCTTCCCTCCTGTTTCATGCTCTTTCCCTCAGCCCCATCGGAGCCCACAGTGCTACCTCTACAATCTTCTGGAGAGACAACCAGAAAACAGGTGGGCATTGAAAGGAAAATACTGTGTAATAGCCAACCCCTCTAGATATTCAGTCCTTCATCTTCCATGTTTCCTACAACATGTACAACACCAGCATCTCTCAGTGAACCCGCTAGGGTGGGTGACAGGCACACAATGCCTGCTAGAAGTCCATCAGTTGGCATTCCTTCAAAGGCAATTGGGCTTCCAGGGATAATGTTTGCCACTTTGGGAGTTAGCCCTGCAGGCCGTTTAGACCCAAACCCTTACCACCCTTCTCCTAAAGTTACAAACATACCCCGGAATCAAATCTCCACTCTACTTTTATGGGATATCTGGTCTGTTTCCTCTAAACAAATTTGTTCTTAAGCTAATTACTAACTCCTACAATCAGGACCCTGCCCCCCTTGCAGGCAACCTCCCCCCCCCAACCTATTAAAATACCTTAATGTCCCTAACAGGGCCAGGTAACCCACTTCTCCATCACTACTTCTGTTATTACCTAAAATGGGTCTATGACAATGAAATGTTTACCATTGGAGACACCCTAACCTGCTCTTCTGGAAAACTAGGGAAAGAAATCAGTGACTTACCATCCCTTAGAGTAAGAGGACAAGTCTTATGACTGTTTCACTGTTTCCCAGTCTCAGGGCACAGGCTTGGATTGCTTTACATCATGATATCTATTCCCATCCACGGTGGACAAACCAGCAATGAGTTAAGATTACAACCCCTTAATCCTACTCGGCACTGGTCACGCTGGAGATCTTGGGGATGCCCAACTCCAGTCTGGGGGTCCTAGGAGGTCATCACGCCTTGATCTGCCTAGGGATCTGATCCTCAAAAGGTTGTCACACCTTAACCTGCTCAGGGATCCTCTAGTCCTGGGGGTCCCAGGAGGTCGTCACACCTCGACCAGTCCAGGGACCCAATTCTAGGGAGTCCATCACGCTTCAACCTGCCGGGGATTTTATCTCCAGGAGGCTGTCACACCTCAGCCTGCCTGGGGATCTGCACCCTGACCCGAGGATCAGGTTGCTCTCAGTTTGCGACAGTTCTGGTTAGGATAAGCTTCAGAAAGACTCACTCCTAAGGAAGTCCACCCATGGCAACAGAAGGAAGCCTATTACTTGGGGGACTCAAGTCATAACAATAACTCAATAGCCCAACAATAACTCAACAGCCTGGTCTCAACAATAAGTCAAGAGCCCAATGAGAACCCCATTGCCTTTCTGGAAAGGCTAAAAGAGACCCTCCAAAAGTTTACCAATCTGGACTTAGACTCTTACAAGGGACAGGTGATTTTAAAGGACAAATTCCTGTATCAGTGTGCATCAGATATCAGAATTAAGCTACAACAGCTACAGCAGCAGGACCCTGCTGCCTCTTTAGATGAGATGGTCCAGACAGCCACCAATACCTTTATAACAGAGAACAGGAGAGGGAGGCCAAGGCCCAGGAGAGGGAGAGAAGGAAAGAGACAAGGCATGCCCAGATGCTGGCCGCCCTCCAGGGAAGACCTATGGCAAACCCCGAGTCCTTGAAGGACAGGCACGAGGCAGATGCCTAATCTGTAGACAGGCAAAGCATTGGGCCAAAGAGTGTCCAAACCATAACAAGTCTCCTAAAATGGCTTGACACAAATGCCATCAACTGAGACAATGGGCAGCACTCTGCTCTTGGGACCCAAGAATCTCAAGGTCAAGTGCCAAACCTTCCCTCACGATGGTTCAATAGGACTCAAGCAGCCTGCTCAAGCCAGCCCGCCTGTCACAGATAACCATCACGGGGCTGGAGCCAAGGGTGCAACTGGATGTGGCAGGTAGGCTCAAGGATTTCTTGGTTGACACGGGGGCTACCTACTCTGTCTTGATCTCCTACTCTGGAGGCTTTTCCTCCCAAACCTGTACTATTTGGGGTGCTACAGGAAAAGCAACTACTAGCGATTCACCCAAGCACTTCTTTGTTGCTGGGATGGACAAATATTTTCGCACCAGTTTCTGGTGGCCCTTGAGTGTTCTACTCCCTTATTGGGAAGAGATATACTCACTAAACTGGGGACCACCCTTGTGATGGGAAATTTGTCAGCCCCTAGAGCTCTACAGCTCCTGGTTACTACTGAAGAAGGCATTACACCTTCTCCAATAGAGAGGGACCAAGAACTATGAGCAGACAAAATTAACCCCCAGGTGTGGGATCAGGGAATTCCTGGACGGGCCTACCAAGCTGAATCAGTCATCATTGTCCTCCAAGATCCCACTAGGGTTCCTAGCCAGAAACAATATCCCCTCAAAAGAGCAGCTCAGAGGGACTACAGACTTTGATAAATAAATTCTTTGCTTGTGGTCTATTGGTCCCCACCAGTTCACCATATAACACGCCAGTCCTCTCAGTAAAGATAAAGGATGGAACCTGGCAAATGGTTCAAGATCTCCAGATCATAAATGAAGCTGTAGTCCCACTCCATCCCACAGTACCCAACCCCTAAGTAATCTTGGGAGAAATCCCACCCAGTGCCAAATGGCTTACAATCTTGGATCTCAAAGATGGATTTTTGTGCATACCACTGGCTAAAGAATCCCAATATCTTTTTGCCTTTGAATGGGAGGCCCCAGGAGAAAAACACTAACAGATGACTTGGACAATATTACCTCAGGGGTTCAGAGATAGCCCCACCTGTCTGGACAGGCCCTTAGCTGGAATTTCCTCGATCTGGACCTGAGATCTAATGGAAAAATATTGCAATCTGCTCTTCAGATGAAAAAAAAAAAAACAAACCCAACAACATGCAATTCAGGTTCTAAACTTTTTGACAGAAAGGGGATATAAAATCTCCCGTGCTAAGGCACAAATGGTCGAGACAAAGGTCACTTACCTAGGAGTTCAGATTACACATGGCTCCAGGAGACTGTCTTCTGACTGGGTACAAGGAATCCTCCAGCTGCCGTGCCCTTCGACTCGAAAACAATTGCGAGCTTTCCTGGGGCTAACTGGGGTATTGTAGAATCTGGATACCCAACTATGGTCTAATTTCCCAGCCCTTATATGAAAGCTTTAAGGGATGGGATGATTCAACCCCACTGATGTGGGGAACTCCTCAAAAGAAGACAGAGGCTACATTAAAACAAGCCTTAACTTAGGCAGCTGCCTTGAGGTTGCCAGACCCAGAGAAAGCATTTCAACTTTACGTCCATGAAAGAGAGGGAATAGCCTTGTGAGTGTTAACTCAAAGATTTGGATCTGAGCCCCAGCCTGTAGCTTACTTATCTAAGAGGCTCGATCTAACCACCTGAGGCTGCCCCCCCGCCTTTGAAATCCTGAAGCTATTACAATCACGATAGAAGATGCTTTAAAACTCTCCTTTGGGGGCAAACTACCCATTTTTACCAGTCACCAAGTAAAACAACTCCTAAATGGGAGAGGCCATTTATGGACGTCTGTCAAAGAATTCTCAGATATCAAGTACAGCTGATGGAAAATTTACGCCTGACTATATCCCCTTGTGAGATTCTTAACCCAGACACCCTCCTGCCTATGCCTGAGGGCTCGCTCCTCTTTCACTCTTGTCTAGAAACCTTGGACCACTGGACAAAACCCCAAGAGGGATTGTCCAAAGACAATTGACCTATCCTGAGAATATCTGTTATACTGATGTAAGCAGCTTTGTCTTGGATGGAAAAAGAAGAGCCGAGTGTGCAGTTGTCTCCAATTTTGAGATCATAGAGGCTAAGCCACTGCCACCAGGTACTCGGTCCAATTAGCTGAGCTCATAGCTCTGACTTGAGCTTTAGACCTGGGAAAAGGAAGAAAAATAGCCATTTACCCAGACTCCAAGTATGCCTTTCTGGTGCTACATGCACATCGGGCTATTTGGAAAGAAAGGGGCCACTTGACCACCTGAGGGTTCCCAATCAAACATGGTGATCAAATCCTTAGGCTCTTGGAAGCAGTCCACTTGCCAACTGAGGTTTCAGTTTCCCACTGTAAAGGACACCAAAAATGGAGCATTGAAGTGACACGAGGGAACCAAAGAGCTGATCAGGCAGCTAAGAGAGCAGCATTACAGAACAATGACCTAATAGGGATTGCCGCCTGAATTCCAGACTAATTTGCCCAAAACTCCTTTAATACTGAAGGTGATATTCCTAAAGCTAAGAGTTAGGGCTTTCAAGAAGATCATATAGGGTGGTTATAAAAGGAGGGTCTCATTTTCTGCCTGGATACCTCCAATGGAAGTTGGCTAACTCCTTACATGCCACCACTCATTTAGGAGAAAAGGCCCCCCAAAGATTACTAGAAAGGTCCTTAAGAGGAAGAGGCCTCTAAACAACTGTAAGGCAAGTGGTCTCCTCTTGTCCCACTTGCCACTTAAACAACCCCCAAGGAGCTTGAAGACCCCAGCTGGCCCAGCCCATCCAACGACATGGGGCCTACCCAGGAGAAGACTGGCAGATGGACTTCACCCAGATGCCAGTTTCTCAAGGGTATAAATACCTGTTAGTCATGATAGATATATTCACAGGATGGATTGAAGGCTTTCCCACCTGGACTGAGAAGGCTGAGGAGGTAATAAAAAAACTGCTCCATGAAATCATTCCAAGATTTGGTCTGCCCAGGTCATTACAAAGTGACAATGGGACATCATTTACTTCTAAGGTCACCCAAGGGGTCTCTAAAGCATTGGGCATTACTTATTACCTCCATTGTGCCTGGAGGCCTCAGTCTTCAGGAAAAGTAGAAAGAGCCAACCAATTGTTAAAATCAGCACTAAAAAAGATAACACAGGAGACCTCCCTGGGGTGGAAGGAGGGTTTACGAATAGCCCTCCTCTGTACCCATACTACCCCTAAGAACAGATTGTTCATAGTCTTTATGAGATGCTATAAGGGA
>SRVM01029117.1:0-10797 GCA_007570785.1 Antilocapra americana
AGCTTCTTCATTTTGTGGAAGTTTCAGAGGTCAGATTTACGTTGATATACTCCAGATATGTAAGTGCCTCCTATATGGCAGATGTTTTCAAACACAATGTCACATTAATCTTAAAAGGAGCATGTAAATGTCAGGCAAGTGGATTTGCATGTCACCACATAACATTTTTCTGTACTTCCCTTTGTGATCCTGACTATAATACTGATTGTGATGTCAGTTAACTGAGAATGATAACTTTCCTTCTATTGCAAGGCTATCTGCTCCTGGGAGTCTCAGCTGCCTCCACACAGCTGTATTTACCTCAGTACCTGCCCAGATACTGCCAGGCACACTAACAACCATGACCTTCCTGTGTGTCGGGTACCAGACAAGAGGCCAAGGAAGGATGGCTAAGTACTTTTTATTCGTTTAAAATCTGAGCTACCAAGGAACCATTTTTTTTTCACCTCAGAGGAGACTATCACAGTTTTCAAGAGTTAAGCCTTGAAAAGTTGGCTGCACTTCTGTGGTCCTTCCTTATCTACCACATAGGATGGAGGCTTTGGGTTTTGATCACCAAGTAAGCTCATTCATCTGGCCAGTTTCAAAGAAGGCAGCCCATTAAATTTGACTGCAAATGTTAAAGGGGATTAAAAATCCTTCTCTTTATCTTCAGATTTATATCCAAAGAACCAGCTCATTATGTGGCAAATCAGAGTACTCACACACACAATGGGAAAACATTTTGAGAATGTGTTGAAGTTGCCCAGAAGGATTACTGGGTGTCTAAAAGTTACTATCCAAAGGAAAAAGACTGTAGGTGTCAGAGGGATTTTGGAGTGAGGGCTGGGAAAGGTGGAGAACTTCTGCAGGGAGTTGGAATGCTCTGTGTAGGGAAGCACAGGAGATCCTCTTGTGCAGCCTTCTGTAGGGGCAGCGACAAGGAACTGGTCAGCCTAGAAGGTTCAGTTGGCAGGAGACCCCATGGAAACAGCAGGTTTAGAGTGCAGCCCTCACATGGGAGGCACTGGCACTGGACATAGACGCTGGCCCCAGGCAGTGTCAGTTCTCAGCAAACCACAGAGGAGCCCCACAGTGCTTCTGATACTCCTTGTCCCCTTCCTTCCATGGGCCGGCTTTTTGTCACCTCAGAGGCTTCGTGTAGCACAGAGAGAGGAAATGCGTGAGATGTTGGAAGGTTGGGCGTTGGCCTGGGGTGGGTGGGAAGGGCAGGGGCTCCAGAGGAACTGAGACCAGGGCTCTGAGCCCACCCCAGTGAAAGGTTGTTGCAAAACCACAAAAAAGATAATGGGAATCTTGGCCTCTGGAGGAGAAGAATTCAATCCAGGGCCAGCGACAAGGCTTGATTGCTCAGAGCTTTTGTGTAATAAAGATTTATTAAAGTATAAAGGAGATAGAGAAAGTTTCTGACATAGGCATTAGAAGGGGGTAAAAGTGTGCTCCCTGCTAGTCTTCAGCTGGATGTTATATAGTAACTAGCAGTTTGCTAATGAAAGAAACAAATGTCTCAAAACTCAGAATGGCACCAGGCCCCTCATACGTAAGATGTATTTTGGGGTAATCGTGACACAAGACAAGTTATCCTGGGCCGTAAAACGATTGACTTGAATCTTGTAGATGGGCAGTTAACCATAGAGATAGTTTCATTTACATAGATTAGGGGAACCGTGTTTGTGTATAACATACTGGTTTTTCAAGTAGGTTCTGAGCCATTTGGCAGGACCAACTTGAAGACAGAGTTTGGGGTAAATGCATAGTACACTAACATAGCTTAAGGCAAACATTTCCATAAGCAGAATGCCTTGGTTAACTCAAGATTTGAGAATAGTTAATTTCAGATGAAACATGGTCATTATTTCAACAGAGTATTTTCAGAGAAACCTCTTTTAAATTTGTATAGAGCGAGATTTCCCGGGGGGGGGGAGGGAAGAGGGAGGGGGGTTCCGGAGAGGAAGCATATGTAAACCCATGGTGATATCATGACAATGTATGGCAAAAACAATTAATAAAAAAAAAGCAGTAAAAAAATTTGTATAGAGAAGGGAAAAATATTGCTATTTTTTTTCCTCCTGCTGCTTAACAGGGAGATAAAAATGTCTGACACTGTCAGCCTGTTTCCTCTGTTTGGAGACCCCTGTTCTTCCTGCCTGTTATCTTCTCACTGGTCTTCACTAGCACGTGGTCCTGGGAAGATGCCCAAGTTCCATCGCCTCATTTCTTCATCTGGAAGGCAAGCTGATGTGAGGAGCCCCATGTGTTGTGCTGCAGGATGTTCCTGAGGGACAGGACAGAGCTGGCAGGGCCTGGTGGCTGTTGGCCCTGTGATGATAGGGCAGGAATCTCTCACACTGTTGCCTCCAGAAACTCCCCCACTCTCTCCTCCTGCATTTTATTTTATTATCCTGTTCAACACAGAATTCAGTCTCCTCAAGAGGCTTCTCATATTTTGTTGTTTAGCTTTTGTGGTCCTTATTGTGCTTTTCATTTGCTTCATTTTCTCTTTAGTTTGCCAGAGTAGCTTTTGGCAATGGAAGACAGCAGCCCACACTTGACCACCATCTTGAGTGGTACAGGTAAAGCACTACATATATAAGTAATTTAGGCAGACTTGACATCTTTATAACAGTTTCCCCCCATTAATGAATATTGTATACTGGTAGAGACTTTTTATTTGAGTTTTTTTACCCATATCTAACAACAAATTTGTGTTGTAGCCACTGTTAAGATTTTACATATTTTGTTAGGCTTCTTAGTTAATTTTTGGATTTGTATTGTGAGTGGGGCATTTCTTAATTACATCTCTAAATAGTGCTGGTAAGACTCTTCGTTTTGCTGTAGTAATCTTCCATACAAGGTTTCTTTCTGGTCTCTTATTAATTTGAGTATTCCATGCATTGGCTTCGTTGAATTTCCTATGCAAATGATCATATTGTCACAAAATATTATCTTTTTCCATATTCATACATCTCATTTCCTTCGATATGCCAAGTTCTACCTCTGTGTTCCAGTGAATTTTTGCATTGTTCAAGGGAGAGCATGCATCTTTGAAGTGTTCCTGTCTTTAATGGGAATGCATCGAACATTTCACATTGAAGTATGCTTGCTATATATATTAGGAGATGGAAGTTCCTTTCTAGTCTCAATTTGTTAAAAGTCATATTCATGTTGAACTGATTTCAGAGGCTTTTTTCCACATCCATTGACATACAACAATGATTTCCCCTAATTTGTTATTGTGGAGAATTATAATTGAACTATTTTCTAGCTTGAATCATATTTTCATCCTTTAGCCATAACCTCTCTGTTCGTGTAATTCACTGCTATATTGAGTAATCTATTCATTTGCTTAGGATATTTGCTACTGTGTGGGTGAAATTTGCTCAAGTGTTCTTTTCTTGGCGGGAATGGTGGTACACATCTGGTTTTATAATATAATTTTATTATTATAACAGATTCTGTTAAACACATATAGCAGTAGAGAATGGTATAAGGAGCCCAATATACTTGGCAGCCAGCATCAATCATCTGCCACTACTTGGCTGGTCTGCATCCAATGTACTCTCACCTTCCCCACATCTCTGCAAATGGACTAATGTGAAGGTACTCCAAGATATCAGGATCTCTATGTCAGTAGGCATTTATAAAAGACAAGGAATATTTTATAAAACATGAACCCATAACAATGATCATTCCTAAAAATTTAAATGTTTCAACAAGAGCAAATATATAGTAATTTTTCACATTTACATTATACAGTATTTTTATTTTACTTTAGTTTGTTTGGATCACAATTATGATCCATATATTGTGGGGTTTTTATGTTCCTTGAGTCTTTTTTAATCAATAGGCTTCCCCTGCATTATCTTTTTTTTCTTTTTTGAAAAAAGGGGGAAAGTTTTGTTTTTTGTTAAAAAAAAAATGTCGGTTTTGTATTTTTCAAGTTTTCCATAAAATATATTATGTTGAATGAAACACTTTGATGTCATTGAACATGTTTGGCCCTTCAACAGTTCTCAACATTGATAGTTACAGGTAGAAGCTTGATTAACTTGTTTATTTACAAGACTGCTACCTAGGTGACACCATATACTTCCATTAAGAACATAATGTTTGCTGTACTTTGTGCTGAGTTGGCAGTCATTGATGATCCTCACTTTAATTTACCCACTGGGGGTTGCAGAGGTGTAATTTTTAAATTCCCTCATTCAGTTTTAGTTTATTACCTCAAATACTTTAATATAGAGAAACATTTCCTTGTGCACCATTTGCTTATCTTGAGGGAATCATATAACATATTTGCTTTATTTTTACATCATTTAAATATGTTTGGCATGTATAGTTTATAGAGTTTTAATTTATGTTGTTTATGTGTTATTTTTTTTTCTTTAGTACCTGGTCATAATATCAAAAAGAAGGTCTCTTTCATAAATATTTTCAAGTAATCCACGTTTGTTTTTTTTTGGTCTTACTGCTTTCTACTTCATTATTTCTACACTTATCTTCATTATTTCCTACCTTCTATTACTCAAGTTTTCGTAAGATGTTCATTACCTAGCTTCTTGAATTTCTTGGGGGAATTAAATAGCTCTAGTTTTCTAATACATCTATTAAAAGCTATATATTTCCCTTTGAGTACCATTTTGGCTCTTTTGCACAAGCCATGCTATTTTACTCCATGTATATTGCTTGGATTATTTTTAAAAGTTGACCAAATCACTCTATTACTTATGCTATTAGAATTTTTCTTTTTTTAAAAAAATATTTATTTATTTATGTTTCTTTACATTATCGTGTTGGTTTGGCCATACATTTACATGAATCTGCCATGGGTATACATGTGTTCCCCTTCAAGAACCCCCCTCCGACCTCCCTCCTGATTCCATCTCTCTGGGTCATCCTGGTGCACCAGCCCTGAGCACCCTGTATCAAGCATCAAACCTGGGATTGTGATTAATTTCACATATGCTAATTTTCAATACATGCCCCAAAACTAGTAAGTGTAAAATTTATTTTTGAGAAGGCTGTGAAGATGATGAAAGATGCATTATTTGGAGAAAGTTTCAGAGCTCAGGGGCATTTTGCTTCATTATTATTTTAATTAACTACAGAAGAGACAAACACATCTAACTGCTGGTGACAGAGCAGGGTTTATGCCAAGAATGCAAAGGAGATTACTAGAAGATCAGTCACTATAATTGGCTGCATGTAACAGTCCAGGGTTGTCCACGAAAATAGAAACCACTGTAAATACTTAACATGGAGGGAACTTGATCCAAGGGGTTGGTTATAAAAGTGGTAGGAGACTAAGCAGGAGAGAATTGTGAAACCTGATTGTTAGCAACATGAGGAAATCACCCACAAAGAAAGGAGATAGTGTTGCTGGAACCTGGGTTTTAGATTCAACAGGATCCAGAACCATGATGGGCCAATCTCATGGTTGAATGGCTGGAGCCATGAAGAACATGGAACCACTGAAGGACAAGCCACCTGATGCAGAGGAAGGGGAAAAATCTTGGACCGCTCTGTCTTCCAGGATTCTAATCTCTTGCTGTTGTTTCTGGTTAGCTGAACCAAAATGGCAGCCAGCGGTTGGCTAGTTTGATTCCAGCCTGCCAGAATCAGCCTGTGTATAATCTAGAACAGAGCAAGGAGGAGTGAGGGCTGGATGTGGGAATGCATAAGCCCAGGATTGCCTTATTACAATAACAGATTGAGTGAGAAAAACAGACCTACATCGATACAGAAAAGTATCTAGTAAATATCAACATCCGGTCATCATAAAAAGAAGGGATAGTCCAGAGTTTTCAACTGGGGTAATGAGTTTTGGGGAGGAAGACCAGAGAGACAAAGTGCCAGTCTTATCACATCATGTCAAGGGTACATAGTATCAGCATGATTTATCACCATTGATATTTACCTTGATCACCTAGCTGAAGTAGTCTTTGTCAGGTTTTCTCGACTCTTGAGCTCAGATGCAGAAATAAGGAAGAGAGGAAGATGGCACTTGGATCATTTCCTAAATAACCAGCCAGAAATCACTGCTAACTGTGCCTAACTTCTCACGCAGATTACAGCCCAATAAAAAATATTCAGCCTTATTTCCTGCAGTGAAACAGAAGTCTTCCAACTTGGAAAACAATAAATGGGACCATGGTGTAAATAGAGAATATACTTCAGTTTGTGTCCAACTTAGAGGGACGCTGCATATCAGAGGAAAGTGTGTGGACCTTATTTTACATGCTGAGTCACTTTAGTCATGTCATACTCTTTGAGACCCTATGGATTGTAGCCCTCGAGTCTCCTCTGTCCATGGGATTCTCCAGGCAAGAATATTGGAGTGGGGTGCCATTTCCTTCCCCAGGAGATCTTCCCAACACAGGGATCAAACCTGCATCTCTTATGCCTCTGTCATTGGCAGGCAGGTTCTTTTCCACTGGCACCACCAGAGAAGCTGTTCTTTTATGGATGGAAGAGAATTAAACAGCAGGGTGACATGATCACACATGGGCTCCTCTCATCCTCCCCAGTTCCTTTTGGGGGTGGGATTTGGATCTCTTTTCTTATATACTATCCTCAGAGGGTATGAGGAAGACTTAAAAGTTCTCCCTTTGTGATGATCTTATGAATACTTCAAAAGAAGGGACCATTTAAGCTCCTGTCTATGAACAATCCTTCACTCATTTTGAGATTAAGGTGTTTCCATAAGACACACTTTCAGTTGACCTGTGTTCTCTTTATTCTTTCAGGTCAAACTCCACGGAGTGACTGCTAGACATCATGGCCCAAATCCCTGGAAAGCACGAAGTCTTAATGAGGAGCTGAAAATATCAGCTGAACATCCTCATTGTGTATTATGGACTCTCTAACCTATGTTCATGTGCACCATTGCATTTCCATCTGATTTTGGCCATAGGCCTATTTTTCTGCTTGGTTATTTCTCACCTTACTGTCTTGACCTCTCTGTTGGTAGAAGGGTAGATTTGCTAACCTAACACTGTCTCAGGTCATTGTGACTTAAGCAAAAGTGAAACGGAATTACTGAATACTTTTTTCATACACTCCCTTTTATGTAATAGTGACAGGAAGGTCAGGCCTGGAATTCAGAATGTGCAGGCACTTGTTTCTTGTGTATTGACATTTAACACATACACTATCAGGGAAGGGCAAGAATGTTAATCTTCTTAGAGGAGTCAAAGTTGTCCATGTCTTGAATGTTCCAGAGGATATTTTAGGAAAGGAGTGGGTTTTATACTTCTGGAAGTCATCAGAGTATTGTACTCCACCAAACCTAAATTGCCTTCCTATTGTTCCTAGTTGGTCATTTCCTCCTAAATGCCACATTGTTTATTCCAGCACTTGGAAGACACGGGCTCAGCTTGTCATTCTATGTGGAGCTATTTCTTGCCATCATTTTATTCTTTCACAACAGTGATTAGATTTTCATGAAGAATGGAATTTTTTAAAGCTACCCATGGGCTAAAATGGTTCTGTCTCTGTTGGCTATTCAAGCGTCAGGCACCTCTTCTACAGACATTTGCAGAGGTGTGCTTGTGTCCCTGCTCCTATTTGTGTTTATGGTCGTATTGACCTGTTGCATGTATTGGGGGCCAAATAAAGTTGATCGAACAAGATTGCAGGAGCCATGAGTAAGACGTTATTTAGCAAACAGTTTCTGATCTCCCACTGAGTGCCAAGGCCCATGGTGGACACCAGGACCAAAGAGCATGACCACTAACCCTTACCCAGTGGAGGTCACAATATTGACAGCTTAGTTGCTCCAAATTTTTGGCTCTTCTTCAGAGTTCTGAAAAATTTGGTTCTGAAAATTTCTGCTTGAGTTGTTGAAGTTTCTGAAGTTCTAAATAATGATTTACTTTTCAGAATATTTGATTTTTTATTTTATATAATTATCTTCTTTATTTCTTTTAATTTTCAATTATTTTTTCTTTATATTATCATGTGGGTTTTGCCATGCATTGACATGCATCTGCCATGGAATACATGTATTCCTCTTCCAGAACTCCCCTCCCATCTCCCTCCCGATTCCATCTCTCTGGGTCATCCTGGTATACCTGCCCTGAGCACCCTGTATCAAGCATCAAACTTGGGCTGGCGATTGATATCATATATGAAAATTTACATGTTTCAATGCTGTTCTGCCTTATCATCCCACCCTTGCCCTCTCCTATCAGTCCAAAAGACTGTTCTATATATATATGTGTCTCTTTTTCTATCTCGCATACAGGGTTATCATTACCATCTTTCTAAATTCTATGTATATGTATTAGTATGCTGTATTGGTGTTTTTCCCTCTGGCTTACTTCATTCTGTATAATAGGCTCCAGTTTCGTCCACCTCACAATGGAATATTACTCAGCCATTAAAAATAATACATGTGAAGGAGTTCTACTGAGGTAGAAAATTTTAAAATGTGATATCCATTCTCAAATAGTTGTAGTACTATACAGGTTATCCGTTTCATCAGGAGTGAATTGCTCATTATCTGGATTTTGAGGAATTGTACAGTTCCAGTTAAGTTGTTGAATTTATCTAATATATATAGATTTGCTCGTAGTGTTTCCTTTTATCCTTCCAACATCTTTAGTGTAGGGCTTGTAGAATTGTAGTGGTAGTCAGTATTTCATTTCTGATATTATTACTTTTTCTTTTCTTTTTCAATTTTGTTTAGCTGACGAGTGTTTTATCAAATTTGATAGATCTTTCCAATGAACCAGCTTTTCCCCCATGATTTATTTTCTTTTATTTCAATTTTTTTCTATTGTGTTTCTAGTTTGTTTTCAGATTGCTTTGGGTAAAGTTTTCTCTTCTTTTTCTATGTTAAGGTGGAAATACAGATTATTGTTTGAGGTCTTTCTGTTTTCTTAATCTAAACATTAAATGCTGTAATTTTCCCTTTTAACACTGATTTAGCTGTGTCCCATAAATTGTAATACATTGCACTTTCCTTTTAATTCATTCTATCATTCTTCTCTTGTCAGAGAACATACTCTGCATCATTTAATATTTTTCCATTTATTTTGATGATATAGGATGCTATCTTGATCAATGCTTCCCATGTGCTTGAAATAAACGTGGATTTTGCTGTGGTTGATGCAGTGATGTTTGGATCCATAGTGTTTGTGAATCACACAGGGCCAGGCCTGCCCCTTGGGCAATGGTTCACTTCCCCCTGCTTTTGGTATTCTGTCTATGGTGAGATTCCTGCAGGCATAGCTCAGGTCGAACTCAGGGATTCTGACAACTTGCTGGAATCCCTTGTTCATATTTGTCTTTCTCCACTATCTGCCCTCACTCTTTGGCTACCAGGAGGTTCTCCTTCTGGTCTTCTCACTCCGAATGGGGGGTATGTAGTTTCTTCACTCTGTTATGTACTTCCCTTGAATGGATTCACCTAGATGACCAAGCAGTGAGGTAATACAAAAATAGCACAACAGTCGCTTCTCACTAAAGTTTTTCATTACAGAGACAAATACTGCCCTCCTACAAAAGTCTATGTGTTTACCATGCTGTTCTTGAGTCTTCCACCACAGTGTTACAGATCTGGGCCTGGGGCTTTTGCTTCTACCCATGGTGTGAATCACTCAGTATAATCATGCTATTTTGCTTTACACCAAGGATCGAACATTTTTCTGGTAAATGGCAAAATTGTAAGTATTTTTGACTTTATAGGCCTATTTCCTCTGAGGAAGATAGATTTTGTATTTTATTTTTGTGTTATATTCATAATATCATATTTTGTTTAATGTATTCATATTAATATTTATGATTTTGTTTAATGTATTCATATTTAATGTTTATGGTTAAGTTAGTTACTTAATTGATCAATTTACTTAATATTAAGGTTTAATTTATTTCATATTTATAGTATTATAAGAGTAATTAGCTTATACTATTTTTTCATATTTAGTCTTTACTTCATGTTCTTTTTTTGTTAGAGAATCATTTCATATCCAGTGAAACAGAGTCCATGTAACTGTCATATTTTGTTAAATTTGTCTTTGCAGTGACAGTTTCTCAGACTTTCCTTTTTTTTTTGATGACATTGACTTTTTTGAGGCATCCTGGTTAAGAATATTGGAGGGACTTTCCTCATAGTCCAGCAGTTAAGACTCTGTGCTTCCAGTGCAGGGGGTGGAGGTTGGACCCCTGGCTGGGGAACTAAGATCCTATATGCTGAGTGACCAAAACAATTTAAAACATCAGAGTAGGTTGTGACAACCACGAGTCCCTCTTTATCCCTCACCACTTTACTCCTGAGCTCCACATACTGCAGGGCACGCGGACTGTCCCTTGAGTTAAGGGTGGGGTGCACAGCTATTTGAATATGATGGTCCTTTTCTCACCTTAAAGGACAATTTCATGGACTCCTATAAGAAAGTGATGGAGTTCTAGGAAATAAATTACAGCCACTCTCAGTTCAGCACAGCTTCTGCAGACATTGGTGTTTACTCACCACAGGAGCAACTGCTAAGAGTCAGTGGGAGACATGGAAATACTATGTTAGAGATAATTTCTCCAGTTCCCAGAGGGGGGAAAGGGTGTCCTCAAGATCTCACCCTGGAGAGCCAGCACTCTGTGCAGCCCCTCCCAGGTGGCAGGGGTTGACCAAAAGGGTTTTGTGGGGGGAGAGTGGGAAAGACCCAGATACAGTTGGAGCAGGGATAGAGTGGCGCTTGTCCTGACCTCTGTAAAGTTGGACTTGGGGTTCAATCCTAGAGCTGGGGAAATCGTCTGGGAAGCCCACGGTCAGGGCAATGTGACCTAGAACTGAGGATC
>SRVM01029119.1:0-12075 GCA_007570785.1 Antilocapra americana
ATGCTTTACCACTGAGCCAAGTGGGGAGCCCTCTCCCTGTGTTGCTCCCAAACACACAGGAATAAAGTCCCTTTCTGTCTGCTCATCTCACCCAGGGCAATGTTCAGCACCATGCTGAGAGTTTCTTATAATGAAAGAAACTGCTAGTGATCCTCACAGTGAAATAGTTTGCAGAATGTCATGTTAAGCTGACTCCCAAAGTGTTCACCAAAATAAAAATGGAGAGATGAAAACTAATTCACACTAATTTTTTATGAATATGGAAAGGTTTCTCTAGTGTCAGAATGTACAAACATTACGGGAAAGGTCTTGCTACAATATAGCAACTTCATAAAATCCTTGCATAGTTGTCAAAGCTTTACTTTTAACTTGAATTACCTGCTTTGCGTTTATTATGGAAGGAGCCAGAATCTGGCATATAGATGTGAACATGAAACTCTGCTTTGCTAGTCATGGAGGTTTGGATCCCAGGACCTGGATTAGGAACTCAGTCAGTATACTGACATAATGTGATTGTCTCAAACTTCATATATTCTGTTAAATAACATTCTATATAGTTTTAAAGTTGCCTACAATATTTATCATTGAACTGAGAAAATAAATAAAACCTCAAAAAGTGACAGCAACATTCCCAAGCGGCTCCTGTGAGGAGCAAGAGAAGAATGAATTTTGAAAGAACAGGCTCCTATGAGAAAGCAAGTTGCTTGGCATTCACACAGAGGCCGCTAATACAGATTCTTATGTAACGTTTATCATGCTTGTCTTTTTTTCCAATTCCCCAGGTGGATTTTTCTATTTGAACAAAACAAATTCTGCAGTCATAACATAATAATAACCTGCAGTGCTGCTCAAAACAAAACCTTACATGCAAGCATTTTTTAAAAAATGTGTCACAGAGTATCTTCAAAGTCAAATATGTAACCATCAAAGGGGATTCAAATTCCTTAATACAAACCCAGGGAAGCAGGTCATCCAAAAGTGCTTAATCTACAGAATGGATTATGATATCCTTTGAAAAACCTGAACATCTCATAAGCACATGGCTCAAAAGCAAACAAACAAAAAGGAAAGCAACTCAGGGCAGTTTTCATCAGCCATCTTTGGAAAACGTTTCCCCAGGTTTGTTGAGACACAGTTGATAAACAACATTGTGTAAGTTTATGGTGTACTGATGAGATGGTTGATACATTTATTTATTACAAATTGATGACCAGCAGGATTAGCTGACATCTGCATCACATCACATCACATAATTACCATTTCTTTTTTGTGGTGAAGACATTCACCATCTCTTGTCTTGGCAACGTTTTTTCATTTAATTATTGGAATATAATTGTTTTACAATGTTGTGTTAGTTTTTGCCTAACAACAAAGCGAATTAACTCTGTGTAGACACACACCCCCTCCCTCTTCAGCCTCCCTCCCACCCAGCCCCTGGTCCCACCCTCTGGGTCATCACAGAGCACTGAGCTGGGCTCTCCGTGCTGTTCAGCAGCTTCCCCCTAGCTGTCTAGTTCACACCTGGTGGTGTAGGTATGACAACGCCACTCTCTCAACCCACCCCCCCTCTCCTTACACCTGTGTCCACAATCCCTTCTCTGCACCTGCATCCCTATTCCCGCCCTGCAATCAGGTTCATCAGGACTGTGTTTCTAGATTCCACATATATGTGTTAATATATTATATATGTTTTTCTCTTTCTGACTTACTTCGCTCTGTATGACAGTCTCTGGGTCCATCCACATCAACAACTTTCAAGTCTATGAAACAGTATTATTAGCTGTCATCACCACACTCTACCTTAGACCCTCCCTCACTTACTGTTGGAGGTTCGTACCCTTTGAGCAATATCAGCCTATTTCCCCACCTTCCAGCCCCTGGTTGCCATCACTCCGTTTCTGAGTTCAGCTTTTCTGGATATTCCATGTACAAGATACATCATAGAGTATTTGCTTTGCTCTGTCTGACTTATCTCATTAGCATAATACCCTCAAGGCTGGGGTGATGAAAATAATTTACAACTTGATTATATTGGTGATTCCAAACTCTGTACATCTTTCAAAAGTCATAGAATTGCATACCTTTAAAAAAATGAATTTTACTGTAAAGAAATTGTACCTCAATATACTTGAATTGTAAAAAGTGTGTGCTATTATTGTTGCTCAGCTGGTAAAGAATCCGTCTGCAGTGTGGGAGACATGGGTTTGATCCCTGGGTTAGGAAGATCCCCTGGAGAAGGGAAAAGCTACCCAATTTCCAGTATTCCAGCCTAGAGAATTCCAAGGACTGTATAGTCCATGGGGTCGCAAAGAGTCGGACACAACTGGGCGACTTACTTTCACTTCACTTCATTCCTTGCTATTCTTATCAGGATATACCTCATTCCAGAAATGTGTGTCCTCTCAGCTGCAAGTTGACGCTTGCCATCTGTACTTACTGTCTGCCTCTACAATGATTCAGATGCATACACACACACGTATGTATATATATGTTCTTTTTCAGATTCTTTCTCCTAAAAGGTTATTACAAAATATTGAGTCTCCCTGAATTTAAGCTCAGTAATATAAAACTAAAGGGCTACTCAGGTGGCATGATTGGTCAAGAATCTGCCTGCCAGTGTAGAGATGTAAGCGACAAGGATTCAGTCCCTGAATCAGGAAAATCACCTGGAAGAGGACATGGCAACCCACTCCAGTATTCTGGCCTGGAGAATCCCTTGGGCAGAGGAGCCTGGCAGGCGACAGTCCATGGGGTCACAAAGAGTCAGACATGACTGCACACCTACACACAATCTAAAAATAAATGAAGACGTTTAACCTGTTCCTTAAATTTCTGTATTCTGGAAAAATAACCTGACATTTTATAATATTTTAGACAGAGTAACAGGACAGGCTCACTGAAACTTCTGAAAACAGAAACAGGGGGCCTGATTGTGTATTAATTTAGGAAGACTAAAAGGAAGAGGAGAAAATTGTTTACGAACACGGAAGTCTCTGGTTATGGAAAATCACTGCCTTGACTCACTGGGACATCAAGAGACACCCGTCCACGGTCGCTTAGCAAACCTGGCCTTCGTAAGTTCCTCTCAATTGGAAACTTCCATCTGAGACTCCCAGGAGAGTTTGAGGGTCTCTTTGCTTGCCATGGCTAGCCTAATCTCATTTAAAAATAATGTGGTCCACCACTGATATACAATAAGGCTTCCATACTCGCTGCTCCCTTTTATATGAAAATTTCCACAAGCTTTTCAAGAATCCTGGCTCAAAAGTTTATCTTAGTTTGACTTGTAAACACTACTCATGCTCAGAAATTCCAAAGTCTTGGACCACCTCTAGCTTGACAATTTAAAAGCAAAGCTTTTATCACAGCTCTACCTTTTGGGGTTATTTGCAATCGAGACTGAAGCCAACACACTCTCCTGCCCATGTCATGACTGAATACACAATGGATAGTGACCAGGCCACCATGACCACGGAACTCTGACCCACAGCTTCTGCGGCAACCAGCCTGGAAAGTCAACCCACAGCCTTGGCAGCCGTCAGGCCAGATGGTCAGGGTCATGCTTTCTGCCCCACCTCCAGCCCTGGGCCAACAAGAGAAAGCCAAGTACGCCCCCAAACCAATGATATAAAATGTCTTTCTAGTTTGTCAGCTTCCAGCTTTCCTGGGCCGACAACCTCCAATCAGAGCATACCTGAAGCCTTCCCTTTTTTTACTATGAAACTTCCTTTGAGGCCGTCCCTGGTGGTCCAGTGGTTAAGAATCTGCCTGCCAGTGCAGGGGACACCTGGTCTCGGAAGCTCCCATCTGCCGCAGGGCAGCTGAGCCGGTGCCCCTAGAGTTCCTGCTCCACAAAGAGAAGCCACCACAACGAGAACCCAAACTGCAACTACAGAGAGCCCACATGCAGCAAGGAAGATGTCGTCAGGGCAGCCAAGAATAAATAAGTAATTAAATAAATCTTAGAAAACTTCCTTTGTGTCTCAGGCAAGCAGGTGACAGCAATTGGCTCTGTTGCTACTGCAAACTCTGAATAAATAGCCTCCATTCGTTCTCATCTGGGTGTCCTCTGCTTATTTCCATCGTGTAGCAGTTCATCTTCTTCTGGTTTGATTTTTCAAGCACCGTCACCATTCTCAGAGAACCATGGTGATAAACACACTCCCAGGAAAAGACATATTTCCCCATCTGTCTTAAGCAACTCTTGGATGAGGCAAAAATCACTTATTTTCCAGAGGCAAGTGTTTTCTGGAAAAATAGTGAAGACACTTAACCAATTAAATAGCCTCCTTGTTAAAACTAACAGCTGGCTCATCAATATTCTCGCCAAGAATTCCACCCTACTGGGCCCACCCACCTGAAGCGATCATAGACTCTGTCTAGTATCAGGTGCCCTTCTTGCAAGAACCCTCTGAAATCACTCAGCCCAGACCCCAGTCCCACAAACAGACCCCCAGCTTCCCTCCTCTCAGACACTACCAGACTCTGTCTGTCAAGATAGTGTCCTCCCTAATTGCAGTTTTGTTTTGCTAATTTGATGCATTTGATAGCTCAGTTAGTAAAGAAACCACCTGCAATGCAGAAGACCCCAGTTCAATTCCTGGGTCAGGAAGATCTGCTGGAGAAGGGATAGGCTACCCACTCCAGTATTCTTGTGCTTTCCTTGTAGCTCAGCTGATAAAGAATCTGCCTGCAGTGAGGGAAAGTGGGGTTCAGTCTCTGGGCAGGGAAGATCCCCTGGAGAAGAGAAAGTCTGCACATTCCAGTATTCTGGCCTGGAGAATGCCATGGACTTTGTAGTCCACGGGGTCGCAGAGTCAGACGTGGCTGAGCGACTTTCACTTTCACTTTTGCCGTGGCCTCTTTAGGAGACTGACAGCTGTCAATCTTGGAGATTTCACCAAAATCCAGCTGAGACTATCTCTCCCTGCTCTGGCTCCACAACCCCCCACTCAGAGCAGCACACCCCTCGGAGCCCCCAGAGCCACACACACCGGTCTGAGCTGTGACTTCTCTCTGTCAAGCTCCCAAATGCCAAGCTTCCTTTGTCCCCCAGGCACAAGCAGCCCCCTTGAGGAACCCTTTGATTAGCTGGTCCAGTTTGTACATTCTTGTCTTGGGCAGAATCATGTCTTGTTTTTTCCTGTTCTTGTCTCTGTTTTCTCCCTGTTCTTGTCACTTTCTATTTGAAATCTATAAGATGAAATTTACAGGCCAGAGAATGGGCCTCGAGCTGGTAAGTCTTTGTTTGCTATTGGCTCCAAGCCTGGTACAGTGTTATTGAAAAGCTTTTATAGATGACCAGGGTCATTTATACCAGTCTATAGTCATTAGAGGCATTGGTCTATAGTTTTCTTTTTTTGTAAGGTCTTTGTCTGATTTTCATATCAGGTAATCCTGACCACATAATATGAGTGGGGAGTGTTCTGGCCTCTTCTATTTTTTTGGAAGAGTTTGTAAAGAACTGGCATTAATTTCATAATGCTTTCTAGAATTTGGGTACTGTACTTTTGGGGGTGGGAAGCTTTAAATTGCTAATTTAATCTTTTTTAAAAAAATTTTTTTCAGGTTTTTTTTTTTAATTCTTCTGAGTCAGTTTTGGCAATTTGTAGAAATTTCTAGAGATTTTTCTATTTCATCTAAGTTATCTAACATTGGCATACAACTTATTCCCCTGTTCTTCTTTTTCTTTCTACAAGGTCAGTAGCAATGCCCCATCTTCATTCCTGGTTTTACTAGTTTGAATCATCTCTTTTTTTTCTCAGTTAATCTAACTCAAGATTTGTCAATTTTGTTGATCTTTTCAAAAAACCAACTTTGCTTTCACTGGTTTTCTGTTCATCTCTGGCTTGTTTTATGATTCTCCACCCCAGTTGTTACCATCTTCTTCCTCCTGCTTATTTGGACTTAGTCTGCTCTTCTTCTGTAAGCTTCTTAAGTTGGAAAGTTAGGCTAAAAGACAAGATCTTTGTCTACCAACATGGGAATTCACAGCTATAAATTTCTAAGGACCTCTTCAGTGCCTTGTTTGGATACACTGCGCCTTGTTTTCATTCATCTCAAAGTATTTTCTAATTTCCTTGGCACGTCTTCTTCAACCCATTGGTTATTTAAGACTGTGTTTTCATTTCTACACGCTTACCAAATTCCCTAAATTCCCTTCTGCCACTGATTACGATGCATTAGTGGTGGGTCAGCCCAGGGCTGTATAGAGTTGATTCTTGAACAATATGGGTTTGAATAGCGTGGGCCCACTGATAGGTGAGCATTTTCAATAGTAAATACCACAGCGCCACACGGCCCATGGTTGGTTGAATCCACAGATGCAGGAACTGTGGATACAGAGGCGCAGCTCCAAGTTATACTCAGATTAACCTCCTCCCACATCGTGCAAAGGTCAATTGTAGTTTTATCTCTGGCTCTAGACTGTGATCTCTGGTAAGAACACTTAGGGAAATACTGCAAAGGGCTCACGTAATAAATCCAGTCTTATCATCCACAGGCATGAGTACCCTTCGCTCATCGTTCTCCTAAGCAACTCCTGCATAATCTCAAACCTGGAAAATTGATTTTAAGACGCATCTGGGAAAGATGGTTGGTCCTCAAAGCCTGAAAGATACAATCTTACCCTGTTAGGTAGCTCAGCAGAAAAAAAATTTCGAGGGTTCGATTCTTGAATACACACTTGCCCTTCACCACCCCCACCCCCCAACAAACAGACAAGACGGTTTATAGTAACTGAAAGTCTGTCCTGTACAGAAACCTCAAGCTGGAAATTGGTCAGAATTTTCTAAAAGCAGATATTCATCAGAAGAAAACAGCTTCCATCAAACACGTCTGCATCAAGTGGATAGCGGCACAAAGCAAAAAGACAGATCCAACCGAGATCCGTTGAATGAGATGCAGATCATCTGAACCTCGCAGTCTCATACTTCAATTTGATGCTTTTGTTTTCCTTTTCTCTGAGTTCACTGTAACATTCTGGGCCATTAGGAGATGCTTTCCGTCTGTTAACTGTGGTACTTGTAAGATCCTTATCATTAATACGTAATTTTGCATCTTTTTGCTTCTCACTTGGTACAAACCCCATTTGGAAATAAAATGCATCAATAATTTAGCCAAAATATATAATCAAATGAGCCACTTGGTCTATGCTCACTTTCCCTTCTATGTCACCAGCTTCCTTTGCTACTACTTTCTTTTAATGTCAGTTGGGTTCCTTGGTAATTGGATTCAAACACTAGGCACTCCTGAAATTGCCAGCAACACAACAGGATGGACAGCCAAAAATCTAAGGTCCTTTATCATACGGTACATAGAAAAAGAGTTTGTTGTCAGCATTCAAGTGGCTTTTATAGGCTATGACTTGGTGACTGAATTTTCACAGTCTGTAAAGGAACACGGGCACAGCTGCTGCCTACGTAGGGGCTGGCTCACTTCCACAGACCTTAGGTAAGGGGCTTCACCCCGTCTCCACCCCAAGCTCCTTTGCTGCACATCTGATGATCTCTAGTCCCCAAATCCTTCACCTGGCAAGAACCGCACTTGATGGGTGGCTTTAACATTATGCCATCCTGTAAATAGTAACATTGCACCAGGTATCTTTTGATTGAAACCTATCGTCATATTGCTCCTGAGGAATGGCTTTGGATTTGCTTTGCAAAAGCCTATTGACTCTGACCTGTAAGCTACGTGAGAGTCTGTTTCCTCTGTAGTCTGCTTCTTGCCTTCAGGATGATCCTCTGGAGAGGACTTCCATGAAAATAAACACATGGCCTTTAGATACGGGCTGGTTGATGGAGACAGAACGCATCCTGCCATATGGGGAGAATATGCTTATGTGTCTGCAGGTATCTTGGATTTTTAAGATGAAAAAAAGGTCTGGAAAAGAGCGATATCAGGAAATCAGCTAATACCTTCATGGAGCTCTTCAGTTTGGGGATGAGATCTCTTTGGGGGGTTAACTGGGGTATTTTGTTTAGATGTGGACTACAAGCTCTGAGCATGACCCTTCTCACAGGGTTGGTTTGGGTCCTAATCTCAAATGTATGGTTATTATTGCCGCTGACAGCCACTGTCCAATCAAAGGATCCAACAGGCATCTTCTAACAAAAAACCAAGGAACTCTGACACTTATAAATATTGGAACAAGGACCCCCCTGATGGCCCAGTGGTTAAGACCTCACCATCTAATGCAAGGAGTTGCAGGTCTGATCCTTAGTCAAGGAGCTAAGACCCCACACAACTCATCATGTGGCCAAAAAAACAAAACATAAAACAGAAGCAATATTCTAATGAAATTCAATAAGCACTTTAAACATGATCCACATAAAAGCATTTCTTAATAAGTTAGGACAGTTCTTGTCGTAAACTCTACCTGTGACCATGACACAGCAGACAGCGGTGCAGGCCAGGCCTGGTTGTGTCCCCAGAGGACAGCAGTCCATCCTCTCGCTGGGCTGAAGGATCACCAGAAGAGAGGAGGCAAGAATGGAAACCAACAGTTTATTGCTATGCCAAACAGGTCTGAGAAAAATTCTGGGACAAAAATGCTTTCCAGTTGCTTGCTCAACAACATAGTCAAGTCTGGCAAAAATCGTCTCAGATACTTGCTTCAAGGACAGAAATATTTCTCTGTAAACCAATGAAAAAACCTGATTTCTCAAGATTTACATCTTGATCATTAATACTGTCTCCAAAACCTTCACCTTTTCATGCTCACCAATCTAAAGCTATTACAATACAAAATTTCCCCATTACCAATCAATATCCTGTATGTGCGTGTGTTAGTTGCTCCATCATGTCTGACTCTTTGAAACCCCATGGACTGTAGCACCCCCAGACTCCTCTGTCCATGGAATTCTCCAGGCAAGAATACTGGAGTGGGTAGCATTTCCTCTCCAGGGGATCTTCCCAACCCAGGGGTCAAAGCCGTGTCTCCTGAATTGCAAGCAGATTCTTTACCACTGAGCCACCAGGGAAGTCTAGTAGACTATATTAGTCAGGGTTCACCAGAGAAGGAGAACCAGTGAGAAATGGATGATAGGCAGACAGACGGATAGATGGATTTCATATTATATGGAATATGTTCTTAATAACATAGATTTGCTATAAGAAATTGGTTCACATGATTATGGAAGCTGAGGAGTCTCTTCATCTGATGTCCTCAGGCTGGAGCCTCAGGAAAATGGGGGGATAATTCAGTCTGAGTCCAAGGACCTGAGACCCAGAGGAGCTGATGGCATACTGGGCTGGCCAAAAGAAGACTCGTTTCAGATTTTTTGAAAGATACTATGGAAAAATCCAAATGAACTTTTTGGCCAACCCAACAAATCCCAATCTGAGGACTGGAGGAAAGTGAAAGGGGAGAGTGAAAAAGTTGGCTTAAAACTCAGTATTCAGAAAACTAAGGTCATGGCATCACTTCATGGCAAACAGATGGGGAAACAATGGAAAGAGACTTTATTTTGGGGGGATCCAAAATCACTGAAGATGGTGACTGCAGCCATGAAATTAAGACAGCATATTAAAAAGCAGAGACATTACTTTGCCAACAAAGGTCCCTCTAGTCAAAGCTACGGATTTTCCAATAGTCATGCATGGATGTGAGAGTTGAACTATAAAGAAAGCTGAGTGCCAAAGAATTTATGCTTTTGAACTGTGGTCTTAGAGAAGACTCTTGAGAGTCCCTTGGACTGCAAGAAGATTCAACCAGTCCATCCGAAAGGAGATCAGTCCTGGGTGTTCATTGGAAGGACTGATGGTGAAACTGAAACTCCCATACTTTGGCCACTTGATGTGAAGAGCTGACTCATTTGAAAAGACCCTGATGCTGGGAAAGATTGAGGGTAGGAGGAGAAGGGGGCGACAGAGGATGAGATGGTTGGATGGCATCACCGACTCAATGGACATGGGTTTGGGTAAACTCCGGGAGTTGGTGATGGACAGGGAGGCCTGGTGTGCTGCAGTCCATGGGGTCACGAATTGGACATGACTGAGTGACTGAACTGAACTGAGGACTGGAGACAATGAAACATCCCCTCTCAACCAGTGAGGTGGGAAAAGGGGGGCAAATTCTTCCTTTGTTCACTTTTGTTCACTTCAGGCCCTCAAGGAACCAGGAGAGGACCACTCCCACGGGGGAGGGCCATCCACTTTACTGAGTCCACTGATTCAGACGCTAATCCCATCCAGAGAGACTCTCACAGACAAAGCCAGGTATAACATTCAGTCTGGGTGGCCGGTGGCCAGTCACGCTGACACGTATGATGAACCATCACACTGACCCCCACTGCCCCCAAAAGTCAGGCAGCCAGGGCACCGAAACCCTGTGACTGTCTTCCCTTGACTTTCTCTTGTGAGACAGCGCCAAGGCTGTTGAGGGTGTTCGGTCCCACGTCTGATACACTGAGCTCTTCTAGTTCAACACACTTTACAGGTGGTGTTTTGGGGGAACAGGGAGCTGACAGCCTGTGTATCCCCTCAACACACAGCAAACTGAACTCATACCTCACAGATGTGACCTTCACTCATGAAACCACCCCTTGAGGCATGCATTTTCTCTCTTAAGTTCAGTCTGTAGCCTATTCCTTTGTCAATGGGAATTTGATTGGCTTCCAGTTTTTCACATTATGAATCATGCCGCTATAAACATTACTGTACACATCTTCCAGAGTGTATGTCAAAGAAATTTTCTTGATTATGTACCTAGGGATAAGACAGCTTCTGATCACAAGGTCTGCAAATGTTCAACTTACAAGAAAACATGAATATTTTTAAAGCAATTGTCCTAGATAATGTTCCGACCAGCAATGAGTACGACAAGTTCTTGGCTCAAACCCTTTCAGCCATTTAATAGTATCAACTTCCTTCACTTTGGCAATCTGATCAGTAACGAAATGGAATACGTCTTCTATTTTTATAGGCCAGTTCATGTCCCCTTACAGTAAAATGTCCATCCATGTTTTTTGCCTGATTTTTATCTATTGCTTTTTGTTTTATAAATGTTTTTATGTATTCTGATGATAATATATAAATGTTTTATAAAATGTTTTAGTATATTCTGATAATAATATATTATGTGATATTGATAATTATATCTGATAATAATCAATTTACTATGTGTGATCCATATATCTTCTCAGTCTGTGTGGGTTTTTTTTTCATTTTTGCAATGCTTTTAAATAAATAGAAATTATTAATGTTAGTAATAAGTAAAATTATTAAATAAACTTTATACAACAAATTAAATAATTAAATGTATCATTCCTTTGATTCATGGTGAGCATTTCTGGATTTTGTTAAAAAAAAAAAAAAAACTTTACCTTAAACAAGGTAAAGAAGATTTTGTGTTGCACTTTTTGTTTTCAAAACTTTTAAACAGTGCCACAGTAAAACGCTAGTCCTTTTATATGTGATGGGTGGAGACAAGCAGTCATACAGGAATCAGAACTTCACTGCCCACTGGGGACCCACAGGGAGTCTCAATACTGTCTCTTTCAGAGGTGAAGTATGAAGCGAACTCGTCTTAAAGCCACAAACAAACCTTAGTGGGGACCCCTGGCAAGAGCTGATGGTCTCCTGCCCGGTCCTCCCAGGTGGGAGCTGTGTGACCACGCAGCTCTGCTTTTACCAAAGATGGCTTGATTCGTGCCTGAAGGAACACTGTCACCCCAAATCTTCCCCCCTCCAAGCTGCACCTGGAATGTGAAATCCTGCAAACCCAACTCACCAGTCAAAGCATCACCAAACAGCGCTGTGTGCAATACTGCCACCCTGTGGTCACGTGGGGCGATGCACGGTGATCGGTTGCTCGGCCGGAGTTTCCTAAGGCGTCCTCGAAGTGTGACACAGCAGGTTACCGCTGCGATGTCACCTCTCTGGGGCCGGCAGAGATAGCACACCTCAGCGCAGGAGAGAAAGGAAGACGCATCTACCCCATCTCCCGGCATACTCCAGTCTTCTGTTTGCAATCGGTCAACATCCATCTAGTGGGGAATTAACTCTTCTGCACACACTTGTCACCTGATCTGGCTGCTCTGGGCCACCAGAGATATAGAGGAGCCAGGAGGAGCC
>SRVM01029120.1:0-11188 GCA_007570785.1 Antilocapra americana
GATTGCTGTGATGTTGAATGGCTTGCCTTGGAAATGAACCGAGATCATTCTGTTATTTTTTGTTGTTGTTGATTATGAGGACTACTCCATTTCATCTAAGGGATTCTTGCCCACAGTAGTAGATACAATGGTCATCTGAATTAAATTTGTCCATTCCCGTCCATTTTAGTTCACGGATTCCTAAAATATGATGTTTATTTTTACCATCTCCTGCTTGACCACGTCCAATTTTCCTTGATTCATGGACCTAACATTCCAGGTTCCTATACAATATCATTCTTTGCAGCACTAGATTTTACTTTCATCACCAGACACATCCACAACTGAGCATCATATCTACTTTGGCCCAGATGCTTCATTTATTCTGGGGCTATTGGTAATTCTCCATTCTTTGCCAGTAGCATATTGGACACCTTCAGACTTGGGGGATTCACCTTTTGGTATCATATCTTTTTGGCCTTTTATGCAGTTCATGAGTTTCCCATGGCAAGAATACTGGGGTAGTTAGCCATTCTCTTCTCCAGTGGATTGCGTTTTATCAGAACTCTCTTCTATGACCTATCCATCTTGGGTGGCCCTGTATAGCACAGTTCATAGCTTCATTGAATTATGCAAGCCCCTTCATCACAAGGACGTGATCTATGAAGGAAAAGTTCAAGTTAGGGGCACACTAAAAGATAAAGGTGTGGTTTAAGTCCCATCAAAGTTAGTTTAGAGAAAAAAATTAATAGTTGCATTTTAACATGTTGATTTTGATGTAGTAATATTTTATACTTAGGTAATTCAAGTGTGGAAAGTATAGCACTGACATGAAGAAAATGCGATAAGCATGCAGCAGAGGTCAGATAAGCACTGAATATCTAAATATCAAAATTGAATACCAAACAAATTAAAGGTGGGAGAAATGAAGCAAAAAAGAAAAAGTACCATCAAACTTCAGAGATTAAAAATATACAGACATCAAAACTAAGAAGGAACTTTGTATATGACTGGGCATTAATATCCAAGGCTAAGACCCTAAAAAAATAATGATTTTTCTTTTGTTTCAGTGATATGCTGTAACTCTTAGCTCTATGTCTATGCAGTTGAGCCCGCAGTTGAGGTGCATTATTTTCATATGATGAAGAAAAATGAGAAAGGAATGAAGTAATACTTAAAATTGCATTTCCTCTTATTATATAATAAAATAATAAAAAAATATTTTCTGTAAAAGTCATGAATATTTCTAGAGTACATTTTCTAATATAGAAATGTTATATTTGGTAATTTTTATTTGTGACAGTTTACTGGCTATCAGGTGTAAGTTTTTCTTAAAGCCATCATGCATATATGTCCCTTTTCTACATTTATAAGCTACAAAATAAAATCTTATCCTATGGCTTGCGCATGTGATTAAATTACTGCTAGACAGATCAGATTGAATAGCTGAAACCCAATTAGCTCATGCTAAAGCTGAAGCTCAAATACTTTGGCCATCTAGTAGGAAGAGCTGATTCATTTGAAAAGACCCTGATGCTGGGAAAGATTGAAGGCAGGAGGAGAAGGGGACGACAAGTGACAAGATGGTTGGATGGCAGCACTGACTGACTGGACGTGAGTTTAAGCAAACTCCAGGAGGTTGTGAAAGACAGGGAAGCCTGGCATGCTACAGTCCATAGGGTGGCAAAGAGTTGGACAGAGCTGAGTGACTGAACAACAACAGCAATAACAGTTAGCTCATATATAGTACAAGTTGAGTATTTTTAGCTTATGTTGAATTGGACACAGATGTATAAAGAAGGTGAAACAGAGTCTTTGAGGAAGCAAAAAAGAGAAAGAAATTTTCCAGCTCTCAATTCCATAGCACTTCCCATGTGCGCTATTATTTTGTGATACATTAAGTTTAGCTTATATTGCTAGTTATTTTTCATGTGTATGTGTGCTATTTCTCCATTGCAATAATAACATAGTTGAGAACAAGGACTGTCATATACATCTTTGCTTTGAATGATCGACAGCACAGATTTCTGAAACAAGCCTTCCTGAGTTCATATATTATGGTTTCATCACTTTCTTGTTTGCAATTTAAGGGACATTTTATTTTGTCATTGCCTCGTTTTCTACAGCTGTAAAAAATGTAAATACTAGCTCACCCACCCATAACATTATTTTCAGCAGTTTGATACATGGAGTCACAAAGAGTCAGACCCAACTGGGTGACTGAACAACAACAAGAAGGATCACATAAATGTTATTTATCACCATACCTACCATATTTTTGGCTTGTGAGAAAAGAATGATGGAGAGAAAATATTAGCTATTAAAACCAGTGGGATGTATGAATGTCATGACTTATTAAGGAACAAAGAATAGGGCAGTGAATCATGATAGCAGGCAGTATAAGATCATAGTTAAGATCACTGCTCTGCAAATGTAAGGCCTTGGGCAAGATGATAATATTTTAACTCCTCTAATCTTCATTTTCATCATCTATAAAATGGTGAAAGTAATAGTACCAATGCATAAATGAGTATATCTATTTTTATCTTAGCAGAGTGCCTGGCTCACTATAATCACATATGCAGCACTTGTTGACTAGGATTAACATTATTTAGTTAATAATCTTTCAACACTGAGGTTATTGGCTCATAGTAATACCGTTTGTTGTTCAGTCGCTCAGTTGTGTTCAACTCTTTATGAATGCCATTTAGGAAACCCCATAGTTTACTTAATTGTGTATCAAGTTGCAATATAAGTTTTGATATTTTTATGTTTGCCTCAAAGATATATATGATTGATTAAAAAGAAAAAAGCATGAAAATAAGTTGGTTGAATTTCCATGTATATAGACAGCTATGTAAAGATTATTTCATTAGCAGGCAAGACAAAAAATCTGAAGTTCTAAATACCTGAGAAATTTATATAAGTGGTAAAACATAATCTGTCATAGATAAATTACATTAACTCTGTGAATGGGAATTTACTTTATTGAATTATTTAGATTTAAATTAAATAATTTACATTTCTTTTTTTACATCTATGAAAAAATGATGAAGGAGCTGATACTGCTCCCTGAATAGAGTATACAGTAAGCCTCACTATATATTAAGTTGGCCAGTAAGTTCATTCAAGTTTTTCCATAAATAGTTATAGAAAAGCCTGAACAAACTTTTTGGCTAACCCAGTAAATGCCTTGTAGGGTACATTTGCCTTGTAGAGTAGAAGAGTGAAAAAGCTGACTTATAACTCAACATTCAGAAAACTAAGATCATGACATCCAGTCCCATCACTTCATGGCAAATAGTTAGGGAAACAATGAAAACAGTGACAGACTGTAATTTGGGGGCTCCAGAATCACTACAGATGGTGACTGCTGCCACAAAATTAAAAGACACGTGCTCCTTGGAAGTAAGCTATGCAAACCTAGACAATGTATTAAAAAGTAGAGATATTACTCTGCTGAAGAAACTCTGTATAGTCAAAGCTATGATTTTTCCTGTAGTCATATATGGACGTGAGAGTTGGACCATAAAGAAGGCTGAATGTGGAAGAATTGATGCTTGTGAACTGTGGTGTTGGAGAAAATTCTTGAAAGTCCCTTGGACTGCAAGGAGATCAAAGCAGTCAATCTTAAAGGAAATCAAATGAATAATCATTAGAAGGACTGATGCTGAAGCTGAAAGTCCAATACTTTGGCCACCTGATTCGAGGAGCTGATTCATCAAAAAAGAACCTGATGCTGGGAAAGTTTGAAGGCAGGAGGAAGAGGGAATGACAGAGGATGTGTTGATTGGATGACATCATTGACTCAATGGACATGAGTTTGAGCAAGCTCCCGGAGGGTGAAGGACAGGGAAGCCTGGGTGCTGTAGCCCATGAGGTAGCAAATAGTCAGACACAACTGAGTGACTGAACAACAACAAGGGTATACTTATTTTTCAAAAAAATGTATAAATATATTTTTTAATGAGAATCATTTCATAACTTTCTTCATTAATTTTAACATAATTATCTGTAGGTTTTCTAAAGAAGTATAATGAGACATGAATTTGACTGTAATTGTGATAAGTATTTGTAAAACATAGTAGCTTTAAATCTAAGTAAAATTAAATGAGTATTTTCACTTTCATTAAAGTGAAAGTTGCTCAGTTGTGGCCAACTCATTGTGACCACATGGGCTGTAACCCCCCTAGGCTCCTCTGTCTATGGGATCTCCCAGGCAAGAGTGCTGGAGTGGGTCGCCATTTCCTCCTCCAGGGAATCTTCCTGACCCAGGGATCAAACTCAGGCCTTCTGCACTTCAGACAGATTGTTTACCACCAGGGAAACCTGCATTTTATTATAGTTTCATATAATTTTTTTCTAGATTCTGTATTCTTTTATTAGTGCTTACTACAAGTGAATATCTCCAATATTAATATAAGGCTCTCTAGAATTTTTAACCTAACTGAGGGAAAGAGAGCCCTGTAAGATATGTTAAAGTTACATACTGCTCTCCACACAAGGCAGCATTTTGTGGAGCACAGCTCCACACACTACTCTCAACGTAGTCCAGGTTGAAGGTGAGTTTCTTTGCACAAAATAGCAAATAAATTTGTAAGAATTAGGCCAAATATTCTAAAGCAAAATTTATTTTTTTAAAAAGTCTTGCCATTTTCAAAGGAAGGTAGTTAATTTGAGAACATTGGTGATTAAATTAATCTATGTAGTCATATTTTATCTGCTTTCATATCTATTTTAATTCACATAGTACATTAAAATGTATATATATATGTATATGAAATACATTATATACCTCTATGTGCATGTATATATATATATATGTATGTAACAGATAGATGTGTGTGTATGTGTGGAGAGAGAGAAAGAGAGCCCTTCTCTCATCTACAAGGTGCAGAATTGATTTTCTTTGCTTTTTATAAAGAAAAATGACGAGTGAAAAAATAAGCAAGCCATACTTTAACATGCAGGTCAGTAAAATCTCAATATCAAGATTATTTATGTGCTATAGTGTAATTCCTTTGGGTTCATCTTTGAAACTCCCACATTTCAATATTAGAAACATTGGAAAGAAAACTATTTCCAAGTATATTAAAGAGAGAACTGAGTCAGAAAATAGCACATGCTACTGTGAAACATTCTGAGTTGGTTTCCCAGACATTTAATACCCATTCAGAGAGGAATAATTCCTTTATACCTAAGTGAATATGTGACGTATTTTGTCTTCTAGGACACTGTAGCTCCTTTTTATTCCTGCCAAATATCAATCTTGTTGTCTTATAAATAGGCTCATAACATAAGCCAGCTGACAAAAGCTGCTCTACATAATTCCTTAGTGGTTTTGGTAACCAACGAGACAAAAAGGAGGGATTCAAAAATCTAAGTCCTGTCTCTGAAGGAATTGGTATTTAAACCTAGGTGTGCTGAGTGGCACAACTGGCTAGTGAGTTAAGGTGTTTGTACCACTTTTCTTTCTCAGGTTTTGAAATAGATATCCAAAGATCATCACAATTAAGGAAAGAAAAACTATCCTTTTATCAAATTAAGATTTCTTTATACAGGACAGTTGGATAGCAGAGCATTTCTTTGAAGATAATGATTTTAAAATTTTGCCTTTGTCAGCATCCAAAACATTTGAGATTTTCAGTGTTTTTCCTGTCTTGTTCAAACACAGTATCATGTTGTGAGAGGCTGAGAACAAGAAAAATGCAGTATCTGCCTCATGAAAATTGTTCAGGAAAGTTGCACACATTTGCTGTTGACTGTAGAGCACTTTTTATATATTTGCCTGGCTTTGAAGGAAATATAAGAAATGAGCCTGCATAAAAATAGGAAATGTTTATTACAGGATTGTGTATTTCTGTGTGTGTATGTATTAGTCTCTCAGTTGTGTCCAGCTCTTTGGAACCCCAAGGACTGTAGCCCACCAGGCTCCTCTGTCCATAGAATTCTCCAGGCAAGGATACTGGAGTGGGTTGCCATCCCTTCTCCAGGGGATCTTCCTGACCCAGGCATCAAACCTGGGTCTCCACTTTACAAGCCTATTCTTTACATCTGGGCCACCAGGGAATGTGTCAGTAACTAGCCACTTGATGCCATCTTTATTACTAGAAACACTCCATAATGGTATGATCATTCTCATTTTAAAGGGTTTAATCAAATAACACAAGTAAGCCATAACTCTACAGTGCTTCCCTGGTGGTTCAGTTGGTAAACAATCTGCCTGAAGTGCAGGAGACCTGGTTTGATCCCTGGGTCAGGAAGATCCCATGGAGGAGGGCATGGCAACCCACTCTAGTATTCTTGGCTGGAGAATTTCCATGGACAGAGGATCCTGTCAGGCTGCAGTCCATGAGGGTCACAAAGAGCTGGACGTGACTGGGTGAGGAAGCACGGCACAGCACAGGCCATACCTCTAGAGAGCTGAGATTTGAGTCTAGATCTGACACCAAACTAGGTGCTCCTTTAGTCTAGTCATTTAGTTCCCTAATACTACATTCCTGACATAATAAAATGTAAGTGTCACCTAAAATGATGAGGGAATGCTAGAAATATAAAAAGGAAAAACATTGTGTTAAGATACTTGGAACCTTATATTCATTAGAAATATTGAAGTAGACAGTGAACTCAGAGAAATAGGTGATGTCTAAGTAAATAACACATGTATCTGTACCCAGAAAAGTACTGATGGAAAACTTGTTAAAATGTGAAAGTGAAGATGCAAAAGTGATTTTACCTAGAATAACAGGAGATGCGAAAAAATAAAAATTTAGATGTAAACTATAACAAAGATGTAATGTCCTGTAGTGAATGAAAAATTATAATTTCTAATCTCTGAGACATTTAATGTAAGTCTGGACCAAAACAGCACAAAATATGTTAATATCTCTATGTTTCCCTGTTAATTACTAAAAATCTGGCTCAAAATGCAAAATTGTATTATTTTAATTAAAAAGAAAACACGGTATATTCTTTGCTGGAGGAGGGATATGGTATACCGTATCAGTCAAAACAGGATTATCAAATGTTATATTAAATGTAATGGACTATATCTGATCTTCATTTTCATTAGTTTCAAAAAAATTAGAGAATATACTTTGATTTTATGAGACAGTTGTTTTATAAAGAGTAATGTCTATTATATCTAACAGGTCAAATCTTGAGCTTTCAGCACTAAAAATGTTTCAAGCATTTTATCAGTCTCATTGATGAATGATAAATTAGTTCCCTCTTAAACTTTCTGAATTTTAAATATGCAGGAATATTCTAACATCTATATTACTTGTATAATACTTTATTGATGTGCAGGTGATATTCTAGACATCTATATAAGATAGTTTATAAAACATTTGACCAATTATTAAAATGAATCTTCCTTTGACTAGTTGATACTCATCAAAATGTAATTGGAAATTTATTTCTAGAGGTTTTAGGTGACACTTATTTTGATCTTTATCTATCACTTCTTGCCCTTAGTATATGCCAGGTACTGTGTAAACTGCTTTACATAACTTTTTATTGACTCAAAACTTCTATACAGTAAAATGACTTCCTTTTCTCAACAGTTTGCTACATTTTTCATGTATGTGCGCTGTGGTTTGTTGTGCTAAGTCACTTCAGTCATGTCTGACTCTATATACTCCTTGATAAATTCTCTTGTATGTCTGAACCCCATAAACACTGCTCAGATCAAGATATTGAAATCATTAGAAAACAGGCTTTTTTAATGAAAGAGCATATATAGCTAAGGCTATTGAATTTTTCAAAAAACTGGAAATATCATTATTAAAGGACTTTAATTTTGTTAAAAACAGATACCATAAAACTTTGGTACATTGTCTCATAGTGACTAATATAACTGCAGAAATGATTATTTTAGATTAGCTTTGTAAAACTGGAAAATGTTTTTAGGCTACTTATGCATAGTAACAGAAATAGTTCTCCAGCTCCAGTATAGATGTAGTAAGGGTCTTAAAAGTAACAAAATTTGTTTAAGGTGAATATGACTGTGCTCTTTTTTAGGTTTTTGACAAAATTCCTTTGCTACACTTAAGTTTTATTTTGAAATTTGGTGTCAGTGAAAGAAACTGATGATTAAAATTGGAAATATATTGAAGAATAGTAATTAAGAAAAATAACTTTTATAAACACTATTTTCTGCATTCATTTTCTATAGCAGCTTTTTTTTTTTTTAACAAAAAGCATAAGGAAATAATAGAAGAATTTAATTCTGGAGGAAGGAAAAAAAATCATCTCTAAACTTGAACACTAACAAAAATTGTACATTATGGGTTTTCTACCTCCAGGAAATTGACATATAGTAATTCAGTCTACAATTTAAGTATTGATGCTTGATTGTTCTCTTTCCCTCCTATACAAAACCATCAGCAATCTTTGCTGATTTCACCTTCAATTATATCTCAAATCCAATCAATTTTTGACCGCTCCGAGGTTGCAACCCTGAACTACCACTGGCTAATGACTGAACTACTGCCATCACATCTTACTCTATCTTCCTGCTTCTGCTCTTGCCCATGTTCACCATGTCCCTCCCTGTGATCTTTATAAAATGTAGATCATGGTATGTGACTCTTAAGCTTTCAAATTCCAATGGTTTTCAACCTGGAGTTGACAATGTTTCCTCCAGAAAGGGCCAGAAAGTAAATATTTTCAGCCTCCTGCTCCACATATGGTCTCTGCTACATGTGCTTCTCCTTTGTTTTTGATGTTTTATTAACAAACATGTAGTAATGCAAAACAAAACAAAACAAAAAAACCCACTACTGGCTTCTCAGGCCATGTATAGTTGTCTGAGGGCCATTTGGCCTGTTATAGTTTGCAAGCTCTTAAATCTAAGTCTGGACAGTGATTAAAAGGCCTTGTGTGATTCCAACCAACCTGGCAGATGCTGTGACATCAGTTATGTGGTTCCTTTTCTGAGGTTCATTTTCTGCCTTCAAGCTACATCACCCTCTTATTCTTCCTTGATCAAACAGAACTTATACTTCAGTACGGCCTTTGCACTCTATGTTCCCTCTGACTGTAGCACCTGACTGTCAGATATTCGCATGCCTGGCATTTTCACATCTTTCAAGTTCATGTTCAAATAGAACTCCAAAGAATGGCCTAGATTATGTACTCTTATCCGAAAGTTTCCCAGTTGTAATCTATTAATTTTCCCTGCTTTTTTTTCCTTCAAGCTTTTAATGACATATAATATGCTATTAATCTGTCTCCTGTTAGGAGCAACTCAATAGATTTTAATTCTCCTGTGAGTACAGCTTTTGACTATTATGTTCATAACTTATTAAATACAGAAAGTGGCATAATAGGTTCTCAAAACATGTATATAAAATATAGGAAAATAAATGTATTAATGTATTCATTCTGAAGGAGATTATAATTTATTAATTATAGTCTTAATGCTGAGGTAAAATGGCAACCCACTCCAGAATTCTTGCCTGGAAAATCCCATGGATGGAGGAGCCTGGTAGGTTACAGTCCGTGAGGTCACAAAGAGTCGGACACGACTAAGCGACTTCATTTCTATACTAAAATGTAGCCTTGTTTAACTGTCACAAAGTTCTCAAGCATACATAATATAACTCCTATTGATTCTAATTTAGTGGTAAAGTGCTGTGTTGTCAGTAACTTAATTGTAAATTATTCAGGGAAAAAAGAAGCATATATAAGAGTATACACAAAAAGAAAAATATGTGAGAAAATATTAAAAATTCATAATTCTTGGTGAAAATGTGTGGGCCTGCATAGTGTGAGTCTTTTTTTTTTTTTCCTGTGGCTTTAACTGCTTTTTGTTTTTCAAAATAAGTTCAGGGAAGCATGTACTGACATTCGTGGAGACAGAAAGAATACATTTTTGATGGCATTACATTATCTGCCTATTCAGTCAAATGATTAAGTTAAAGTGAAACCCATAATATACTGTTCATACTAGTACACTTCTGAGAGTGAAAGATAGAAGAAAAATGATTATTTATATATATCAATCATATTTACTTATCATAATATTAGATTTATGGAATAAACTTTTAGAATTTCTTAACAATAAAACTGTCTAAAAATAAGTATATATTCACAACTGTGGAACAAAAACAAGTGAGTTATCTTTATTTTGTTTATCTAAATATAAAAACATAACAGAAGAATTATTTTTGTTCAATTGTCATATACTTTAGTCTGTCCCTTAGCCTTCTGTCTCTCCAAAATCATGTTTATGGTATTTTTCTAAGGAAAATTATTCTCAACCTCATCTCACAATTTTTCATTTGTTTACTACAATGGTCTTGTCGCTTTAAAAAACAATCCACAACCTAAAAGTTGAGAGTTACCTTTTTTAAATTGACCTTTAATTGGAGGATAATTGTTTTACAATATTGTGTGGTTTCTGCCATACATTAACAGGAATCAGCCTATCCCCTCCCTCTTGAACCTCTCCCCCACCTCCCACCTCCTACCCCATCCCGCCCCTCTAAGTTGTCACAGAGCATTGATTTCAGCTCCTTGCATCATATAGCAAATTCCCACAGGCTATCTATTTTACATGTGGTAATGAGGTAGGGCAAAAGAGAGTTCTGTTTTATTAGGTGGGAATTTTTAAGACTTCAAGCCAGGGAGGTAGCATCTCAAGTAACCTTGAGAGAACTGATCTGAGGAGGCAAGGACAGGTCCCAGGTTTTATAGAAGTTTTGCAATAAAAACCAAATAATTTGAATTTCAAAACCTGTGGTTAATGAAAAGAAAATCAGATATCTTAAGCTAAGAAACTTAGCCCTTTTCTTTGTGTGGGAAAACGCAAGCGTTGTCTCCTGAATCATTCCTTTGATATGCTCCTCCCTCACCTGGGGCGAGCATCCTGTGTTTTCACATCCAGAGTTTCCTCAGGGCTCACCATAGGGTGTCCAAAGGCTCCTAAGGGAAGTATTCTTTCCTTCCTGAGTTTCATCAGAGCTTACCAGCTCACCTTTGGTGGTGGCTATAAACTCTGATGACTGTGACGTCCTTTGTTTACTGATACAGGAGGAAATATTTCATTTCTCACCTTCATTCTTCTCTTGTATTTCACGATGTTGACTTTAAAAAAAAAATGAACAACATGAAAATTATGAGTTAAGTTTTATTGGGGGCAAAATGAGGAATGCAGACTGGGAGACAGCATGTCAGATAGCTCTGAGAAACTGCTCCAAAGAGG